>OZ025244.1:9453943-9806443 GCA_964019155.1 Osedax fenrisi | reverse complement strand
ATGCATACAACATAGACGAGACACGTGTCATAACAAGTTTACTGTAGTAAATCTGACACGTGACTGCAGCAGTTCTACACATTACGTAACTTAAAATAACTCTATTATACTCAATATACGAATAGTTATGAACACCGAAGAGACAAGTATGTAAAACTATATATATATATATATATATTATTTAGTATAGTATAATAAAGCAGCACAAATTAGCAACACAAAACAAATACATATAGCTATATCTAAATACCTATAGGTTTATATATATTTTTTACATACATATTTTCTATATATAAATAATACATTATGTGTGTGTTGGTGTTGGTACGATGCTATCAATGCTATTCATAGTGTGCCGTGTGCACTGCCGTCAAGTCAACCGCATGAAGTGATATGTCCGTATTACCCGCCGACCTGCCCGAGTTGAATGAATCACGTGTCCTAGTAATGAAATCACGTGACGCGTGCCCGCAAGGAGGCGCGCGCGCGAGTCAGACACTATCGCCATCCGCTAGGGTGCACCACTAGCGATATATTGCACGGACGTAGCGGTCAACTAGTGGCGATAGCACCATTCGGTCTCCGGGGTGTAGTGACCCTCCCCCCCTCACGAAGATTATCTATCGCCCCTTTGTAGCGACGGTCTATAGTGATAGAGTGGTGTTCTACCAGCGTCCCCATCTCGCCCTATAGGAGACTACTCCGCCTCCTCCGCCTCCTCATCCTCCTCCTCCCATCTCTTCTACCATATCTAATATGATAATGTATCGCGCATGTCAACATCGTGTCTACTATAGATGACTCATGACTCATCGCTCGTGACTCATCGCTAGTGACTCATGACTCGTAATAATATATCGCGGGTAGCTAATTAATGAATATAGACATTTGTGTATCTTCTATGTAAAGAAAGTGAATAAGAAATTGATACACGATGTAAAATATAGATATGCGATGGACCATTATCTTGATAAATTAACTAAATGAAATCAACGATTTTGGTTCGTTATTAGTAAAATATTAAACATTAGGTGTTTCGTCTAAATATAATAAAGTGATTTCTATCTCTATCTATGGATTTAGATTATAGATACATATACACAAATATAATATATTCAATCAAAATATATTTAAATACAGAAAATTATGAGGAATATTGATATGTAGCATTTTAAATATATAACAATTATTTTTTAGTATAGCTAATATAGTATAGTATATATAGCATAGATAGTATATTAAACTAATTATAAATCAATAACCTAAATATAAATAAATAATAATAATTTGACATTTAGTAGTAGTAGGATTCGACTGCAGCGCCTCTATCGCAGAGTACAATACACTACATTCAATTGCTTATTCATGTTATTTACAGTGATGATATGTGTGTGTGTGTGCATGCCAATGTGTGCGAGTCTGTGAGTGTGCGACGCACTGTGCGTACGCAGGTTGGTATGCATGTACGAGTTACACTGTACTTTAACGTGTGTGTGTATGTGTATATGTGAGTGTAGATATTGTGCGTTTATATGTTTATATTTGTGTTTATGTGATCAATTTATTTATTCACATAAATCCTCTACTTTAATAAATTGTTCGAAATTTCGAGTAACTTAAGTAAGAAATAATAATATTATGATTAGGTTATGTCAACATCCGATAAAGAACATTAATTAAAATAAATAGTTTTTAAATGTGTTAATGGGTATTCAGGTGAAGTTCATAATGTAAGCTAATTAACTAAGTTCAAGTAAATATCTATGCAGCTTATTTTAAAATGTATTTAAAAATGTATTTAAGCATTTTTCATTTGTGTCCTTAGGGATTAATTCAATAGTAATAAGTAGTTAAACTATTGCGTTTTAAAATTGTACTATTTAATGATATCAAGTTGTTCCTATATTTGAATTAAATTTATTATCTGATATATGCATGAAGTTTGGTATATATAAAAACTTACAGTTTTTGTTTATTCAGTAATATGTGGTATGAGATATTTTGGAAGCTTATCATTAAATCTAAACGTGTGTTTTCCATGTTGTTAAGCCTTTTCTCTTATATGTATTTTAGTAAGTAGTAAATTGAAGTATTCAAGTTTCGATATTATATAAGCGAAGTTTATTATCTTATCCTATTTATAGAAATGTATAAATTTATATATATAGTTATTATTTAATTAGGTTATCGATGATGAAATTTGAATGTTAAGTATGAAATGTATATAAAGTATAACACTTAAGGTATACTATATATCAGTTTGTATTTATAATAATAGCTATATCATTATGAGTTAGAGGAGGTGTAAATACGCATTTATTATGGAATATAATGAATTATTACTTCAGTTACATTTTAAATATTTGTTGTAGTATGATTCAGGTTTCGCAGTTAATGTGTTAATTTTAGTTATGTTTTCCGGGAGGATATTTAATTCGCGTACAATTTAACATATATATATATATATATATATATATATATATATATATATATTCAAGATAACACAATATTACGTATAAAAGATATCCAGGCATATTTATATAATTTTATAAATTATTATAAAAATAATTTAGGTTTTAAAAATTATAAAAATAATTTTTTTTAGAAATCTCACTTTTTTGGAAATTTTTGAAAGGTGAATAAAACAACTAGACCTGATTATAAAAAAGGTTTTCACATTTGAAATAAGTGTCCAAAAATAGTCTTGAATACATTGACAGAATATCATCCTATTTTTGATGCAGACCAGTGTAATAAATCTCCTATGTTCACCAAGTTCACATGTTTCGCCGGGTATTAAGGGTATAAAGTATACTTTGAATACTATACTTAGAATACTATATTTAAAATATACTATAGTCGATGTTAATAAATAGGTATCATCTTGGCATCGGTGTGAGTTTTAATATTATATACAATATTCATATATGATTATAATAAGAAGTTAATATTGAATGTGTAGATATTGAAAACCAAATTGCCTACTATAGTAGGTATACAGTAGGTATACCTCGGTAAAATACTATGTCAGGATAGTTGTAAGTTGTGTTCAGTTTATTGGATTTGGTAGATTTTATATTATTATATATATATATATATATATATATATATATATATATATATATATATATATATATATAGTATACTATATAGTATATACTGTACTATAGTATATACTGTACTATAGTATAAGGTATTAATTTTATTAACGTATCTGTTTTACGATATATATTGTAGTTTTACGTAAAGTATATTATGAAGTTTCGCAGCTGATATATCACGTATATAATATATAGGAGTATATTATATATTATAAACATTGTATATAGGAGTATATTATATATTATAAACATTGTATATAGGAGTATATTATATATTATAAACATTGTATATAGGAGTATATTATATATTATAAACCTTGTATATAGGAGTATATTATATATTATAAACATTGTATATAGGAGTATATTATATATTATAAAAATTAATTATAGGAGTATATTATATACTATAAACATTATATATATATATATATATATCCATGTACTTATGATAATTCGAGATTTACCAATGAATTTATTATAGAAAATGTATGTTATTATTTTCATGACCAGATCAGTATCTTGTCTACTATCTGCAGGTATATAAATCACACACACACACAGATATATATATATATATATATATATATATATATATATATATATATATATATATATATATATATATATAGTTTATATTCACATGTGATTTATATACTATAGTATATATGTATAGTAAATCATATATGATAAGATAAATATTCTGTTTACATATTTATGTTTTCATTGTTTAATATACTATAATTATAATATTAATAGTATGCTATTAATAACCATATATGGTAATAGTGATACTATGATGATATATAGGTAAGGTAAGGTAATGATTTATTTATACACTCGTTATATTTTTAAATCTCACAAGTGTTGAGAATATATAAAAATAAATAAATAAATAAAATTAAATGTTCAACATAAAAAGTCTTAACTTCTTCCTGATAAGCAATAAGCAATAATTATTGGTTAATACTTGCATGTATACTATTCGCGATGGTGTGAGTAAATCAAATTAATTTTATATAGACCTCCTTTGGAATCAACTCCCTCCATTCCTCAAAACTATCAATACATCAACGACCACCTTCAAACATGATTTAATACTCAAGACAACATATCACACCTTATATGAAATCCATTCACTGGCTACCTATCCCTTACCGCATACAATACAAATTACTCCTACTGACCCACCATGCTACCCATAATAATAAACCTGGATATCTTACTGAACTACTTACGAACTACAAGTCATCCCGACCACAATGAACAATACATAAATACAAACTAAATATACCAATAACTTTATCACTTAATAAAAAACAGGAATCTTCTTTTTCTATAATATCACCTATACTATGGAACTCCCTACCTCACTGAATTAGATCTATAGTTTCTGACCATACCTTTAAAGTCAAATTGAAAACACATCTATTTAATATAGCTTATAATAATTAATATACGATACACCGCCGAAAACTCATTACTGATGTTGATCGCAGTGTCTAAACAAATTGGTTACAAGGTTACAAGGTTACAAACATAAACTAAAGAAGTATCTCCTTGCCCATGATATCTGAACATCAAATATACTGGTTTTCGACACGTTGTACACTTGTCTGTACTTATTATTATATTTATTTATTGTTTTTTATATATTATTGTCACACTACAAGAATTTTATAATTGAATTAGGTGTTTAAATAAAATCATATTCATCATCATCATCATATAAATAATTAGTATTGTTATAAAAATAAATTATATAAATGAAAATATAATAAAATAATAAATAAATATAAATGTAAGAATATGTTCACAATATTCAGGTCACCATGGTTACAAAGTTGTGTTAGAAGTATATTCCGTATAGGCGATAATGAAGTGGTAATAGTTAGTAGTCGGGGGATTCTTTGTTGTAATATCGTAGAGTATATTCACGTATTTATATATTGAGATTCGTTAGAATTTTCTTTTATTGAAAATCAGTCTATTTATAGCTTTTATAACTTTATTTAATAACGTAATTCTGAATAATTAATATAGATATAATCACATCGACATTAGATGCATTGTTAACATTATATACTGTCAACATTGATTATATATACAACTATTATATATCGTATACGACTAATTATTTAATCGTTTATTGTATAATTCATATTGAGATTACAAAGTGTATATATTTAATGAACTGTTAATGTGGATTTATTAATACTTAATCGTTAACGTATACTATATATCTTATAATATGATATATATATATATATATATATATATATATATATATATATATATATATAAATATATATAATACATTAATATATATTCAATTACCGTAACCTACTATATTCCATTGCAGTTAATTATGAAACAGACTACTATATATATATTTATCTACGCATTTAAATACCAAAGCAAACGTATGTATAGTACACATTGTATACATATATGTAGTACGGTGGTATACAATGAAGGCGTGTGTAGTGTACATCGTGTACCCCAAGACTTATTCACTTGTGTGTGTATGCGTGTGTGTGTATGCGTGTGTGTGTATGCGTGTGTGTGTGACAATACGGTTTTATAATATATATATGCACCATCTGGGATCTTTATTTAATTAACTATAGTCTTAATTAGTTATACGCACATGCGCACGGACGCGAGCACGCACATACACGCGCATGTACACGTGTACACAATCGTAATCACACACACACACACACACACGCACACACACACACATACTTACTTCCCTGACATTATTATTAATCAACACAAAATCATTCCCACCAATTCTGTTAAATTGCGTCAACTTCAATAATAAACTTAATCTAGATAAACATTACAGCTTACTTACTTAATCTACGACTGCACAGCTATTCAATCTTAAAAAAATACGACCATACTTAAATAGAAATACTATAAAACTACTGACTCAGACTCTCATACTTTCAAGACTACAATACTGCAACTCACTATTCTCAGGATCTGAAAAACTGAAAATAGACAAACTAGACAAAATAATTAATCGCTCAATTAGAAATATATACCGAGTACAGAAGACTGACTATACAACTAGCATTACTGGCTTACGTAATAAACTTAACTGGCTAAACACTTAAGACTCTATCAACTACAAAATACTTACAATACTTAAAAAGACTATTACTTATAACTTACCATATAATTTACGAAACAAAATAAAACATAAACCAAAGACTTGAATTGTACGTAATAACAATTCCACTATACTACACCAACCGATTACCCATTGCATCAAATACGAAAGGAGAAAATTCAGCTCCGCATCTCCAATTAGATGGAATAAACTACCCCCGCAACTTAGAAATAAAAATCTATCAATTAATATCTTTAAAAAGAAATTAAAAAAATGTCTTATCGCCCAACATAATATTGAACAAATAATATTGATGTTCGTTTATTCGTAATATTATCGTGCGAATTATATATATATATATATATATATATATATATATATAATATTATATATATATAATGTATACATTCGTTATTTTTGTCTATATGTGATATATATTGTTTGATCCACATTATATAATTATTATTATTAATGATGTGCTTAATAAATACTTTAACAACAACAACAACACACACATACCCAAACACACATACACACACATACACACATCAATAGATTATAGTTGTAAACTCCCTCTATCCATAACGTTTATGATTCACTTATATTTGTAATGTTACTTATATTATATTATATTTGTATTTATAATGTTATTTATATTACAGCTTATATTTAAACTTGTCACATACTTATAAGTATATATTTGTATATATACCCATACTCATACTTATACTTATAGTTATATGCAAATAACAATTACAATAAAACATGTATACATGTATTTATATTTGTACTATTACTTATATGTGTACTTGTTCCTATGGTAACGTATATATATATATATATATATATATATATATATATATATACTTATATTAAAAAACGTCCTCGCTCAATCCGTTCCATCTATATACAAATATTATAGTTACCTGTGTAAAGTTATCTATATTGTATATATATAAATATATATATATATATATATATAAATATATATATATATATATATATATATATATATATATATGTATGTGTGTATGTGTATGTATGTATGTATATGTATTCATTCTCTATAGAGATAACCTCTATATCAATACGAATGATTAAATGCAAATAGTTATGTTTACACACATCCACACACACATGCACACACACACATACGTGTAATACGTATACTATCGTCAACTACTTCATATCGTCGTCATCGCTTTAATGTGATTATTATTATTTAGCCTGAATATCACAAGCGTATACGTGTGTACTTATTCTAGAATATGTGGTCTGTAGCCTGTGATCCTAACACATAGATATTAGATCCACGTTTTAAGCGGACCGTTTTCTATTGTCGGTGTCGGTAAGTGGTTTCCAATGACGCCGCGCGCTCCGTCTCCCCCTAGCGGTAACTATTACGATTATTAACAATGACAGTAGGGATGGCACGGGTTCCCGTCTTAGGTTATCCGGTGTTCTAATAATTCTCGGAATATCGCCGTAGCTACGCTCGCCGCGCGCGGTTCCTCGAAACCTAGAAGTCGGCGGAAGTTGATCGAAGCGCACCTGCCGGCATATACTAGAATTAAGTTCCGTTTACTGTCTAGCGGTTAAAACAAACGTCAGAAACGATTTGAAGGGCATTGAACCCGTCACTATATAGAGGGCTTTCTTCAACCTTACCATGTATGTCGTCCGTAGTGTAATACACAGGTATGTTGTGTTACCGTAGCTTATCGTAGTGTATATGACCATTAAGAGATGGGGGCGAATAACAGGGGTAACTATGGAATAACTCTGAAACGATCGCAGACTATTTCCTTATTTTGACTTTTCAACTGTTCGATTTCGTAGTTTTAATAACAGCGGTATAGATTATTGTTAGGTAATTCTTAGAAAATACGCTATATCGGAGAATATATTCCTCGGAAAATACAGTTTAGTTCTCGAGTGTCGATATTCGTGAGTTTTTCTACGGTGTTAAAATATCAGGTAATGAGTAAGCGATATTCGAAAAATGGAAGAATGCCCACCCCGTAATGCAATACACGTATCATGTGTGCACGTAATGTAAACCGTATCATGCAGCTATATATATATATATCTACAGGTGTTTATACACTATACCTCAATATAGGTGTATATATAGGTATATACTATACATCTATATGAGCGTATATATAGGTATATATATATAAATTTGTTTTATATATATATATGTTTGCAAGTTCCGTCTCCTTTGTATCACGCATCGAGCCAGTTATCAAGCCAGTCCTGAATATCTCGCTAATGTTATTACTATACGCCCGGACTATCGACCTCGTCGTGTTGGCTCGAGTATAGTGTTCCATCAACCGATCACTACGACAGTATACGCCGAATCAGCATTTGCAGTCGTAGCTCCAAAGTGTTGGAATGCATTGCCAGCTGACATCAGATCAACTGAATCTGAACCTTTATTTAAACTTAAAGTATATATCTGTTTTATTTCTTTATAACTGTATTATTTAATATTGTTATCGTTCTTTTATATATATATATATATATATATATATATATATATATATTGTTCTTGTTATTGTTCTTATATTTATTTATTTTCAAATAGTTATAATTTTCATTATTATTTTCTTATATGACGCCGATAAATATATGATGTTTTATAGTCAATAAACAATGTAATAATAATAATAATATATATATGTGTGTATAAATTATATATATATAATATGGTATACCTCTCTAAAGTTGCATAACCTTTATATATAACATATTTACTCGGAAGATAGTAGTACGGTTAGGTTGTCTCCCCGCCCTCCCTATATGGTGATAACGTAATGAACATTTCATTACCGATATGTTATGTAACTTCCGATAGAAATAGGAACGCAACCATTCGATATTATATCCTCGGTTACCCTATACGGGGTTATCGCAATAACTACCGGTGAATAGGGGTATTTTCGTTATTCGTTCTAGTAAACTAAGGTAGGAGTTTATTTAATTGTTGCTTACTTTTAGATTTAGATATTCGTATAGCCTTATACAATCTGCATAACCACTTCCTGTACTATGTGTATATATATATTGTCATATCCGTATACATATGAGGATAACGTATTCAATATTGCCGGCGATAATACAGCGATCGATATACTAAGCATAGATACCACGTGGTTCGGGACGCCATTGTTGCTATGGTTACCGTGGTTACTATGGCGATTGTAAACACGGTTTTCTTATTACGTAACTATGATGAATATGTGAGAGTGAGCGTGTGTGTGTGTAGATATTAATCTGGAGAAATGGTAGATATTAATACTCTCTTAATCTGTACATCTTATTTGTGATTTATATAAACAACATACATACACAAATATATATCAATATATATATATATATATATATATATATATATATATATATATGTATATATATATATATATATATATATATATATATATATATATATATATATATATATATATATTAATATATATAAGTGCATTCGTATGTATAAATGGAAGGAAACATTATCAGCGTGACGACGAGATTAATCTTAATATTAATAATCAACAACCACTCACTATCATCGGATGCAAAGATACTAAGATTAAGAGATAAACACACACACGTACACACGTGTGTGGCGAACGATTGAATAACAGCAGACGACCAGCAGAGAATTGCAGACGATTAAATGTTTGTGGTAAATCGATAAACCTTACTCTACCGGCGTCTTTGTTTTAATTAATTTAATTAAATATCGACACCATAAAATGTAAGTATAACTATATATGTGTATACAGACATATATGTATACGATATATAGTATACTAATGCATAGCCACATACGCACATACGCACGCACACACGCACACACATAGATATATATATATATATATATATATATTCTAGGCTATAAAATATAACAATATTTATAATTAAAAATTCTATATAAATAAACAACGAGATAAATAATGATACTTACTTATTGACGTTCATATAATAGCTGTTGGTTATGTATCCACTATATTCTTCCTAAACTATAAACGTTTACCTTAACACTATTTATTTCGGTATGTATCGCTTAACTTATTCCATAACTTATGAATAATAACTTATGACTCATCAGTGTATACAATACGGTGCCGACTTTACTTCCTATGATGACTTATCTCTATATATATATTGTCCATGTATATCTGTGGACATATAGTATCCATTACCTTATATCTACATTATAATTACAAATAGAATATATCACGATATGGTATCAATAATAGTAGAGCTATACCTATACTTCACATATACTTCACATATACTTCACATAGGTATAACTAAACTATAGTTATATATGTGTGAGGTATGTACTTATAAATCTCCAAGTTTATTATTTAATAATAATACATTTAATAATATTATATTAACCTATATTATATATATATATATATATATTATATATATATATATATATATATATATATATATAATATAAGAAGTATATATATATATACATATTTCAATTAAGAATTTGTGTTGCTATATTGCAGTCTATAGAATAATTGTGTGTTCCATAATGTTCCATGTTCCTTAATGTTGTAATACGTAAACATAATAATGCATTTCGCTAGGTATGTCCTATTATCGTATTGAATGTGTAACACATAAAATTTCACATTAATTAAATGTATTTATTATATATATATATATATATATATATATATATATATAAGATATATTGGTATTTTTTATTATAATTAAATAATAAATATCGAAATAATATACATATAGAATGACGTTTTTTACTTATAACAAAATGGTTATAATGTCCCTTCGAAGCCGCGCTAATGTTAATGCATCCATGGTTTTAACGAGAGCCGATCATTATTGTCTATACGATTATATAAGGCAACTTTAAAATAACTGTTCTATTCCAATACATATTGTATACAATTGGTCTTAGAATACACAATTATTTTAAAGTGGCCAATTGTATTGGTCATGACGGGGCTTGAACTCGCGTCCCACCGCTCGTGTGTCCGACACCTTTCCTACTGATCTGTTATATATAACAGCTATATGTATAACTGAATGTGTTCTCAGTTGGCTAAGTATCCCATACCATGAGTATCATGGGTATCATGGATAACGGAAGCTATCGCGACTATATATATATGTTCACGTACCTGTTCGACTATCCTCAGGAAATTATCCACAATACTGGACCCCTTAACTACTTGGGAGTGATTGGTCTCCCTGGTAACGCGTACACAAATCACGGTAGCGAGCATGAGATGGAGGAGGAGGAGGAGGAGGAGAGTTCGAATAGCGGCCATGTCCTTCGTATCCCGTCGTGTCCTCGTCGCGCCGCTTGAATATCGCTCTCCGTAGTAGTAATGCCGAGATAACGGGACCGAGAACCGAGCCCGATCGCGTGCGTCGCGTTCGGCTGCTCGCGCGTCAAGCCCCTCCCACTTATCCGGGAAGTACCGCCTACCGATTTCCCTGGCGCGGGCGATGCAGCGCGCTCGTTACGCTTCGCTAGATACCGAAATAGACGCACGCCATTCGATGCTCCGCCTACATTTGAGGGTTCGTTATCGACCAGCACGGTAAGTGATACTATCATCAAGTGATATATCGTAAAGTGGTGGAGTGAAGGTTTCACACATTTAGGAATACGCCTACAAGTTATAACGCACGCTTCATGCTCCATTAAAGCGATATATTTTTAGTCTAGTCGTGAGTAAAATAATAAGAAGTGAACAATTCATCTAAGTTCCTGGATGGGATTCAAGAACTTCACCAAATAAAACTAATAATAACATTAGGTAAAAACAATTACAATAACAATAACATCAGGTTAATTATTGTTAGAAATTCCTATTAGTACAATTTTTATTATAAAATGTATATATTAATTCAAAATATACAGATATTTAATTAATATATGCATTTTATGATACATTTCACATTAATCAAATTTAAATAAATATAATATCAGATATACAAATGGCGAAATAAATAATACATATGTGTGCGTGATTTAAAAATTAAAATTATCAGCATTCAAAAATATATATATGTGTGTATGAATAAAAAATGTAAATGTAACAAACATATATTTATCAATTTCAAATATTTTATTAGCATTAGTATAAATAAGATGAACAATAAAATAACTAATAAATATAGTTATTAACGTGTACTAGTGATGTATATGATGCCGAGCTTTTGATGCCTAGCCGAGACTTTCATTTTCGGCTAAACGAATCATAACCGATACGAGACTCTGATCAAACGAGACCGAGCCGAGCCGAGATTCTAGTCGAATGAATCCGATACGAGATAAGACTTTTATAAAACATAATCGAGCCGAAATGATGATTTTTTGAAGTTACATTTTAAACACAATTTTTAAATAGTTATCCATATTTGTATTAACGTTTCCTATATTATGTGACATATCATTAATTATTGTTATTGATAGTTTAGCTATTTTGTTTATAATATACTCATTCGGTCTCACTCGTATTTTAAAAATATTTTAAAAATTACAAAATATAATATATGTTTTCTCAATCTATAATCAATATAATATAGTTGTATTTACAATGGAAAATATATCATATATATATATATATATATCTTAACTGGTAGTAGATAATTTAGTAGTAGGTGTTGTTGTAGTCATACTGATCGTATCGTTTATTGATATTTGTAGTAATTTATATAAGACGCGCATTGGAGGTCGAATTATTTTATTTAATGGTATTTAACTGATAATCAGGTATATTAATTAAAAGTATGTTTCAATAGTCCAATATAGATATAACTAGGCTTTGAATTAGCGATTTACATGTATTAATAGATTTAGATTTTTATTAAAATTCTAATGTTATACAATTGGTAGTTGGCTGATTTGACTTTTGCGTTTATGAACATATTAAAATCTTATAAATTGACACTCCGAGATTGTTTTCCTTATCTGATAGTTTGTATTGTTTATTATTTATTGTAATGAAATTATTTTAGTTTTATATACAAAACTATGATTCTGGTAACTGACACTGAAACTATATTGATATTATGAAAACTGAGACTAACACTTAAATGATGAATTTAATAAGCATGAGTTAATAGCAATGCATTTTATAGAGTCTGAGACTGCATCGATGGTTTAGGCAACCCATTAATGGGTCTCAGTATTCTAGGTCTAAGTCTCAGAATTCTGAGACTTAAACGATGCTTTTTACATTGATACTCCATCGATGATTTAGGTGTGAGACTGATACTGCATAGATGCTTTAGGTATTGAGAGTGATACTGCATAGATGTTTTAGGTAACTGAGACTGAGACTGCATAGATGCTTTAGGTATTGAGAGTGAGACTGCATCGACGCTTCAGATTTGAGCATCATGTACATCACTAGTATGTACTATTTAATTGAAGGTCTGATAAAAATATAGTATGACCAAAGCCCGTGCTTTGGTATGACATTTAACGATATATATAATCGATATAATTACGAATTTCGATTTATAACATATATAGTATATATATATATATATATATATATAATATATAGTATATAGTATTATATTTTTTAAATCATATAATTTATAAGATAGTAATACATATATATATATATATATATATTATTTTATTTTAAAATTGTTTATTGACAACAAAATCACGTGGTGGTGGGTGCTCATGAGAAGGAAACAAAAATAAAATAAATAGAGTACAATAAAAATGAATGAAAAGGGAGGGTAGGTCACGATGTTAATAGGGCGTGGATATTTACATTTAAATAGTGACATGAATTTAAAACACCTACTTTCATATGGTAGAGCATTCCAGTATGTTGGAGCTACCACAGAGAAAGAAGATTCAGAGTGAGCAGAGAGAGTCGAGCGTTGCACAATAATCATCGTGTGACATTTACTATTAGCTTGACTAAGGGTCTGAATACTGATCAAGTCTGCTAGGTACTCTGGTGATCTAAGATGGATCACCTTATGGGTGATACATAGTAGTCTATACCTGCAGAGATACCTAACTTAAGCCAGCCGATTGATCGCATTATAATGCGCCCTATAGGGCGGATATTGATAATATTGAAGAGAACTTCAGTTTATAAAGGGTGCGTATAGAACTTCGTTGTATCATCTCAATTTTAAGCATAAGCTTTAGGGGTAGATTACATAAAAGTGAGCAACAGTATATAAGTATACTGAAGACTAGCGAGTGTATTAGACTTTTAGTTATTGAAAAAGTCAATTTATTGCGTGATTATCTAATGTTATAAAGAAAATAGTCGGCATTGCGAAGCATTATAGATATGTGGTCAGAGTAATCTAGGTGGGAGTTGATAGTGAAACAAAGAGTTGTTATAGATTGTAAAGTAGGAAGGGATAGTAGAAAGGGGTGGGTGATGATTATGGGGTATAACTATAGGTATGTCTGGAGATAATGGTGGTGTCAGTTTTAAGTGATATGTAGTAGTAGTAGTAGTAGTAGTAGTAGTAGTAGTAGTAGTAGACACCATATTATCGTATACATCGATAGCTTTAATTGCATCGTTAGAAGACTAATTAATATTTAAATAACGATGACCCCTACCGGCCTGAATTGACCAGTGTTCACCATAGTAATGCATCCGTTATTGTTTTTGTTCTACGGAATTACATAATCGATATGATATTCTCCAAGGTCGTCTTATTTACATATATGTCTGACTATAGTCCACACATACTATATATATATATATATACTATATATTGTATATAAAATAGTACAATAAGAATTTACATTAAATTCATTAAATGAACATATTTATTTATTGTAATGCTAATCGTGTTTTCAATACCTAGTGATGAAACTAACGAATACGTTTATTATAACATGATAACATACCGTGAGCGAGAGAGATGAACTCTATAAATGATCTACCATAATGTATATATATATAACTATATAATATACACATAGTCTGTGTTGAATGTGGATTACAGAATGGTATAGAAGAGCTGTACCTACTTGGGTGAACAGCTATTATGGGGTGGCTATGGACCATTATAACAGCTCTATATCGTTATACATATATACATTATCTGTACAGTATACTTACCTATAAGAACAGTATCGATTGTGTAAAGCTAACGCGTTATGTTATTTCAAACGAAACTTATATATCCGTTATAATCATTCTAATTAGTTATACTTTATTATTGGTTCCTTCCTTTTCTATTTGTTGTTGTTGTTGTTTGTGTTTAGTAGCAAACTATCACTTTGTGTTTTTATTGTCGGTACAATATATCGTAATCATAATATTACTTAATATTGATTAGTGGTGTAGGTTACGATGATAACAATATATTGTAATATATATATAAATATATATATACTAATTATTAGTAGGTTTAACTAATTAACTAATATATTATTAACTGTAGTTCGAGCTATAGATGTACGATAATTAGTCAAGTTTATTATAGTCAAGTGTACTATAGTACACTTGAGTATAGTACACTTAACTATAGTACAATAAAAAAAAGTGTACTAAAGTACAAGTGTACTATAGTCAAGTATACTATAGTCAAGTTTACTATATATAGTCAGTATACTTGACTATATATAGTACATTTAGTACTATAGTATATATATATATATATATATATATATATATATATATATACTATTGTATACAATGAACCTATAAGTATATTAGTCATATATGACATTATATTTTACATGTATTATAATTATCATAGATGCATTTTTATAATTGTATATATATATATATATATATAATGTGTATTTTATAATATTAATATTTATAATAAATTCTGATTGTAATCAAACAATTCTTTACACTGATCCTCGTTAATGTTAAACTATCTTAACTTTCGTTAAACTACGATTTAATTTTAAATAAATGTACGACCTAAGTTGTATTATGTTTTATGTGCTATCACTTATTAACAGAGTTACGCACTAACATCCGGTCTAGTTAATAACACGTGACGTGACATTGTGCTACATTGCATAATAGGTGGGCTTATACACGGGTACTGTGAATTGTATATAGATTTTATATAGGCATATATATGTACAACACTGTTTAATTACTTTTCTAAAGAGTTTTCTAAAAAAGATAATATATTATATAACTATTTATATGATTATGAATACTTTATTCATTAAATATTTTTTTTGTAGGATTTATGGTTTCTGAGATACCGAAAGTGTCCGTATTCGGGCACTGTCCGTATTACGGTTACTTTCCCCTATCAATATAAGTATGATTAAAATTATAGTGCAATGTGTCACTTGAATGAGATTATGATAATTTAGAAAAATACATATGATTACTTAATAATTGTAGTTTTTAAAATAATATGTTATTTATTAAATTAAATATAAAATTAAAATAATAATTAATAATTAATTTGCATAAATAAAAATTAAATCCATATAATTAAAATAATAATATAATAATATAATTAAAATAATTAAAAGGTATACTATTTTATTATTTCTAGATTAAAAAAATAATATACCTATAACGTAGGTTTATTATAACTTACATCAATAACTTAAACCGATTCTCAATAATTCGTTTAAGAATCATTTTTAAAAACTAATTCTATTAAGTAAACTCGATCATAATTTAAAATTTTTAAATATTATAAACATATATTAGGATAATATATAGTGTATATTGGACTATATAGTAGAAAGTAACCGAATACGGACAGTGCCCGAATAAGGACACTTTCGGTATCTCAGAAACCATAAATCCTACAATAAAAAAGTTTAATGAATAGGTTTTTTAGTCTAAATAAGTTTTTTTTTATATTTTAATTATTCAAAATAATTCTAATACAGTCAACAATCGGTAAGTCGGATACATTTAGTTAGTTTGGTTGGATTTGTATCTAGTTCCATGTTAAATTAATCGGATATGTCGGATAAGTTGGATTGGATAAGTCGTACTTTTCTATAAGTCGGACACATATTATAGTCATTTTTATGATTTTTTATACTTGATAAGTCGGACTTTTTAAAAATTGTCAGAAATGTTTACTTTTAAAAATGGATAAAAAACTTTTAAATAATGGATATTATAATTTTAGTAAGTAATATAATTGAATACAACATTTGATGTTGCTGATTGTTGCATAATTCCATATTTCGGTAACCATTTAACTCGCGCTGCGCATTTCATGTCTTATTTGCATGATATTCTTAATATCGGATAAGTCGGACATCTCGCTAAGTCGGACACTTTTCCCGGTCCGACTTATCGTGAGTTGACTGTATATCCAATAAACTGATACTTAACTTGTATTATTAATTAATAAAATAATTAAAATTAATAAATTAATTAATAATTAAATTATATTAAATTATTCATACAATTAATTATAAATAATGTAATTGTAATTTTGTTGATTGGTATATCAATAATATATAGTTATTAGTTGTATATAGGGTATCCGTATTATAACACAGGGTGTCCGTATACGTACATGGGTACCTAATAAGGACACCCACGTTATCTATTGAATAATAAGATTAAATAAAATTGTTATATCATAATAATGTCTATAATTATATAATATTAATATATTGTAATTCTTGAATAAAAATAATGCGTCATAAAATGTTAATACCATGTATTGTTAAAGTGTCCGTATTAGGTTACTTTCCCCTATATTTAATAATATTTCACAATTTGAAAATGAGCATGGATGTGTATTTATATGTAGTCTTATAATAAAAATGCATTACTTGTTTTAATTTGTATTTTTTGTATAGATTCATTTTGAATTGTAATATGTTCACCTATATTATCTATGTCGACCTTATACATAATGTAGTGTGTATTTTAACTACATATCAAATATAGGTCTTCCTACTTGATAAATAATACAAATAAATAGCGATTATAATCTAGAATATAATATAATATGAAAAGTTTTCGCTAGTGAATAACTCATTGAAATTATTTGTAATCAACATTTTAATTAGGTTATTTAGGTTATCCTACCTAGTTATTTATATAAAATATTACCAATGCCAATACATTTGTAAATGGTTGAGTAAATATGTATATATATATATATATATATATATATAAGTATTCTTCGATAAATATACTTTTAATAAAAATATGTCAATACAAATTTCAAAAAATGTGTAATTAACTTTGATTAAACTTTTGAAAATTATTTTAAATTTTTTAAATTATTGTAATAAATTTTAAATTTGGTTTACTGGGTAGGTATTACTCTCCGTAGTATTCTCCGTATAAAGCAGAGCAATGATAATAAATTAGAATATAAATAAATAAATTATTAATAAATTATAAATATTTAAAATCATAACTAGGTATGTATATATAGGTATGTATATCTATACCTATAATAATTAAATAAAAAGAAATAAATAAAATAGTATAATTAATTAATTTATATCAATGATAAATGCTTACATAGTATTTAATGAAAACAATGTTATTATTAGCAATTATCATAATCTAAAAGGAATGGTGTTCCATAATTTAGGAAAACCTATTGAAATCTCTGGAACCATATATTTATTCTAGGGACATTAAATAGGGGTATTGATGTTGATTTCAGTAGTATAGTATGATTTCTAAGTGTCAATATATTATATAGATATATAATGTATAAGTAAAATGATTTTACCTTATTTATTAACATATGTTTGGGAATACCTGTGCTCGATATTATTCTTAACTGTTATTGAATTGTATGTTCAGATTTACAGTAGGTAGAGTGTACTTGAAACACTGTATAGAGTCTATAGACAGGTATGCCCACATTAAGCAGCACATATTACCGTATCGTAGAACGAGTGTACTATTTAAGGGCAGGTGCGCATATTTTTTTTATATTAAATTTAAAAAAAAAATTAATATTAATATTAATATTAATTTTGTAATAAAAATATGTTATAATAAATATGTCAAACAATTTGAATATAAAACGATCTATTAATACATAATACAAGCGTTTAAAAAATGCAAATAATGTAAAAAAAAATCAACATTATTACAAAAATAATAATTACTAAATATTTCCTAATTTAAATATCTAATAAATTTGATATATTTTATATTATTGAGTGATTGAAAAAGTATTATAAAATAACAAATGTACTCTTTGATAATTCATGTATGGTGATACCTTATTATATACATAAGTATTACTTTATTATGATTTATATAACTCTATCTCAATATGGAATTTACACTATATTTTATTCTAACAAATAATATATTATCTTTAATTATACTAAAACTATCTATAAAATAAATTTATCCAAGAAAGAAGTATTCCTTATACATAGAAAAATATAAAAATGTGGTTTGAATTGGTATTATTTATAATACTATAATATACTAATTTATTATTGTAATAATCATTATAATTATTATTTTTTAAATTATTTTATAAAATTGTATTTTCCAAATTACATTAATACCTACTAATTAGTATTCTATTATTATAATTTAGTTATACATATATTAATATATCATTATATTTTATATAATATAATTGATATAATATATATGTATACATTCATAATAATATATAAATTTAGTATAAACAAAACTATGAAATGGGACTCTGAATATCATCAGGGAGCATAGTAATAGTGTAATGAGTGTATTTATTTATGTGTATTTAAATGCAATTAAACTTGTAATTTTATTTAATATAAAATGATAATATAAATTAATATATGTACACTCGAGAAACAAAAGATCTATTGTTAATTATAAATTATTAATAAATAGATAACATAAATATTTGATTATATATAACTACTAAAACATGTATATATCTTTTAAAATGTGTTTATAATTAAATATTCTAGATTAATTTCATCATATGATATTGATGTTATAGAAAAATAATATTCAGCTTATATATAATATTATATAAATATATAATTTATCATTATTTGTTCTTTTAACCATTATTCCTCAGTGTTTTTCCCTTAAAGTTTTAATAAAGTACTACTCTTATTTTATTTTTAAATATTTAAACTACATTTTTTTCTCACTATATTCTAAATTTATTACTAGAGTATTCCTAACTTCAATTTTTTAATTTAATTATTTATTTATTTCTATAGAAAAACTAAACATTAAAAACAACAATTTAAAAATTACCTGCAATAAAGACTTGTAATTCTTAAGATGTGTATTCTACTATTACTGCTTACTTATGTATATTCTATATTCATAGATTTATAGTTAAACTATAGTACAGTAGTTTATAGTTTACAACTATAAACTACAAACTATAAATCTATGGTTACACGTTTCTAACAGAATAATATGATTATTTGGATATTCTTTTAACTTATCATTATTTCGTTTTAATATATTATATAATAATGTATACATTTTTACTGATAAAAAGAACAACATATAAAAACTCATTGATTTTGAATATTGAACAATATGAAATAATAAATTTACATATATTAATAATTTCAAATAAAAATAAAAGAAAGTATAGTTAACTTAAATAAGAGAACAAACTTTCTATAGATAGTTTGTATTATATTTATAATATGAAATTAGCTAGTTATTAATTAATGTATCTTTTAAATTGAAATAATAACATATTTAATAAATACATACATTAATTGAAAATGAATCATAACTATGCTTAATTAGGACTTAGCGTGTTAAATGAAATAATTATTATGGGTTTAATTTATATATATATACACACATATAATTAATTTGATAAATTAAATATATTAATATAATAAATCATGACATATATCATAGAAATAATATAATGTATGGAAATATAATTATTATTTGTCTTTATAAACTGCATAAATATAATTAACTATGTGATATTACTTTTCAGAAGAAAATGTAAAGAATTTATTATTATTAATATTCTTATTATATGTTATTTAGTTCGCGTTTACAATTCTAACATTCTTATGACATAATATTACATCTTATTACATCATATTATTTTATACTTTAAAATTATGTCATCACTTATTTATGTATCATTATTTTTGGTGAAACCATCTAATTATCTATAATAAATATAATTTTATTTAATTTTATATAAAAATAAGTAATGAATTAAAATTATATTATGCAGCATATTTAAATAATAACATTTGATAAGTTTAATGATAAAGTAAATTGTTCCACTAACACTGAAGGTAATGGTAATGTATACTTTATTATAAATCTAATTTAATAATATTAATAATACGAACAGATTTTAAATATCATATTAAATTACTATTTATATAATTATATAAATTATATATATATATATATCTTAATTTTATATAATAACATTAATTACTAATTTAGGTAAAACAATATTCAGTATATATTTAGTAAAGATAAATAAGATGGTTTCTAATAATATCTTGAATACAAAAAATAATCATATTAATTAGTTGAATATGATTTTATTATATATTGTTAACATTTCTTATTATTAAGAATTTAGTATTTGAATGAATCCTCACTAACAATCATAACAATATTGGCAGAATTAAATCGTAATATATAAAATATTAATTTTAAATTATATACAATTTTAATAATACTTTCGAAATAAGTAAAATTGAATATTACACAATTAAAATATTTACAATTAATGTATTTATATTTACAATATGGCAAAATACAGTATCGATATATTATACTAAATTTATATATATATATATATATATATATATATATATATTTATATAAATAAATAAATATAAATGCAAAATATGTCGAAATACATACAATATCACATTAATATATGAGAAATCATGGGTATAAATATACACATTAAAACTTTAATAAATAATAGCTATACACATTGTGGAACGGTATTTAAATACGTCTAAAATCATTAACAAAGAGTCTACGAGTGATATTAGGGAACTATAGTTTGTAGTAGGTCTAGTAGCTCCACCTGGCTACTAAATCAGCATCATGCTTCCTTCGATTCGCCGACGGACGTGCGCCATTCGGATTCCGGAAGAGATTGTAGATAGTTGACCTTCGACTTCATAAAGTGGAGCCAGACGAGACCGAACAGGAGACAGAACACAGACTCGATGTAATAGCCGTCCATGTACATGGAACAGGTCGCTCCGGAAGCCACGCAAGCCTAACAATGGGGTATGAATGTAGGTATTGTAACTGTGTTGTGACTTACATTCTGGTTAATATATCATATCTTAGTACATATCATAACAATAGTGTATACACTATTATAATGATGATGATGATGATATTAGGTTTATTAGGCACTAAAATAGGGTCATGTAGACCTCTTCGCTCGTGCGGGAAGAAAATAATAGTAATACGATAACAATTTAATAATAATATACATTGAATATACCACGGACAAAAATAATAAGTGACATAGACGACTATTATATACTACAGTCTGCATTGATATAGTGGAGTATTATATAATAATAAGATAATAGTAATACAATAACAATTTAATACATATTCTATAATAAATTGTGAATAAAAATGTTTTGCATACAATGGATACTATCATGTAAATGATACATTTTTAAGGGGGAGATTCACGTTCGTGCAATCACATGTAAAATATAGGCGCTAATCAACTATTTTCAAAATTCTCCAATTTTATAGATAAATAATTTATAATTTTTCAAAAATATAATATTACTCTATATTGTAGCCAATTTTTAATTTTCAAATAATAAATTTATAAATATATTATAAAATATATAAATATAAATCTTTATATTTATAATATTTATAATAAAAAGCAATAATAATAGACTTTTAATAGCAACATAATAGCATCATAATAGCATGACAAATTAATAGCAGCATAATAGACATTTAATTGCCACATAATAGCAGTATAATAGCACAATGTAAACATTTGAGGCTATTATATAAGCTATTATGTTCTTATTATGATGCTAGTACTGTTTGCTAAATATACTTTTACCCAGCTGGGTATATTAATAACTATAAACATGAACCACTGATGACAAGGTACAAGGTGGTGATGTGTCTACCTTACTAGAGTCCACGGTATCGCAGGGAGAGTTGTCAGATGAACAGGTTTTGTAGGTCAGACTGTCCAGCATCCAAACCGATAGAGTAGAAGACCACACTCCACCTGGTGAGTAGTGTTTGAACTTGTGTACAGTTCATAATACACACGGTTAATACACAGTTTTATTCTGAACATATTCTATAAATATTATAAGATATTACATAATATACAAACTGTAATAATTTAAGAGGTAAATGATATATATATATATATATATATATCAGGGATGGGTCAAATACATTTATCAGATAAAAATACAAATACAAATATACTTCTCTAAATACAAATATAAAATAAATGTAAAAAAAATACGAAACAGATATTATGGGATGAAATAGGTTGGGACGATTGATTGGGTAGTATATTAGCTAAGTAATTTGGGAGACTTTAAATAATATTTAAATAGCATTATCCTACTAAAGGAGTATTATATTATTAAAATAAATATCATTATATTTATATTTTCCGATAAAATCAATTGAAAAAAATAGTTGATAATATTGAATTGATTAATTCTATAGTATCTACTAGTGTAGGAAATTTTCAGATTTTGTACTCATACGAAGTTTTCAAATAGTAAAATTATTCATTTCGAAGGTTTGAAATAGTTAATATATTAATTTCAAAAGCTTAATATAGTAAATACTAGCAGTACCCGACCTGGTGTTGCTAGGTTTTAGATTGATTGCCTATCTATTATTTATTAATATAGCTATTCCTGATTCTACATTGCAAGTATATAAAATAAAATAAATGTGAGCAATAATATAAATAAAGGAGAATTTTTTTTTATATATTTAAAAGTGGAAAAATATTTTAAAAATACAAAAAATTTGTCAATATATTTAAAAAATACAAAAAATTTGTCAAAATATTACAAATTTATTATAAAATATTTAAAAAAATATAATATTTATATATTAAAATAATATTTCAAAATTAGTGGAAAAATATAAAAAAATACAAAAAAATATATATTTTTTTTAATGTCTTTTTAACTATTTGAGTCCCAGGCGTCCGGGACCGTCTTGATTTAAAAAAACCCAGGCGTCTTGGACCGTCTCATAATTTATTAACACATATTAACACATATAATTCAATAATTCAGCACTCGATTTATATAAATGAAAATCCAAAAATATATAGTAATATGTTTTCTTTATCATAGAATTTAAAAAAAAGTATCTTTATATTTTAGATTTTGAGAATTTTCATATAATACAAGTGTTTATTTTAAAAATATATTATTATTATTAAATAAATAAATTAATAAATTATAAATGCAAATGTTATATCATCAATATCGTGTATTAAACTGGTTATAATCGTTATAATAATAACAACATTCCAATGTTTATTTTAAATATAACGTAAACATTGATAAAATAAAGAGTTCCTAACATAAAACGCATTTAAATCAATAACAAAATTAAAATTATGTATATTTATAAATTAAATATAACAAAAATACATTATGTTATAACAATTTAATAAAATAACGTTGATTAATAATTTTTTCTGTATTATTTGAATAAAACTCGCGTAGTAATTATTAAATTAACCGAACTATAGGTCACAATGCTATATTGTGAAGTGTCATGTGATTTATAGCATTATTTATTTAAATTTAACAAAATGGCTGAATAATATGTAAATGTTGATGATGCTTTGAACTTAGTTCTACATTCAAGTACAGGCGAGTCTGATAATGCTTCCGATGCAAGTTAATATAATGAGGTTTATATTTATGCATATTTATATATATAACATGATATATTATACTCATACATTATATATATATATTTATAAACAAATGTATTATACAATATTTTTCATATTAATTTTATAAAAATATATTTAATTTTGATTTATAATTTTCAATACTAGTTGTATTTATCATCTATATTTATATATATATATATAATAGTTAATATTTAATTATTGTATATTTAATTTGTTTATAATATCATCATAACAATTACAAATATAAATAATGAACATTTTATAATTATCATTATATACATTATATATTATTATATGATATAATACATTTCCTTAGCAACATAAATCATAAACATCTATGTATTTTATTTAATTTTAGTGAATTTCATATACTTATAATAATTCCACGCTTCGAATATCAAATTTTTATAATTATTATATATTAATTATAGAATATTTGAACTAATTTTAATATATATTATATATATGATATGATATATACACTAAATACAGTAGTTGAGTCAATAATACACTTAATTTTATAATACAAATATTGTAAATTTTCTTAGTATAAATATCTATATAATGTGTTTTTATTCCTCATGTATTTCATTCAATATAATCACTAATTTGTATAAAGTAATTATAGAATATATTAACTAATTTAATATAATTATACACACTAAATATTATAATTCTATTTTATATTTATAAATTGTAATAATCAAAATATTGTAAATTTGACTAGCATCAAAATCATATATTATGTAATATGTTTGATTCCTCATGTATTTCATTCATTATAATCTTTAATTTTATATTGTAATTATATAATATATTATCTAATTTAATATAACTATATACATTATAAATATTATAATTCTATTTTATATTTTAAATTGTATTAATTACAATATTGTTAATTTCACTAGCAACAAAATCATATTATATGTAATTTGTTTGATTCCATGTTAATTTCATTCATTATAATCATTAATTTGTATATAGTAATTATAGAATATATTAACTAATTTAATTTAACTTAATACGCTATATACAATATACAATTAATTTAATATTACAATTAATTATATATTATAATTCCATTTTATTTTTTCTGAAGAATCAGGCGAATTACTATTTTTGAATCCTCTACATAGATGAAAATTGATTATTTATATTGTATGACTTTAGTTATACATGTTTCAGATAATATCATTAGAAAATATACAAATCTACATGCATTTGATAAATATATATATATATATATATATATATTATATATATTATGGTATTGTAGATAATGAGGTATGACATATTTGAACTCTACGCTTATGTTGATAGGACTTACATGTGAGTCTTAAAGGTGATAAGTAACTATAAATAATATAGTATTATATATCGAATAGAATATTATATTTGACCAATATATTACTATATACTAATTCTATATTTCTAATATCACAGGATTATGTTCAAGTCAGTATCGACTATGTTGATGGATTCGGTGAAAGTGAATAAGTAGATGAAGTATTTGATAGCCTGGGAGAAGGCGAACGTAGCTGATGAAGTGGACTTAGGGGAAGGTCTAGAGAAGATTGTTTTGTAGAATACCATTCTAAATAATTGTATATTTATCAATTATGATTTATTGTAAATAATTATGTATTCTTAATTTTATTTAAATTCAATATATTATAAATATTTATCTGCACTGTTATTTTTTTATATAATTTAAATAAAATAATACATTATACTTAAATATAAATACAAATTAAATTTTATATAAGTGAAAATTAGTATTACAGTATAGAATAATAATTATAAATATGTATATGTGTAAATAATAAGTTAACTTTTATTAAAATAAAATATATATTACATGAAATATTGTAAGTTGAAAAAATATTCATGTAAATATAATACACAATTTTATAAATTTCTACATATAAGGTTCTATAATATTCAATAATTATTTTTTTTATGAATTTTTAATTACATAATTTATATAAATACATACCTTTCTAAAATATAATAACTTATTATGAAAGAAAATAATTATTTAACAATGATATTTGATCTTGAATACATCTTTATTACATAATAATACACAATTTAAATAATTTATAATAATTTTCTATATATAAACAGTTATAAAATATTCAATAATTATTATTTTTATGAATTTTAAATTACATAATTTATAAAAATATATACCAAAACAAAATAACTTAACATGTAATGAAAGAAAATGATTATTTAATTATGATAGTTAACCTTGAATACATTCTTAAATAAAATTAAAAATTAGAAAAAAGTACAAATATTGTCTTTAGGTAATTATCCTTATTTTATTCAATAATTAATTAAGTTATAATTTTTTGTAATTATCATGTTGAATAATATATAGTAAATATTTTATCAATATATATTTATATATAAATACGAATATTTTATATATTATTTTTAATTTTAATTTCATATTTATTTTTAATAATTTTTTTTTATAATTATTATAATTAATTGAATATAATATTATGAATAATGATTATTTTTGATTTTTTTCTTTAGATTAATATAATATATTATATACTAATCAAAATAAATATCACTTGTAATAGACAAATAGTAATGTATGAGTACACATTTTCGTTTATTAAAAACATGCGTATATTTTTTTTAAATATACATAATCTCTGGGTATTGAATGCAGTTATTTAAAATTGCTGGGACCTAAAGAGTTAATATATTTAAAAATATTACAAATATATTTTAAAAAAATGTTGAAATATATTTTTTATAAATGTCGAAAAATATTTTAAAATATAATATAATATAATACAGTGGAAATCAATTATGCTCTTAAATTATTTATATACAATCACTATTTATCTTGATTTAATTAAATATAGTTATTTATAATTATGTTTAATAGAGTAGAAATCAACTATATTTGTAAATTATTGATATACAATTCATCATTATTTAATAAACAATATTTATATTTAAATTATATATATATATTTAGTATTGATAAAGATGTTTTTATTATTTTAAATTATATTTAAAATTATAATAAGTTTCTATTATTTTAAATAAAAGAATGAATTATATGATAAATTTCCTCATCAGAAATTATTGTATAATCCGAAACAGATTTCATATTTAAAATTAGAGAAGTAAAAAAGGAAGTAAATAGTAATAATTTAATTATTTATTGTATAATATTTGAATATTTATTTATTATTACTGTTACTAAATACAATAATAAATAAATAAAAGATTAATAGGGAGTAAATTACATATTATTAATATATGCATGACTTTTATCGTTTTTTTCGAATAGTTTAATTAAATATTCAAATTTTTTGAATAATTTCATTTTGGTATTTTCGAATAATTATATTTAGGTATTCGACTTTTTAAATATCTGTTTAGTTCAAAATTTTACTATTTGTGAGAATCAAATATTAGAATATTCTATTCAATATTCTAAACCGTTTCCAACACTAGTATCTACCTATACACATTTATTAATAATACTTTAAAATCATCATAAATTAATTCTAAATATTTACAAAATGACCTCTTCCAATATTATATTTACAGAAAAATATTTCATTATATTGTTAATATTTTGATATATTTTTAATAAAATTTTTTTTATAAATTTATTAATTTAAAAAATTATTATTATTATTATTTTTAAAACTTGAAATATTTCCTATATAAAATATAGTTTGCTGCTGGTTTCTACATTCATAAATTAACTATCTTCATTAAATGTTGGTTCTATATAATTAACAATTCAATATGTTGAGTGTTTTAATCAAATACATTAAGTACTACAATAAAATAGTAATACATTTCTGATTAATTTTTCAAATGTAAATACCAAATCAGCTGTTTAAATACATATTTGAACCTATACCTAATATATATAACACTTTATAAAATTGAAATCGAAATTATATTAATAATAATAATTAATAAAATAGGGGATATAAATATATATATATATAAAATATGAATTATAAGAAGCCATGATGACAAACCAAGGTTACTGATAGTGTTTAGGAAGGTCATGTAGGTACCACCAATCGTGGGATCGCTGATCTTTGCAAAGAATGCCATTGAACTCGTGAACTGACAATAAACTGTGACCTGCAGTGACATTAGTTAATAGTTATTCACTATATATATATATACATGTATTGGCTAGAATGTTTAAATAAATTGTAAATAACATGAAGTTTAATTAAAAAGTATATTAATTGCATAGTTAATGATATAGATAACATATTATAAAACTGGAAAAATCAATAGAATAAAATATAATAAGATAATGTTACTCTAGGGAGCAATAATATATCGTACAGTAATTGCTATTGTGCTATTACTAGGTACAGTAAGGCGGATTTATAATGCGTTTGTTTAAAGAGTTAGGTACTCATTTGTACAGTATGATTGTTGCATATATGGAAATATAATCGTTAGAAAGCAAATTCTGTAAACAATTTTGAATTAATGTTTATCTTGCGAAGAGCACTATTACCTAGACATTGTACATGCAAAAGATAGCAATTTAACATGGTGTTGATAGAAATATACTTTAATCAATATATTAGTGGCCTTAACAGTTATTAGTTATTGATAATAATCTATACACGTTATAATACATATAAATAACAACTAATATAAGAGTTAACATTTTTTAATACTAAACAAAATTCATGGAAATTCCAAGAATAATTTTTAAAATATATATTTTTTTATTTTTTATTTATTCTCAAAAATTATCAAATACAGTTAATGTGATATATAATACTAATATTATCAGTATATTTTGATATTGTTTAAAAATAAAATAATCAATTGAGTTAATTATTACGATATTTTTTTGTTAAAAAATAAATATTTATATGTAATAAAATGAGTACCATATTTTTTTAATAATTTGTTTACGCATTATTAATCTAATTTAATCAAATACATAATTGTTGTTCTACAAATAAAAATCATTCGGTATATTTTTTTTTAAATAATAAAAAGTATCAAATTGTACAAATTGATATATAAATATATTGATTATTTATACATAATTTTGTAATCGATTATTTCTATTATAGAACTCTAGATTTCGAACCACATTCTCGAATATACATTTATAATAAATAAAGCTCTCATATATACATATAGGGTTGTGAGTTAATAAAAAACACGTTTTAAACAGACGTTTTAAACGCGTTTTAAACATAGAATAAAAAACGAAAAAAACAGAAAAAAACGAGATATTATTTAATAAGTGTTTAAAATATAATATTATTATTATTATAATAAAGTAAAATTAGGTTTCTTTTATATTTTGTATAATAATTGAAAAATTAATGATTATAATCAATAAATTAAATAATTATTTAATAAATGTATAAAATAAATATAATATTATAATTATTATATTAATCAAGTAAAATTAGATTTATTTTATGCTTTGATATAATATTGTATACTAATTTAAAAATGATTATTTAATAAATGTATACAATTATTATATTATTATTATAATAATAAAGTAAAATTAGATTTCTTTTATATTTTTATAATAATTGAAAAATTAATGATTATTTAATAAATGTATAAATAAATAATATTATTATAATAATCAAGTAAAATTAGATTTATTTTATGCTTTGATATAATCAATTGTATAATAATATATATTATGTTTAATATATTTATTTTATAATAATTTATTATAAAAGAAATATGAAAGTTCATAAATTTTTTATAATATTAATTATATACAAATACAATGTATATTATACATAGATTGTGATACAATCTCCATATCTATAGTATTAAATAATACATGAATAATCAGTGTTATATTGTAACAAAATAAATATTATAATAATTATAATTGTCATACTAATGTAGAGTATGACAATATGATTTAATGATGCTAATAATACAGATACTATATTATTTAATAATATCTTTATAATAATTTTTATTGTAATAGAAAAAAACGTATAAAAAACGAATAAAACGAATTAAAAACGAAAAAAACCGTTTAAAACATGTTTTAAACGAGCATTAATAAAAAACGCGTTTTTTAACAACCCTATATACATATCATATCTAGGTTCTGTAAATTTTATATTTAACCGTACTCTATATAAATATAAATAACTAAAATAAAATTGAAATACACACTATTGCTGATGTACACAACTCTTATGAGCATGCGTTATTACACATTTCAAACACATTTCATTGTTTATAGGTAACAAAAGGTTTTTTGTTTATATATCTGTAATCGAATAGTGATCAATAGCTATACTAGTATGTGTAATTTAGTTACTACCAAATTGTTTATCGATAATTTCCATGAAGATATGTACCATACGTTATTGATTGTTGTTAAGATCCACCTTAAAGATCCACCTTAAAGATCCACCTTAAAGATGCACCTTAAAGATCCACCTTAAAGATGCACCTTAAAGATCCACCTTAAAGATCCACCTTAAAGATCCACCTTAAAGATCCACCTTAGGGTACAGCGTAACAGTTGCAATGTTAAATATCAAATTGCAAAATTAGATTTGATAAAGGCGCAAGATTAATTAAAATGTAAATTTTTATTTAGGGTGTTTTTTAAACTAATTTAATTTAATTTAATATATATATATCGTATATACAATAATACTAAGATGTCACTTAATATACTTCATTTAAGTTAATTATATATATATATATATATATATATATATATATATATATATATATTTATAATTGATATATTATAAAAACTACATATAAACTGATCAGTAAATAGTATTATAATTATAACAATTATGTTGATAGTACAGTAACATATCAGCATGTCTGTGGTACCCAGTGTGCCTTACACTAGCACCACCACAAGCCCTACACCCCCCCACTAGTACCCCCACAAGTACTATACACCCCCCACTAGCACCACCACAAGCCCTATACCCCCCCACTAGTACCCCCACAAGTACTATACACCCCCCCACTAGCACCACCACAAGCCCTATACCCCCCCACTAGTACCCCCACAAGTACTATACACCCCCCCACTAGCACCACCACAAGCCCTATACCCCCCCACAAGCACTATACCTGATGCAGCATGTAAACTGCGAGCACAACCACAAAGTACCAGTAAGGGTAGTAGCTAAACGTCTTGTTGATGTGGTCAGTCCACATCACCAGCAACATGAACACAAAGCCCATTACCAGTCTGTGTAGGTAGTCAACGAGTTATTGTTATGTAATGAGGGTAGGGTAATGTAATGAGGGTAGTGTTATGTAATGAGGGTAGGGTAATGTAATGAGGGTAGGGTAATGTAATGTGGGCAGGATAATGTAATGAGGGTAGGGTAATGTAATGAGGGTAGGGTAATGTAATGAGGGCAGGGTAATGTAATGAGGGTAGGGTAATGTAATGTGGGTAGGGTAATGTAATGTGGGTAGGATGATGTAATGTGGGTAGTGTTAGGTAATGAGGGCATTGTTATGTAATGTTGGTAGTGTTATGTAAAGTAAGTAGTGTTAGGTAATGCTGGTAGTATTATGTTATTATTATTGTTATTGTTATTTTATTTGGTGGAGTCTTTTCATCCCATCCAGGAACTTGGATGAAGTGTTCAGTTATAACCATATATGGCTCTAATGTCCCTTCGAAGTTCTACTGCTTGTGTGGCTGATGGCTAAGCTAACTGAGCCACACATATAATGCGGGTAGTGTTAGATAAGTGTGTTACACATTCATATTGCGTTTAGAAATTAAATAAATATTCAATAATACATGGCGAATATAAATGTATAAAATATAAAATATTATGTAAATAATTTATAAATATTAAATTATTCAAAATAATATATTTACTATTAATTATAGTGTATTATTTCTTAATATATATATATATATATATATTAATAATAATAATATATATATAGCTCTATATGGGAGGCTGCAACTGTATATGTAACATAGATATAATTCTCAATAGGAAACTATTTCTGCACAATAGATTATAATGAAATGATCTCACACATCAATATGTAGCATATGAACAATACATTCAAGTCTGATTCAGTGAATCACTATAAGATTCAGTGATATCATTGAATACAGATATGTGAATATCAAATTATTTCTCATTATACTTGTAAAATGTATATATATACATACTTATAAGTATATATATACATTGACCTGTAGGGCATAGCCTTGAGAAATATATTCCAAGGTCGCGGTCCGGTCAAATGTTTAGTGATCAACAGAGGCAGCATAATCTGTGAGTGGTTGTAGGCATGAGTAATGTGATTGTTGTAGCATGTAGGGTTGTACAGATGAGGGAAGACCCTCCCCCTTGTAACTAAACAATGTATAAAGTGACTGGCCATATGAACAACTATCCTGCTATACCATTACACCCATAGAATAGTGTATAGGGTTTGATCCATCGATGTAAAGAAAGTGGATAAGCAATTGAATGTAGTGTATGGCACTTTGCGATAGAGGTGGCGCAGTCGCAGCCTACTACTAAATACATACTAAATTTTAAATTGATATTATTTATTTATGCATATATATTGATAATTGCAATCAATTTTATTGTAATATCATTACTAACAATAAAATTATATATTTAAAATATAATTAAAATATCAATATTTCTTATAATTTTGTATATTTAAATGTATTTAAATTGAATATATCACTATTTTATTGATATGTATAATCTAAATCCATTGCTAGATAGAAGTCACTTAAATTTATTTCGACGAAAAATCTACTATTTAATATTTGACAAATATAATATGACTTCTAATATCCAATCAAAATCACGGATGTCATTTTGTTAATTTATCGATAAAAGTGTCATTCGGGCATCTATCTTTAAGATGCATTGCATGAGTCAATTGCTTATCCAATTTCTTTATATCGATGATCTAAACATACAATTAATACACAAAAATATGTTAGAAAAGAAGGTGAAATCATTTTACTTAAAATTATATATATATCATATATTTCATTTAGAAAGCCTACCCAGTAAACCAACATTTTAAATATGTTCGAAAATGTTGTAATTTATTTACAATAATTTTCGTGCCTCAATTACTTACTGTATATTGATGATATGAATGCATGAAACACACTAACCTGTAGGGGTACCATGGGTACGGCTAGTAGGGCTAACTTCTCCCGCGGCACCGCTAGAGAGATCAGACGTAGAGCGGTCAGAGAATCAGCGGCCGCAAAGCTTATCTGACCGCGAAGGTGTGAGAGTTATGAATGTATAGTTGTTATACACTACTGGAAATGGCGTGTACACATTAGGGGGGGTAGATCTGTACCGGGTATGGGGGTGTTGAGACACTACCGATATCTCAGTATAGAAATAAGATTTAAATAATTGGATATTATAATTCTATTAAATTTTTTATAAATTTGAACTTGGGATAAAATATTAAATAATGAAGGTGTGGAAACTTTCTTTGTATAACTTGATAATAAATTTGATTTATAATACTTTTTTTCAGGGCAGTTTTGTTACTAATTTTAGACACTATTTTAGTCGGTTAATATAGCAATACGAAGGTGGGATTAGGTGGGTCTGATGGGGTTAAGGGTAGGGGGTAAACCTTTACAGTGAGTTGTATAAGCATTAGGATTCTGATTGGAGGAAGCTTCAACACTTGGTAGAGCTCTTTGTACATTTGTATTACACCTTCATCATCTGACAGATAGAAAGAGAGAGAAAGTGTAAGTATGTATTATTGTGTATGCCATGTTATTATAGAGGTACTGCTGTTATTTATATATGTTATAAAATATATATTTGTAAATATTTAAAAATACATTTTTTATATTAAACAATTTTAAAAATATTTACATATTATAAAATAATATATATATGGGAACATTAATAATAAATTAAAAAATAAGTGAATAAAATGAATATATTAAAAATATGAATATGTTAAAATAGTAAATGATTAATTTAATTGTGTATATTAAACATTAAATTAAAAACATATATTATTTATTAAAATGAAGCTATAAAGTAGCACAGAAATAAAGATTTGTATATATGCCCCAATGCTATATATCTATTTACATGTAAATATTAAAATGGGAATTTAGTCAATTTATTTTGATCTTTATTTAGAAAAATAGCGATTTTGAATTATTTCACTCATGACCATATTATAGCTTATTTTAATAATATAGTATATTTTAATTAGAGGTTAATATTAATAAGATTATTATTTCATTACATGTTATATTAGTAAATTATAATACATTACAAAACCGAAAATGTATGTAATGTATTATAATTTACTAATATAACTTATTTAAAATGAATATTTTAAATAACGATAATTATTATTAAATAAAATATCAATTTGTATTCGAACATCCAAACAATACACTAGTCTTTTAGTATAAATATACTATATTTTATATATATTTTATATAATGTTATATAGATATTTATATAAAATTCTATCAACAATTATAAATTATCGAAAGAAATATAAATTCGTTTTTAAATTATTGTTATGGTATTAAATATGTATATCCAACTCCGGATAGTTTAAGTTTCTCCTCGTGTTACGAACATATTGTCTACTATTTGTATTATATTGTCCACTCAAGGTTATTTATAATAGATTTAAACAATAGTGTAACTATTTTTATTATAGAACTTCTATGTAGACAATATATAATTTAATTGTAAATCATTAACATATAAAACTACATAAAAATATATTAATTCGGTATTAAATTATTCAGCAAAACTATATTTGATATCCGTTGGCATAATGAAGTACAACTAAAACAATAATGATACTATGTTGCATATACTACTATGTTGCATACTATATTGCATAATCTACATACGGGTAATAATAAAAACCGTTTTGAACGTCTGGCTTCTCTTTTTTAAAGATTGCAACCAGAGTAGTGGTTACCAAGAAGACAATACCCCAGAAGTAGAGGAAACCTGCATGGAAATAGAGAGGAGGTGATGAAGGGATAGAGGTAAAAGGGTAAAGGTGAGGAAGTAGAGGAGACCTGCATGGAAATAAAGAGGAGGTGATGTGGGGTAGAGGTAATGGGGTGGAAATGAAGGGGGCTGAGGTAGGAGAGTAGATGGAAACAGATATAATTGAGGAAGTCGAGAAAACCTTCATGTTAATAGAGATGAAGTGATGTGGGGTGGAGATATTGACTAATTCCAGTGTAAGGAAGCCTTTCTCTTGTTGCATGGGGTATATGTAATACGGAGTAGAGATAATGAGGGATTAATGTAATAAGGGGTAGATGTAATGAGGGGTAAGGGTATAGTTATTTGTATAGTTATCTAAATTGCTAACATAAGTACACCATAGTTGTGTATCCTAGTTGTGTATCCTAGAATAGATATAAGGCTAGTAGTGACTAACTTTCTTAAAGATATATATAAAGCATGACTAACTTCCCAGCTAAGGAAGCCATTGTAGCATGGGGTAGAGGTAATGAGGGGTAGGGGGGTTAGTGTGAATGATGACTAACTTCCCAGCGTAAGGAAGCCATTGTAGCATGGGGTAGAGGTAATGAGGGGTAGGGGGGTTAGTGTGAATGATGACTAACTTCCCAGCGTAAGGAAGCCATTGTAGCATGGGGTAGAGGTAACGAGGGGTAGGGGGGTTAGTGTGAAGCATGACTAACCTCCCATCGTAAGGAAGCCATTGTAGCATGGGGTAGAGGTAACGAGGGATAGGGGGGTTAGTGTGAAGCATGACTAACCTCCCAGCGTAAGGAAGCCATTGTAGCATGGGGTAGAGGTAATGAGGGGTAGGGGGGTTAGTGTGAATGATGATTAACTTCCCAATGTAAGGAAGCCATTGTAGCATGGGGTAGAGGTAATGAGGGGTAGGGGGGTTAGTGTGAATGATGACTAACTTCCCAGCGTAAGGAAGCCATTGTAGCATGGGGTAGAGGTAACGAGGGGTAGGGGGGTTAGTGTGAAGCATGACTAACCTCCCAGCGTAAGGAAGCCATTGTAGCATGGGGTAGAGGTAACGAGGGGTAGGGGGGTTAGTGTGAAGCATGACTAACCTCCCAGCGTAAGGAAGCCATTGTAGCATGGGGTAGAGGTAATGAGGGGTAGGGGGGTTAGTGTGAATGATGATTAACTTCCCAATGTAAGGAAGCCATTGTAGCATGGGGTAGAGGTAACGAGGGGTAGGGGGGTTAGTGTGAAGCATGACTAACCTCCCAGCGTAAGGAAGCCATTGTAGCATGGGGTAGAGGTAACGAGGGGTAGGGGGGTTAGTGTGAAGCATGACTAACCTCCCAGCGTAAGGAAGCCATTGTAGCATGGGGTAGAGGTAATGAGGGGTAGGGGGGTTAGTGTGAATGATGATTAACTTCCCAATGTAAGGAAGCCATTGTAGCATGGGGTAGAGGTAACGAGGGGTAGGGGGGTTAGTGTGAAGCATGACTAACTTCCCAGCGTAAGGAAGCCATTGTAGCATGGGGTAGAGGTAATGAGGGGTAGGGGGGTAGTGTGAAGCATGACTAACTTCCCAGCGTAAGGAAGCCATTGTAGCATGGGGTAGAGGTAATGAGGGGTAGGGGGGTTAGTGTGAATGATGACTAACTTCCCAACGTAAGGAAGCCATTGTAGCATGGGGTAGAGGTAATGAGGGGTAGGGGGGTTAGTGTGAATGATGACTAACTTCCCAACGTAAGGAAGCCATTGTAGCATGGGGTAGAGGTAATGAGGGGTAGGGGGGGTTTGTGTGAATGATGACTAACTTCCCAACGTAAGGAAGCCATTGTAGCATGGGGTAGAGGTAATGAGGGGTAGGGGGTTAGTGTGAAGCATGACTAACTTCCCAGCGTAAGGAAGCCGTAGTCTTGAGGCGTAAATCTAAAGTAGTTGCTGAACTCCTTTGACTCGAAGGCCAGGAAGATCACGTTGCCCATGAAGTAGCCAGCTGTCTGACCTATTGAGTTACAGGTTGATGCCCAGCCCACGTTCTCTCTATGCGGGTAGAGGTGATGGGGTAGAGATGTTGGGGTAGAGATGTTGGGGTAGAGATTTAGTGCTTATGAAGTGGATCACCTCCAGTCACTGTACATAGCGCATATTAATAATAAATTAAGGGTAGGTACGTCCTTCAGGCGCAATGTAAATAGATAGGAATTTATGCCTTACAATAAATTCAATTACACAAATTTAATAATAGGTAATCACATAATTTTTGTAAATTATATTTATTATATATGCTTATAAATATACGTTTTATTTATCATAAATAGAAGATAAATTAAAATTTATAATTTTTATTTAAAAAAAAAAGTATTACATTAAAAGCCTATTGAGAATAATATATGAAAAACATTAATTTGTGTAAATGGTAGTTAAAGTTTATTATAATAAAATTTTGAATTACCATTTAGAAAATGATATTATTAGTACATATGTATACTTTTATAATATAGAATATGTAAAATATGATATAAATATAATATTTATATATATATATATAAAGTAAGATTAAATGTTTATTGTGAATAATATTATATTAATATAATATATATATAATAAATGTATAAATACATTATAATACATTTTTATATATCAAATTTCTTTTGAACTAAAATGCTGCATTTAATTGGACAATACTCATATCATAGTTACTGCTATAGAAAAAATATAATAAATATAATAAATACAAATAAATTTAATAAATACAAATTAAAAATACAAATAAATACAAATTAAAAATACAAATAAATACTATTTTATGTTTGTATTTATAAACATCAAATAGTATTTATAAATAGTATTACAATTTTAAAGATTGATAAATAATTCACAAAGTTATACAGCATTTATCTAACCAATTATTTAGTATTTATTACTGGTAATTTAAATTATATATTCAATTGTTACTTCCAATAAAGTACTCTGTTTATGTACATATATGATGATTTGAAGTATACTTTATAGCTCAAATGATAGATAAATATTTATTATTTTATTTCTTATATAATAATTTAAATTATTTTCCGAAAATAATAATTCAGATGGTATCTTCTTAATTATAATGTTAATATCCAATATCTATTGTAAATTATTAACGATAAATATATTCAATAACATATTCTGATATTAGAAAATATATACGAATAGTGTAGAAATTATAATCTTGGCATATATACAATGTAGATGATCAAATACAAAGTTACAAGCATACCTAGAATACTGAATGATACCTATACTAATGTTGTGGTGGTATTACCAGTAAAGGTACTGCAAGCAGTGGTTTCTATTGACTGATGCATAGTCTACCATTATATCTACACAATGATCAACTGACAGGTCACTGTGTACAGTCTAGTAAGCTGGGCCAGTAACTCTGAATAATGTTAACAAAAGAATTCATTTTAAAATGTATAAATATTGATCAATATAAATGTACATATGTGATATACATGAGATATGAGTAGGGGCACTGGAACGATTTTGTATGCAGGGGGACCAACCAATGAAAATAAATGTTGTGGTAAAAGTGGGGGGGGACCAATACATATGAGGTCCCCCTAGATTTTAAAGTGAGGGGAAATATCTCCCCCTGTCCACCCTGTTGCGGCGCTCCTAGACATGAGAGATACACAAATGCAGTGTCCAAGTGTTTATGTTACAAATACTTCACAATAAACTGTTTTTCCGTCCCGCTACAACGCCCCAGTGGTAGTATTACTAGTACCAAGGTGTCCTAGTGGCTAACCTCTTCAGCATAGACAACCCCCCCCCCCTATACTTGTGGTAGTATTACTAGTACCAAGGTATCCTAGTGGCTAACCTCTTCAGCATAGACAACCCCCCCCCCTAGACGTGTGGTAGTATTACTAGTACCAAGGTGTCCTAGTGGCTAACCTCTTCAGCATAGACAACCCCCCCTATACTTGTGGTAGTATTACTAGTACCAATGTGTCCTAGTGGCTAACCTCTTCAGCATAGACAACCCCCCCTATACTTGTGGTAGTATTACTAGTACCAAGGTGTCCTAGTGGCTAACCTCTTCAGCATAGACAACCCCCCTAGACTTGTGGTAGTATTACTAGTACCAAGGTGTCCTAGTGGCTAACCTCTTCAGCATAGACAACCCCCCCCCTATACTTGTGGTAGTATTACTAGTACCAAGGTGTCCTAGTGGCTAACCTCTTCAGCATAGACAACCCCCCCTAGACTTGTGGTAGTATTACTAGTACCAAGGTGTCCTAGTGGCTAACCTCTTCAGCATAGACAACCCCCCCCTATACTTGTGGTAGTATTACTAGTACCGAGGTGTCCTAGTGGCTAACCTCTTCAGCATAGACAACCCCCCCCCCTAGACTTGTGGTAGTATTACTAGTACCAAGGTGTCCTAGTGGCTAACCTCTTCAGCATAGACAACCCCCCCCCTATACTTGTGGTAGTATTACTAGTACCAAGGTGTCCTAGTGGCTAACCTCTTCAGCATAGACAACCCCCCCCCTATACTTGTGGTAGTATTACTAGTACCAAGGTGTCCTAGTGGCTAACCTCTTCAGCATAGACAACCCCCCCCCCCTAGACTTGTGGTAGTATTACTAGTACCAAGGTGTCCTAGTGGCTAACCTCTTCAGCATAGACAACCCCCCCCCCCTATACTTGTGGTAGTATTACTAGTACCAAGGTATCCTAGTGGCTAACCTCTTCAGCATAGACAACCCCCCCCCTAGACTTGTGGTAGTATTACTAGTACCAAGGTGTCCTAGTGGCTAACCTCTTCAGCATAGACAACCCCCCCTATACTTGTGGTAGTATTACTAGTACCAATGTGTCCTAGTGGCTAACCTCTTCAGCATAGACAACCCCCCCTATACTTGTGGTAGTATTACTAGTACCAAGGTGTCCTAGTGGCTAACCTCTTCAGCATAGACAACCCCCTAGACTTGTGGTAGTATTACTAGTACCAAGGTGTCCTAGTGGCTAACCTCTTCAGCATAGACAACCCCCCCCCCTAGACTTGTGGTAGTATTACTAGTACCAAGGTGTCCTAGTGGCTAACCTCTTCAGCATAGACAACCCCCCCACCCTATACTTGTGGTAGTATTACTAGTATCAAGGTGTCCTAGTGGCTTACCTCTTCAGCATAGACAACCCCCCCCCCCTATACTTGTGGTAGTATTACTAGTACCAAGGTGTCCTAGTGGCTAACCTCTTCAGCATAGACAACCCCCCTAGACTTGTGGTAGTATTACTAGTACCAAGGTGTCCTAGTGGCTAACCTCTTCAGCATAGACAACCCCCCCCCCTAGACTTGTGGTAGTATTACTAGTACCGAGGTGTCCTAGTGGCTAACCTCTTCAGCATAGACAACCCCCCCACCCTATACTTGTGGTAGTATTACTAGTACCAAGGTGTCCTAGTGGCTAACCTCTTCAGCATAGACAACCCCCCCCCCTAGACTTGTGGTAGTATTACTAGTACCAAGGTGTCCTAGTGGCTAACCTCTTCAGCATAGATAACCCCCCCCCTATACTTGTGGTAGTATTACTAGTACCAAGGTGTCCTAGTGGCTAACCTCTTCAGCATAGACAACCCCCCCCACCCTATACTTGTGGTAGTATTACTAGTACCAAGGTGTCCTAGTGGCTAACCTCTTCAGCATAGACAACCCCCCTAGACTTGTGGTAGTATTACTAGTACCAAGGTGTCCTAGTGGCTAACCTCTTCAGCATGGACAACCCCCACCCTATACTTGTGGTAGTATTACTAGTACCAAGGTGTCCTAGTGGCTAACCTCTTCAGCATAGACAACCCCCCCCACCCTATACTTGTGGTAGTATTACTAGTACCAAGGTGTCCTAGTGGCTAACCTCTTCAGCATAGACAACCCCCCCCCTATACTTGTGGTAGTATTACTAGTACCAAGGTGTCCTAGTGGATAACCTCTTCAGCATAGACAACCCCCCCCCTAGACTTGTGGTAGTATTACTAGTACCAAGGTGTCCTAGTGGCTAACCTCTTCAGCATGGACAACGCCCACCCGTCCACTACGATATCTTGAGTGGCGGCCAGGAAGTTCATGAGGAAGAAGCAGACGGTCAGGTAGAACACACTGTGCGAGTTGGGCTGACCTATCTCAGATAGCCATATGTCAACCTGTAGAGTGAAGGGTGTGGTATTATATGGGTACTATATATATATATATATATATATATATATATATATATATATATATATATATATATATATATATATAACCTCTAATATATCTAAGTTATTATTATATTATTATAATACTATATAGTTGAAATACTTAAATGGTGAATTATTATTTAATTATTTAATTGCAGATATCTCCTGATTAAATAATTCTATATTTTATTATATATATATATATTAGTGTTGTCACACTTTCTAAAAAGTAAGTATCACTATCGTTTGATAGCATCACCAGTATCGTATCATGTGCTGGGGTAACAAGAGGATGAAACACATGACTGGGCAATACCGAAGTGCCTCTAACTCTTTATTCTTATAGCTATTCCTAGGTTCCCACTTATTCGATGAGATGATCTAATCTTCAAATTCTAATTTTAACAATATGCATATTAATATGCTCAAATACTTCAACATATTTTCTGACTAATTTATTGTCCATTTATTATTTTTTTTGTTACAATTACAGTAATAAATTATATCTTATCTTATCTTATCTTACAATAGAGGTCTCTGTGTTATTTAACAAAATCTATAAAATAATATTAATATCAGTATTGTATCATTATCATTATAAATGATTCTATGTTGATTGAAAGTGGCGGGAATAATTAAAAATTAATAATAAACCCAACGGTATTTAATCAAATATATTTTCTTAAAATTAGAAACAACTGTACAATATTAGTAAATTATCGAATAAAATAAATCAGAATAGTTTGAGTTTAATATTTAAAGTCCTATCCGAGTCTGATATATCATAAATGATACTGCATCAGTACGGTATCAAAGTCCCAAGTACGGGTCAACATCCGGGTCTGAATGACAATACTAATATATAGTATGTATTTATATATATATATATATATATAATATTTGTTGTATGTACAATTATTATATTATATAAATTATGTTTTTATATTAACTTAATAAAGATATGTAAAATCTGCAAACTTGGTGGAATGACAATAATGATTCACATAATTATAAAATCTAAAACAAAAGATAATGGATAATGTATATTTACAATTAGGAAATTCTGTGCTAAACTAAAAAGACAAAATAAAAGTTCTGGTGTAAAGTACTAATTAAGGGTGCAAGCTGATGTTAAAATATGTATAATAATTTTATTTTTTTATAATTTTTTATAACGTATTATCCATGTTCAGTATCTTATTAATCACATTGTAAAATAGTTTTAATTATTGTTGAGTATTTCTATTAATATAAAGTGTTTTACGAGATCAATCGAATTAAAAATCACATGAAATTGACCAGACTATTTATTTAAACAAAATGTTATATATCTTTAGGATTTTAGCTAGAGCTAGAATTAACATGGTAAACCCCAACGCGAGCTTGCACCCTTAAATGTTAATGCGAATGTATTTAATATGAATAATGAAATGTAATCAATACATGTATTATCTCTGGTAATTTAACAGTAAATGTATATATTTTATTATATATTATATATATATATATATATTCACAGATGGGCACGATACTCGAAAAATGTATAATAGATACAATTACACACTTTTTTCTTATAATAGATACTACTACAATTACTTAAAAAAAACTCATAGAAGATACAATTACAAATAGATAATTTTCTTAGTAGATACATCTTAGTAGATACAAATACATTAATTATACACAATGTATATAGTTTATAGATATAAATTATATTTATATATATATATATATTCATCGATTTTAAAGTACATATCAAGGAACATTAAGTGGGTATCCCAATACAAGTATTTTAACTTTAAAACTATTTTCTATAAAGTTAACTATAATTTTAATGGGAAACTCCCTTACTTTCCGGCAACTTGCCTAAAATATAATAACTTTGTAGGGTATCCCATTACAACTTGATAGAAAATGGTTTTAAAGTTACAATATTTCCGGTAAGTTGCCATAAAATCTTGTAGTGGGATATCCCCTTTATACGAAATAATGTCCGGAAATGTTTTATAGAAAGTGATTTTCTAGCAATTTGTAGTGGGATACCCCCTTTAAAGTTACTATTTTTCCAGAAAGTTTCCGGAAAGTAATATGGTAACCCACTACAATTGTAGTTAACTTGCTAGAAAATAACTTTCTACAAATATTTCAGGTCATTATTTCCGGAAATACTGCTAGTGGGTAACTCCTTTAAAATGACATATTACATATTTACACCTTATAACGTGTTCTTCAATAGATGATATAGAATACATTTGTTGATATTTATTGACATTTAATGATGCCCACGATGAATATTTTAGTGTACCAGCGTTTATTTCATCAGAAATTATACTATGAGCCATTACAGACTATAGAGAAATATACATTATTACAATATACTATTTTTCAACTAAAAATAACCAGCGACCTTTATTTTCGAATTTTAAACATGAATATAGTAAATTATCAAATATACAAAAAATAAATTATTAATATATTATTAATTATTATTATTTAGAATTATCATATTTATTAAAATGATTTTATTTTTCTATATAATATATAATTTTGAATTATAAATCATTATTATATAAAATATATTATCAAAATAATTGATGTATCATAATTTTTAACAATGAATTAATTTCAATATTTACAAAATATATTTTATTACAAAATATATATATAATGTATATATATATTAAAATTAATTTATAAAATGATATTATAAAATATTGATATAAAATACATATAATATCCAAATGATATATTATTTAATAAAATGTATCTGTTTACATTATTGTCTTAGTAGATACGTATCGTAGATACTATTTATGACTAATAGATACGATTACAAATACTTGTGTAATTTTTATAATAGATACAAATACAAATACAAATGTATCTACGATACTGATTTTTTGCCTTAATAGATACTGTATCGGCGATACTGCCAAGCTCTGACTATATATTATATATATTGTATTCTAATTAGTTATTGTTATCATTATTATATTTATTATTACTATTATTATTATTTAAACACAACCACTATAACAATATTAATTGTATGTATTAGGAAAGCATTTCATAACAAATATAATCTATCTATCTATTATCTACTGTGTGTATATATATTGTATTATTGGATTGTTGATAATAGTTTGTAAAGAATATCATTTCCTTATAATAATGATAAAATAAGATATGAATAATGGGGCAATAATATTATTCATAGGTATGTATAAATCAATGGTACTTCCTATTGTGAGCTATATTTAGATTTGTTTGTATTTATATATATATATATATATATATAACAAAACATCAACAACACCCACATCTATATATACTTATATGATATATTCATTATATATATAATACACCAATAATACACCTATTACATATACACTATTAGCTGTGTGTTAGAACAGAGATATAAACATATCACTATAGAGGTGAAGAGATTAACACATGCCTCATTATTGTTTTGTAAACTGTAAACAATATATGTCCTTAGGACATATGTTTACTTTATTAAATACTGTCATAAATAGTCTACACTCTATGTAATGGACATTAATTGTTATGAGTTATATACTAAAGGTAATAATATAAATATAAATAAATTATACTTATATTAAATATAATTATATATATATATATATATAAATATTATTTCCTTTAGAAATTGAAATTAAAATAGAATATAGGTTTACAAAATAATTATAAAAATCAATTATATAAATATAATCTTCTTTATAACACGGACATATTGCAGCCTCACTATATCTCTTTAAAGGTTACACTGATACCATGACTCTCACACACATACCCACATACACATTCACACACCCACCCACTCTCACACACCCACTAACCTGAGCAGAGCACACCAGCATACTGATGCCTATACCGTACTGCACGGGTACCAGCCAAGACTTGCGTCTACCGAAGCGTGACGAGTAGACACTGTCTACAATGGGCGCCCACAACAGTTTCATACTGAACGGGTAGGTGACGAATGTGTACCCCGCGATAGTCTTTGAGTCAGTGCCCCGGGCGTACAGGACATAGGGTACCGCCCCCGCTAGACCTAATGGTATACCCTATGAAGAATGGGGCGGGGTTAATAGTGAGCTAGACCTAATGGTATACCCTATGAAGAATGGGGCAGGGTTAATAGTGAGCTAGATCTAGTGGTATACCCTATGGAGAATGGGGCGGGGTTAATAGTGAGTTGGATCTAGTGTTATAACCTATGGAGAATGGGGCAGGGTTAATAGTGAGCTAGATCTAGTGGTATACCCTATGGAGAATGGGGCAGGGTTAATAGTGAGCTAGATCTAGTGGTATACCCTATGGAGAATGGGGCAGGGTTAATAATGAGCTAGACCTAATGGTATACCCTATGGAGAATGGGGCGGGGTTAATAGTGAGCTAGATCTAGTGGTATACCCTATGAAGAGTGGGGCGGGGTTAATAGTGAGCTAGACCTAATGGTATACCCTATGGAGAGTGGGGCGGGGTTAGTTGTGAGCTAGATCTAGTGGTATACCCTATGGAGAATGGGGCGGGGTTAATAGTGAGCTAGACCTAATGGTATACCCTATGGAGAGTGGGGCGGGGTTAATAGTGAGCTAGATCTAATGGTATACTTATGGAGAATGGGGCGGGGTTAATAATGATTTAGAAATGATATTGTTTATAAAGATTCTGAGAGATAATGAATAGGTACCACCCCTATATAGGCATACATGATACCCACTATAATTGTATGGCAATGGGTAAGTAATGGGGATATGTAGTGAAATGATGATGATGATGAGGATATGGAGTGAAATGATGATGATGATTTTATTTTCAAACTGATTTCATTATATAATTATTATAGTGTTAAAATAATAGATACATTAAAATAATAAAAGTAATACTTAATACTGAAAAGTGTACAACGTTGCGAAAACGAATATAGTTGAAGTTCAGATATCATGAACAAGGAGTATGATACTATAGATAAACTATCCTCACTAGATCTAGTTGAAGCCTTGGTGGCTGGTGTGGGGTTAATAATGGTCCAGCACTATATGTATCTTATGTTTAACACACAAATATGTTCGTGAATTTACCATTGATATATATATATACAACTTTGTATATTATATTAATAATGTTATCACCTATACTCATGATGTATTTCAGAATATATCTACAGTTAAGTTACGTTTCTACTTTACTAAAGTTATTAATCTGTAATTTTATAAAGTAGTTATACTATTATGCTCATTTTACAATATATATAATAAATAATGTAAATATCTAAAATGAATTATATCTAATAGAAATAAAATTGAGAAAATCATAGATTGAAATCAAATGATATCATAGATATAAACACATCACATTATTAGTAACACTACACTACACATCATACCATTAGTAACACTACACTACACAACACCCATCAGTATTAAGTTACAACAGGTACAGCAGCACAACACACACACGCCAGTAATAGTAACCTGTAACACATAGAGGAATATCAGCAGAGCCACGTTCAGTTTATCATCTTTTAGGTCTGAGGTCTTTTCTCTGAAACATGAGAGAGAGAACGTAATTAACGTAAAGCTTTACACTTACTTATGGTATTTAATTGTTTTAGAGATCACAAATCATTAAGATAAATCACTAAATATGTATGATTAGATTATGTAGAATTATAAGTATATTAATCAGGGTTGGTCGGTTTTTTTGGTTCGGTTTTTTTGGTTTTTTTAACATTATAAAAGCGTTCAATCAAAAATAAGGAATCGATTAGGCAATGATAAGGCGGCAAAACTTGTTTTTTTATTTCGAGAATTAAATTGATTATATTGTTACAATTTGTAACTTGTTATTTTATTGTGAGAATTATATTGATTATATTTCTATTAGAAATCATCTAATTATTATTATTATTATTTTTTAAATTTTTATATTGTTACAATTTGTAACTTGTAATTTTATTGGGAGAATTATATTTATTATATTTCTAATTACTATATTGTTATTTTTTTTAATTATTATTTTGTTACAATTTGTAACTATTTTTTTTATTATATTTTACTTTATTTTTATAATAAATATATTTTAATAAATTAATTTTATTAACATTTAATATTAATAATATATTATTGAAAATTTAATAATATATATATATAATTAATATATATAAATAATATTCAGTAGTGTTGTATATTTTATACTTACTATATACATGTATGTTTTGCACAGACATTTAATAATCGATCTAGGTATATATAATATTTTCTAATTAATAATCTTAGCATTTAATTAAAAAAACCAAAAAAACCAAATAAACCACAAAAAACCATAAAAACCGCCAACCCTGATATTAATATGGCAAGTGTGTTTATATGTTCACATAAAGTATACATTATTCATACTACAATTAATCATGTAATGAAGTGTACATGACATATGTTGTATGCAAGTAAATAGGTGATATAATATGTCTGAGAAATTACAAACAAAGTTATATATATATACATGAATATATAAATGCATAATTATAAGTAAACTATAAAAAAAGTATAATATTAATAGTTGAGTTATTACAAATATAAATAATAATTAAATATAAGTTATCATATATTTGGTTATGATTATAGATATTTATACAGAAAGGAATATATTACAAATAGTAATGTAACTACTGTATTATTAGATAACATGAAACAATAGCAATACATGTGTCTCCAGGTTATCTATCTTGTCATTGGTTAACAATCAACTATTCATTACAATACAAAGGTTACTTATATGTATATGAATGACTAACCCACACATATATATGTATTGTTGTAAGATGGGACAATGGAAGAACAAACTAATGTTAGATAGAATAGTATTATAGGTGTGTATATACACCATATATATTGTGTATTATATAATACTATTCTAACAAATAATGTTTACTGTTTATGCAGGTCACAATATCTAGTTCTCATATTAATCACCTATTTACAATTAAGATAATCTCACTATTTAACCAATGAAATGATAACTACTGTATACCACTATTATATAATGCATCAGGTAATTATAGATATATTTATATAGTAGTAGGTGTATTGATTATATATAATACATAACATTTAAATGATCATGGAGAATTTAATTTGAACAATGCATATCAACTGTATTATATAATAGTTGTATAAAGTAGTTATCATTTCATTGGTTATATAATTACATTATATTAATTGTAAATAGGTTATTATGATGAGAACTAGATATTATGAGTAACAGTAAACATTATTTGTTGATAGGGTAGATTATTCTCTGAGAATGTTGGCAATCCGAGGCATAGAGCTAGAGAGAAATAGAGTGATAATACTCAATGCCTGTCAGTATAAGCCAATGTGGAAATCGGAAATAAAAAATCAGCCATCTTGCGGTGACCAAATATTAAAATATAATATTCTTTTGATCATAACTTTTTTATTATTAATTATATCAAAAATGTAAAATATGAAACTTATATTACTTTTTTATCCTACTTCCAATGGTATTAATAAATGTATTCTAGCTATAAAATAAAAAATCAAATAGGTAAAATCCGCTATTTTATGGTGACCAAATTAGATTGACGTTTTCCGAATGTCAGATACCTTGTTTCTACTCTATTTCTCTCTAGATCTATGTTCCGAGGGGTCAGGCAGGCTTAGATTTAAGATCATCTGAGGGCATGACTTACAGCCTTTCATAATGAAAAATCTAGTATAGCATTGACCACATAATAAAGTAGTTTATATCATACATTATTAGCAGTTTTATATTATTTGCAGTTTTATATTATTAGCAGTTTTAAATTATTCATTTTTATAAATTAGATTTGCCAAATTATTTTAAAAGATATTTGTTATATTAAATAATCAATAAAATAAAGCTTCATAGTCAATATCTAGATAACCTAGGCTTGTATCTAGGAAACATATAGTACATGTATTTAGTTAATACAATAATTTAATTACCCTAAATTAATTACCTACTTAAAAGTAATATAAATTCTGTATAATTAGTTTATAAATAGTATATATAAAATTTCTATTCGAATGATAAATTAATTTAGGTATATATATCAAGGATTTTTTTTAGCATATATATGGTATATTATTATTTCAATAACAGATCAATAATGACACTGGGTATTTCTATTCAATCATAAATTTTAAATATATTCTCAGATAATAATAATACAATTACTCCGATAATAAAACAACCCAACTATAGAGTCCTCTAAGTATCTCCAGAGATATCTCGCATAGTTAGTAATAATAGAACTAATAATAGTAACTTTACTCTTATAGTATTCTGTAAAGATGACGAACGAGTTGGAGATGGTATTCGAAATGTTTCCATTATTCGTGGCAGGCATCCAGCAAGATTAAGAGATTATAAATAAATTTTATTTACGCATATTGGTGTGTAAATAAAAATTGTATATAGTCAAATTAACTCAGTTAATATTATATTAATATCAAAGATTTTCCGAAGGAAAGATATAACACTTACGCGAAATCGTGTAATTCAAATTTGTATACAAAATACCCTGGTGCCACCTATAGCGGGTTACTTTTAGGAACTATGCATTGTTTATAATGTAAATTCGTATTTAACTATACACTTTTAAAATGTTAAATAATATGCTTTAAATTAATATTTATATGATGAAAACTAAGTGTTCATTACTAATATATAACAAACAAATATGATATGTATGTTTTAAATGCTATAAGTATATATTTAGTGAGTAAAAGCTAATTTATATTGCATGTAATTTAATAGAGCAATGAAAACATTGTTGTATGCAAACAGAGCCGAACCTAAATCTATTTCAGTGATTTCGATACTACTGCTAGCAGCGGTTGGGGATATTACTAAATTACGTTGCATGCATAGGGAGTGTTATATCTTTGCTTCGCAAAATCTTTGTTAATATTATACGAAGCAATGCATAAAAGTATTAGTAATCTCATATATATATATATATATATCCTTAATAACGATTTGTTACTCAACGATAAGAGGTGAGTTGTATTCTATTATTATTTTATTATGATAATTATAGAGTATATTATTATAATATAAAAATGATAGTCTACAATAATTATATAGTTTATACAAAATGTGTATATAAATGTATTCATTATATATTTATTAAATGTACTTATTAGTAATAACTTAGAGATTGATTGATTGATAATTTATTTAAGCAAATACATAGCCGAAAATATAATCGAGGTAGTATAAAGTATAAATATTTGCTAACGATAACATACGTTATAGAAATAAACAAAGAATAATACGAAATTAAACAATTAAAGAAATTAAAACGTTTTACAGTTACCGTAAAAATAAACGAAAAACAATCGAAAGTAGAAATAAATCATATAGTAAAATTAAAATATAAACGAAAAATGATCAAAATAGAAATAAAAGATAGCGTAAAAATAATCGAAAATAGAAATAAAATACATTATTTTGTAAGTGGCATAGTTATATCAACATATAGGGTATATGCCATGATGCGTAAAAGTGAGCTTCATGTATAAACTAGTAAATGCGCTTGACACCATTCTCAATTATTAGTAACAATTAGAATAGCATTCTTGTAGTACCCTTCTGAATTCCCATCCTAGTTATTATATGTATATAAATATACATACCATAAGAAACTAAAATAGGAATATATATATATATTTGATAATTATATATAATATTTTTAAGATACGCAATATGCTTTTTACTACACGATCATTACACTGAGTTCTAGCACTGCTAATAGTATTAGTAATAAGATAACATTCGTAAACAATATATGTTGGGCAGGCACATATTAACTAGTAAACATTCGTGGGCGGGTGTAGCGGAGGAAACTCAAATAAAATCGTTACGTTTTATTGTATATGCTGATATATTCTAATACTATTATATAGGCTCACTTCGAGATGTAATGCAGCTAAACAATAACAGAATAATAAAACAAACCAAAGAAATCAAAGAACCCTAACATATTAATCCGCAAATATATTAAATATGTTGAGCCTAGTTTCATGCGATTCTCATATTGAACTCTCGAAATAATGAATACCAGGTAAAGTTCGGACCAGGTAAACTCGAACCACTTTTGAAGAAGATTCGGACCAGTCTAAAATAACTATATATAGTATACTTCTATAATACGGGTTAAAGCTTAAAAGTGGTCCGATTTTTCTTCAAAATTGATCCGAGTTTATTTCAAAAATTGTCCGCGTTCACCGGTACCTGAAATAATCAGCTGTAAATATCCTCCAATACAGCCGCCTCACGAGTGTTTACTATTTAATGTGTGCCTCCCGACATCATTCCCCCATTTGTAAACAATACTAGGTCATAGGTTCAACTATAGAGGGCGCTGATGATATTGAAATAGTATATAGTAAATGATTATAGTTTAATATAGGGTATGAATATCTACATGTATAACACATGCGTGTATATATTCAATATAATATTGTATAATTATTTAATGATTTATTATATATTTATTATAATAATATTTGATTTTATATACGAATTATAATCAAGTAAATAGTAGGCTTTTAGTAATATAATAATATAATAATTGTATATCGACTAGCGCCACCTATAGTTAAACTATATGAAGTATTGCCTTTAGTTGGATGTAATCGTAGAGTAACTCTCTTATAGTCTAAGAGTTACATATGTTTTAATGAATTTCAACATATCATATAATATATGATATATGATTTACCATATATGATATATGGTAAATGATAACAATAATTGGTATATGACATATAATATCATATTAAATATGTATAGGTAACTGTTATAGCTGCCATAACAGTTACAATGTAACTGAGTTACATATAGATCATTTATTAGTATTAGAATTAAATGTATAGTCAGAATCGTACAGATACACATATTATTATAATGGTTATATAAAAGTGTCTAAACAAAAAATATACTGACGTTTTTGATTCATCCATTGCATCTTCCTTACCGAAATGAATATGCATAGGCGTATGTGGCAAAAGGGAGCCTCCTTCGAAATCAGTTTCTTCGTTTGCATGATGTCTCTGACTCATTTCAAATATATTACCTTATTTACTATATCAATTATTAAATATTATTGATTTGTTTTTCAAATATAAATCATTCATTAAATACGTGTTTCTATGTGATTGGACTAATCAAATTTCTTTGAAATATATTTGTAATAAATAAATATGTTGTACTCAATACATTCGAGAAAAACTTAATACTGATAAATAATACAGTTTTTGTATATGAATGCGTTAATTTAATAATAATGTGGGCAACTGTATCCAAGATAAATAGATACTTATAAATATAAATAAAATTCACATATGTTTAGAATTTGAAAGAGGATATTTTTATAAATAATAATAATATATATAGGTAGCCAAGTATTTTTTATAAAGTAAATTAGATAATTCGCATCAGAGGTTTTCGTATCAGCAGAATTTTCACTCCAAAGAGAATTATTTTTCATTTGTATTATATACATTATTTCGGTTAGAAAATCAATATGAATTATACGCTGACAATTGTAATTAATATTACCTTGATTGTCATATGATATATATACATTATTAAATGTATTATTATATATTATAATAATGTGTAGATAATAGAAAAATAATATAATTTAATTTACTTTTAATTACTTTTTTCTTACCGATGATATTTTCATGTTAACCCTTATATTTATTATATATATACCATCGGATCTATATTATCGAATGTTAACTATATAGCAAGTACATTTCCTTGTATATAGTGCATAGATAGCGCCACCTATATAGGGTAACTTTTCGTAACTATGTGTTGTTTATAATGTAAATTCGTATCAAACTATACACTTTTAAAATGAAAAATAATATTATTTAAATTATTATTATGATGAAAAATAAGTGTTCATTATTAATATATAACAAATCAATAGGATATGTTGGTTTTAAATACTATACATATATATGTGGCAAGTAAAAGCTAATTTATATTGAATATAATTTAATAGAACAATGAAAACATTGTAGGAGCCTACATAGCCTACTATGTAAACTCTATGGGATTGTATATATATATATATATATATATATATATATATATACAGGGCCGGCTTAAGCATACTATGGGCCCCGGGTAAAAAAAACGTATGGGCCCCATAATAATTGAATAACATATTAAATGGGCCATTTTAGCAAAAACTAATATTTATAACTCTTCAATTTTATCATATGTTATCATTATACTAATTATTTTGTAATTTGTTTGTATACTTTAATCAACTCCTCATAATAATTTCTTTTCTCGCATATATATTTAGAGCAGTGGTTCCCAACCTTTTTTCACCGTGACCCTTTTTTATAATACTTAATTAATAAATATACCATGACCCAATGAACAATTTTATTTTGTTAATATTATACTTTAATCATAAAATAATCATATAAATATTAATATACATATATTTAAATATATATTTAAATCTTAAATTGTTCTCGTCAATAAATCCAATTTGCATATAAAAGCATTTATATTATTATTTAGAAATTGGCTCATGACCTACAAAAAATACTCAATGACCAAATTATGGGTCATGACTCATGACCCACAGGTTGGGAACCACTGCTTTATAGAGTGCATAAATATTTGTATTACCGGTATTATCTCAATGTAACTTAATTGCATGCAATACTTTTCTGATCGACTTTATAATACAAAGTAATTAGCTCAACGGTTTTCATGATATTGAAGTCTCACATTCTTGCATTTTATTGAATAAATACGTTGACTCTAGTAGTGTAATTTATGTTATATTTTAACATATATAATATCAGATATAAATTATGTAATTATAAGAAATCCACAAGAGAGTGCACTAACAGAATCTGCTTGCAATCACCATTTTATATTCGATAATGATTTTAATTAAAAAATATTGTATTCTTCTTTAATCTAGATGTTAATATATTCTTTATATATTATATTGATTTGGGATGAAGGCAAAGAATATTGCTATAGCAATATTCTGTATACAATTGTCGAAGATTTAACGGAATTTTGCCCAACTAGATTTAAGGAATACACAGTGTAGATATGTGATTCCATATTGACAATGGACTATGGTATATTATAATATATTTCATGTAATTGAATCTTCCAGACATATTTCTGGCATTTTAATAACTTTTAGCTCTATAATCTATTATAATTATATTATTATTTTAAAAATTCTAATAGATCGGTAGCTAAATATTGACCGATGTGATAAATTATCAGTGATAATGAATCTCAACGTACAATCGTACGTCGTAAATCAATAAATATAAAATACCTATATAATAATAGTACCTAACTTGATATAAATAACGATAATTGTTACCTATAGGTAACAATTTAGGTATACCTACATGTGATATATCTGGAATTGAGTACACTGATATATAATATAATATTTTGAATTTTGTATGTCTTCAATTATGTAGTTTTAAGTGATAACTTATCACTTATTCTCCAATAAGAATATATCCATTGTGTGTATTTATTTGTAAATAGATAGATGAGGGTGATGTCAATCTAAACATTGTAAGTTGTAAGTAACTAGTACTAGTTGGATAATTGCAACATGCCTTTAGTATTATATTTAGATTATATATATATATTTACAAATAATATCTGTTTCAATAAATATAATATATTTCTGTAATAATAGTATGTTGAAAAAGATAATAATTTTATGTACAGAATTCCCTTTCATCAATAGACATTATTAAAAATACTATAGGAATAACCTAAAGCAGAATAATCCTATTTAAATTTATACTACTATATATATATTATGTGTACTAATACAACTATAATAATATATACACTATGAGAATATACACATTTTATTAATACGAGCATAAGATAGAGAAAATTAATTATTTTGAAAATATCTATTTTTTTAATTATTATAACAATTATAAATCTATATAGAATATCGTTTTTTCGTAATTTATAATCAATATAATCCTTTACAAATATCAGAAATCATAGTTAAAATATATCTTAATATATACATCATATTTAATTTTAATAAAAAAAAGTATACTTTTTGTTTTGTAAACTAATTATAGAATTATAAATTGTTAAGATTTAACTATAGTTAATAATCCCTTAATACGTTTATCATTTATCACCTTCTAGTTTATCAAACAATTATTTATCAATTCGTTTTATACTATTTTATCTAACAATCAAAGATGTGTGAGAAGATCTATATTATAACTATTAGCATGTGCTCCAAAATCTTCATGTAGCTGTTTCCACCATATCTTCGTGTCAATTTAATTTTTTTTTGTAAAATTCACTCTTCAAATCGGCCTAAATGACTCATATTTAATTAATTTATTATATTATTTTTATTTTTTAATTAGAATTAATAATATATAAGAAAAATAGTTTTAAAAAAAAGAAAATTTTTTTTTTCATATAAATAGTAATATTTTTTTTTTCAAATATTTCATGGGCCCCCCAAAATTTGGGGCCCCGGGCAATTGCCCGATTTGCCCCCCCCCTTAAGCCGGCCCTGTATATATATATATATATATATATATATATATATATATATATATATATATATATATATATTGTATATATATATATATATATATATACAATCCGCCATTTAAAGATTAATTGTAGAATAACCAATATGTAGGTACTATGTAACCTATGTAACCACTTCATTTGAAATGTACGAGTATTTCTATTTTCTTTATGTGATTTATAAACGTAATTTGATGGATTGTTGTGCAAGTATTTTCTTTAGCAGAAGATACATTTCTTCGTGTGTTTTATTTTTAATTCATTATAAATAGTGCCAATATCTTTAATTAGATCTAATTAGATTAAAATTAATGTATATACTTAAAATAAAATATGTATAAACCTACCTATAATTGATATTATAGGTTTTGCTGATTTAGGCTAACCCTATTATCTATTTTAAAATCATATATTTTACAAGCATGAGGGGGGGTGCTAGAGCCCCCCTAGACCCCGCCCCTGTATCCGCCCCTGCTATTATAACATGTAATATTAGGTAATATAGTAATAGAATATTTAATACACATTTAAACTTAAAAAGCTCAGAAAAGTTTCTTCATTTTAGTAGAGTAAATAGTAAGCAGGCCGAAATAAATAGACCTACATATATACCTATAGGCAGTGATGGGCACCGATCCTTTTTAGGCGATCCCGATCCCTATCTTTTTCCCATTCACGATCCCGATCCCGATCCGTATCGGATCGCGAGCCTGCCCATCACTGCCCAGGTTTACATTATAGACGAATTCAACCCACGTGTAACCAGTGGTTAAATCAACATGTTCCTATTGATAATAATGATTTATATTACACAAAAGATCGTAATATAAATTATGTTACATTAAGTTTTGCACTGTGTTACCTAATAGGTTACCTACAATTACATAACATAATAGTATACATAAGAATACGCAAAAGAGAGTACAATATTATAACACATATTATCTATTATTTACATTGACTTGTATTGGGTATATACTATAGTATAGGGATGTAAATGATGCCGATCTTTTGATGCCGAGCCGAGACTATTGGTTTTTGATGCCGAGCCGAGACTTTCATTTTCGGAAAAAAAAACGAGGACAGGCCGAGCCGAGACTCTAGACAAACAAGCCCGAGCCAAACCGAGACTCTAGCCAAACGAGCCCGAGCCGAGTTGAGACTTTTACAAAACTTTACCGAGTCGAAATGATGCTTTTTAGAAATTACATTTTAATACTAATTTTTATATATTTCACATTTACATCAATTTAAAAAAAATAATATGCGCAAACTTCGCGATTCAGTGAATAATAATGTAAATTTCATCTAGTGGTGTAAATAATACAGAGATTTTTGATGCCGAGCCGAGACTTTTGGTTATTAATGCCGAGCCGAGACTTTCATTTTCGGAAAAAAAAACGAGCCCGAGCCGAGACTCTAGCCAAGCGATCCCGAGCCGAGACTCTAACAAAACGAGCCCGAGCCGAGTTGAGACTTTAGGTAACTGAGACTGAGACTGCATCATACTTTAGATTTGAGCATCATTTACATCACTAGTATATACCAATACAAGTCAATGATTATTTACAAAGATTTACTTAGATTACTTCAATAATATTTGCTATAGGTCTTTAGTATTTCCTATATATATATATAAATATATTAAATAATAGCTGTAGCGAATGACCTTGATGGCTTATCTAACTAATGCTAAAACAAGAAGAAAATCATAAACATATGTATACATATATAATGTATGTGTAATACATATTGTGTATACTTATATTGCATTCATTATGTTTCACCTAGGATGTGTTTACCAATTAAATGTTTTTAATAATATTAAATTATTAAGTATTTACGTGTGTTTACTTTAAAAATCAATTGTTTATTATTGTAAATAATTTAATTTATAAAATATTTATATTTATGCATAAAAACTAAATTAAATAAAATATACAATAATTATATTTATAAAAGCTTTAAACTAATAAAAATCGATTGTAAATATTAAAACTGATATCACAATAATAAGGTAATTATAGCCAGTATGACCAATATTCAATATATTATATAGTTTTAGTTAGATTTCGATAATAGATATTTATTACCTATTACATAATATTGGTTAATATGCCGTATAATTTAAGATGTAAAATAAGAATGGTTGTTTGAATATAAAGTGTATTATTTTACCGCGTAAATTGTATTACTTTTCTTTTGTTAATGATGTTATTAAGTAACATTACATATAGGGCTGTACTACGAAGTGGATTCGGTATTACTTGTATATCAACATATTCACTTGTCAGTGAATATAATGTTTTTATGAATATTATACAAAGTATAGACATAATAATATAATATTTATCAGACGACAATAATCGAAAAGTTTCTATTTTATTTTGAAGACCCATATGGGTAATTAAACAAATACATTTAGGCCATTATTATAACATTATCATACCACCTATCTAATAAATAACAAGTATTAGATTATTAAGGGACACACACATCTGGTAAATAATAATTATTATTACTAGTATATAGTATATACTAGTATATACTATATATAATGTATTAGTATATATAATTTATATATGATATAAATCATATCATAAAGTGTACCTTTTTTGATGAAGAGTTTAGTTTCTATATCCATATTTCTTATACCGTAACATTATTATGAAATAAGCGATACAAATAATGAATGATATTTAATTAATGATGATCAATAATGTTAAATATATATTCTATATGCATATAATATTCTTGTATTCACTATCATCCTTAACATGTTATATGACTACTACCCTATTAGATAATACAACTTTAAAATTCGTAGTAAAAACCACATATTATAGTTTTAAAAGAAACTATACCTACACATGACTTATTACACCAACCCATTATATATTATAAACCTCCCATCATTTTATATTAACAATATTACGACGAGAGAAGTAGGTAGAAGGACCTATGTACATTTTGTTCAAACGATACATTTGTGAATATTTTGTAACGAATTAAATATAATTTAGACTCTACATTTTAGACTATAATAATGAAAATATATATTCAATATATCCTATCAATAAAAAGTACAATTATGTAACAAGTACAATATATAGATACTAACACATTTATTACATATATTTGATATATATATATATATATATATATATATATATATGTGAATAAACTTTAATCACATTCCATACATTGTTAACTAATGCTACATACTTATTATTGTTATTCCCATTAATTGCACATGACCTTGTGACCTCTAGGAAAGATGTCACAGGCCCCGCAATGTTGCGATGCCTTGTTCGACTTCAGGTACAGTCGTAGTATGCAAGCTTACATGAAGGGAATAGAAATCGTTAGTTTCTACGGATATATATATATATATATATATATATATATATATGTGTGTGTGTGTATGTGTGTGTGAAATATACACATCGTATTATATTAGTGTAGATTGTATATCCGTATAATATACAAGTATTGTTTAATACTACACACACTTTGTGTATTATTTAAACTAATTAATATGAATGCTAATTCATGAATATAACTATCTCATAGCCTATAGGCATATGGCCAATATATGCCTATAGCCATATATGCCTATAGTCTATGCCTATTATATGGCTATATATAGCCATATAATATTACCAAAATGCAACACTCACAAGTTGTGAGTCACATCTTATCAAATATATTTAATTCTAAGTATATGTTCCGACACCAACTTCAAAATCATATAATATTATATAGCATATATATATATATATATATATATCACTATTTCGTAAACAATATCATATTTATCATGTTAACAATATCTAAAGTACGTTATTGTAGGACATTTTATATTATTAACACAACAAATATGCTTTTATGTGAATAATATAAATTCAGTCTATAGGCTGTTTATTATAATAACAAAAAGGCACTATATTGCCATTTGGTATATATATACACACAAAGTATACTATAGTAATAAGTGTTGTAACTGAATTACGAAATTGTATTATTTATAATATATTTATATAGCGATATAATCAATGAGTATCCTGATGGATATATAAACCGTGCGTGGTATACTGAATATAATTCTATTCAAGTATTCACCGTAGGTATACCTATATAGTACTATATAGTATAGTACACTATACACTGTATAGTATACAGTGTATAGTATACACTATAGGTATAACATACTAGAGTATATTCTAATAAACTTGTAAATACATATAATCTAATTGTATATTAAATATCTACATGTATACATAGGTACACATTAAATACTTATATAATTTACAATCTTCCACCCATTATCAAATAGCAACCTACATATTTATCTATTTATTTAAAATAGCAAAGAGAGTCGAATATCTACATTTATTTATCCATAGATTTAGATATGTTTTAAAAAATGCACATTGGTACGTATGAATATGCGGATACATAATATACATAGGTATGTTACCTATGTATCTTATTTTTTAATAATATAAATCTAAAATTGTTTAGTTATATAGGTAGTATATATATAGTATATATAGTATTTAGATTATATATATATATATATATATATATATATATATATATTATATGACTCAGATATACATCATATAATTAAATGAATCTATCATTATATCAATTTTTCATTATAATTTTCATAATTTTTATAATTAACATACGATTATAAATATTATAATATTTGAATCGATTAATTTTAATGTCGAATCATCATATATGTATTACAGGCTGTATACAGGCAATATAACTAGTATAACATAATAATACGTATACATAGGTGTGAATTGAGGTGATACCACTCTTGCGAATATTCGCTAGAAACTAACGAAATTGCGAATATTGCGGTATTTTATCATCTAATATGTTTGATCTATTCGAAACCGCGATTATTCGCTAATATTCGAAAATTCCCGATTATATTAGAAAATTAGCGCGAATATTCGAGCATATATATGCTCTATATTATAATATATCGCCTGGTTTTATTATTGGTTTCGAAACTTCTGAATTCAAAACATTTTGGTATCGAAACAGTTGGCTCTTGTTTCTAGAAACATTACAATTGTGACCCGTGAACATCCCTAGCATATATATATATATATATACATATATACATATATATATATATATATAGTTATTTAAGTATACTAACATAACACATTAGGTAGCACATTACATAACACATCACATAACACATTACATAACACATTACATAACACATTACATAACACACACGTGCGCGCGTGCAGGTATTCTCTGTAATCGGTTACGTTGTGGCGGCGGGAGACGACGGAACATGCGACGCGCCCACCATCATAGCCTGGTACCGCAACCTGCTGATCTTCATAGGCGCCATGTGCCTGTTCTTCTACATGGTGAAGATATTCCGCGTCGACGATAGGCTGTTCTTCTGCGAGGCGCTGCACTACCCGTTCATAGTTAGTGGGAATAGGTGTAGGGAAATCGTTCGACGTGATCACACTCGCATTGCATGAGATCACTGTGTATCATATACATATTATTGAAATGTAGGTATACCTTCATATATATATATATGTCAATAATCCTATATGACATTTGTATTTACACACATTCAGTAGAGTTTATGTCATAACTTTCAATTTAAAATCAACAATAGTGCCGCACTACCCAATATTGGTGGGAATTCAAATATTTTAATTCAGTCTTATTAGCAGACGATATATATATATATATTTCTATAGAAAGCGTTGTATTCGAATGACGCATAAGATAAGAAATTATAATGCATTATACACACGTGTATGACACATCTTTTTATAATACGAATATATTTATTTTATATCTATAATTAATCTATATTTTAATTAACCTATATTAGATTTAATAATTAGTTAGAGAGGTAATTATATTCTATAGAAATTATTTGTATTTATTCTGTTAATTATCATTAATATGTAATGTTTATATTTATAATCGTATACATGCATGGCCCATGGGCCATGGGTATATATATAGATACGTATACACACCCATGGGTATACGATTTAGATGATGATGATAAACGGTATATTAAAACACTAAAATAGGGTCATGTATAGACCTTCAGTGAACGTCCTCGTGCGGGGAAAATAACAATACAAAGTATATATATATATATATATACATATGTATACACACGTAATATTACTCCCATATGGTTACTACAAATTACGGTGACATGTGACATGTGACACATGGGTTGGAGACACATGACACGTATGTGTAAGAAGTTATGAGTTATAACTTATAACCCATTACTAGCTTAGCCCGTTACTCAGTAGTGTATGCACATGCTGATGTAACACATATGTTACATTCATTAGGTTACGATCAACTACCTAAAGACGCGTCTTTAATCCATCACCATACTTTAAATAGTGCTGGTCATCAGCGGCAACTAGTGATTATGTAGGCCAGACATTGTAATACAGCGATATAGTAATGGATTTAACCTTTTAACCTCATAGTATATATATATATATATATATATGAATGTAGTGTGATATAGTCTAGATACGCTAGATAATCGGCCACAGTGCTATAGCACGACTATATATAGTCGTACTATAGTACTATAGTACTATAGTATGAATATTCACTCCACTCCCTGCCACCACCCCTTCTATAGGAATACGTGGCTCACGTGGGAACTTGTCTAGCGTTGACCATCCTGGTGTTGGGACTGTCCTATTACGCTTGCGGCTGGATTCTAAAGATAGCCATGGTTACGTCATATATATGTTATACCGTGTGTAATATCTTACGTGCTATGCTTACGAGTGCATTCTAGAGCGTAATGTACGCGAGTGAACTAACCCTTAATTATAATATTAATATTATTATTGCATAACCATAGTTATGATATCATATATTATTATATATTAGTATTATTATTATTATATATGTATAGCTTGACACCTTGGTCCCTTTCAGTTCAGTTTCACCATGTGCACCAGTTCAGTTTTGACAAGACTTTTACCGGTCCATTCTTTGATATTGTCTTTTTGGCCGAACACAACATATTTTTCCTTCAACATTTCCCCGTAGAATGAGTTTAGCCTGTCTTTTACGATTGTTATTAAGTCTATGTAAAGGCCAGCTTACGATATTCTGTTTCTGATTTAATCATTTGTTATTCTGTCTTTATAGGTAACATCAAGTAATTTCCGAAAGTTCTTTGTCTCACATATTTTTATCCTAGTTTCGAGTTCAGCTGTTAGCGTCTATATTTCGCATGAACATATAACAATTGACGTTACTAAATAGTTCATAAACCTGAGCTTATAGCCCAGTCTAATATGTGTGTCATTCCATATTACTTTCAGGTAACTGTATAGGTGCACCTATTTTGCTTGTGCTGCAGCACTTTGTGCTGAGCATGCTCTAGCTAGGATTTATTTTATGGAACCTTGTTCATTAATGATGGATCATAGATATTTGAAGTGGTTAACGATCTCGATTTGTTCATTCTGGATGGTGATACGCAGATTGCAGGATTTATCATTTAACATCATTATATCTTCCAGGAAAAGGTTAAAAAGAGTAGGCGATAGTAAGAAACCTTGTCTTACACAAGTTTTTGTTGGAATCACTAGCCAATTTCTCCTTTCCTTAGTATTGCACTGCTTGCTTTATCGTACATATTTTTATAATATCTATTAATTTACTGTCAATATTACATTTTTTAATTATAGACTAAAGTTCCGTTTGTCAAGCTCTGTGTAATGATTTCCGGAAGTCGATCAATATATGATACCGCTTTTTTTTGTTGAAGATTATGTTTTTCGCAAATTAGCCGCAAATTGAAAATGTGTTCTATCGTATTTGATTTTTCCTAAATCCAGCTTGTTCTTCAGATATCATTAGCTATGCTTGTAGGGCCAGACGGTTTTTCACTATTTTAGCATAATTTTACTAGCGTAGTTGATAGACTAATTGTACGATAGTTATTGCATTATTGAAGATTACATTTTTTTTCTGGATGGTTACTATGATCGATTTCGTCCATATTTCTGGCCAGTTACTTGTCTCCCATATATTGGAACATATCCTGTGCATTACATTAATCATTGTCTCGACGCCGTTTATTATAAGTTCGCATGGAATATTGTCAAGACCATCCGATGTACCTTTCTTTAATGTCTTCATAGTTACGTCTACGTCTTCTCTTAGAATACCGTATCCGAGGTTGACTTCATCTTCTTCTTCACATTGATGTTGATTTATAATCAAATGTTCGTCTCCAGTAGATTTGAAGTTATACAGTTCACTGCAATATAAAGTCCATCTTTTTTATATGTAACCTTCTTCAGTAAGTACTATTCCATTTTGTTATTGTGGATTGTGTTGTGAATTTCCTGATTGTTCTTTGCGAGTGCCTATGTGATTACTTATAAATGAGCTATCAATGCCTTAACATTTTTCATCTATCCATTTTTGCTTCGTTTCTTTCATAACGATTTTTATATTTTTGTTGAGTAGATTGTATACTGTTCTAACGTATACGTTGATTTTTTTGAAGTTTTAATTTTCTGCGTTCTTCACATAGATCCAATATGTCGTCTGTTATCAAAGGTTTATTCTGTTATCTGCTATATCTCAATGTTTCTATTGCCGTTTCGTGTATTGTTCGATGAAAGGTTTTTATCGTACTCTTGATATTTTCATTCTCTGTTATTTATTCTGCTAGTTTCTCTATCGATTATTTATATATATTTGTAAAATATAGAATAATTTGAATTATACTCCGACCGACTATAAATTACACAACATTAGCTCCCATACATAAACATGTACACCCTATTACGTGTTACATTCCAACCCATCCTATATGCCGGTATAGTGTATATGCCCTATAGGGCCCTATATACCTATTACTATTATATATTACTACTATATATTACCCCGTACTTACAAATTATATCGATAAATAATATATATATATATATTTGTCGGGCGACAGCATAGAAAAGATATTGATATTTATCTGAAGCCCTTTAGAGGAAATAACAATATAATTAATTTAAATACTTCATACGATACAAATGTACAACTTTCTTCTAATAAATATTATTATTATTATTATTATTATTATTATTATTATTATATATATACGAGAAATACTTATAAGAATAATGAATACAACTTAAATATATACTTATGAGACAATTGTATCGTTAGCACCAGTTATTTTTGTTTGGTATACATTGAACTATACCATTAACTTTAACTTTAAACTGATTACAATGTTGTTAATAGTATTAGTACACGCGCGGCGTGCACGCCCATCCTTGCGTTACTGACACGCCCCTTCCACGCATAACTGACACGCCCCTTCCCAACGCGACCGTAGATCTCCGGTTGGATACTGTTGTTCTCGTTGGCGTACGACATCTTCATAACCTTCACCGTGACCTCTACCACCGTAGAGGTGGACACCACTAAAGGAGTGACCGCCAAACAGACCACCGCGGTAGTGTTAGTGTGTACTTGGTGTGCAGTTAATGTACCCAGTGTATTTAGTGTGTACTTAATGTAGTTAATGTATACATTATAACTTATCTATAGTTAATGTTGTTAGTGTAGTTAGTGCAATTAATGTAGTTAATATACTTAGTGTAGTTAATGAACTTAGTGTACTTACTGTACTTACAGTAGTTGGTACACTAAAGTGGTATTCAGTGAACACTGTTCACACGACCCGCGAAATGCCTGCATTTCACATTGTTTCTATGTAGACATATATCTTTCCGTAATATATTATTACTAATAATAGAGCGTGTTCTATATTCACACATCAGAGCGTATATAGCATGGAACAGATGGTGTGATCACCCAGTTGGGAAACTTTCTGATGAGTTCAATTTTATTTGAAACATGAAGTTACACGACTATGCCATAATACCTATTATTGTATACAGATAAATAGATTATCTAGTATATATATCATATATATATATATATATATATATATATATATATATATAATTATATATATATATATCCTATATATATATAGTAAGAGAAGTTTCATTATTTTATTTTATTGATTACCTCTATAGATTTTTTGTAGATTACCCCTAATTAACGTTTATAGTAAAATACTATTATATATAATAATCAGGAACATAATAAGTAGTTACATTATCATATTTGTATTAATATATTAAGTGAATTAAAAATATACGACAAAAAATATTTAAGTTAACATTTTGTTGCCATTAATGACATAAAATAATGTATTGTATATATATATATATATATATATATATATATATATATATATATATATATCAATTTATATGATATATAAAATAAATATAATTCTATTTAACAAAACAGACTTTAAAGAGTGGGCAATTGGAATGAATACGAAATTCATATAACATATAATATATGAATTAAGTAATAAATTGTATTGTTATATTAATGTATTATTAAATATAAAATATACTCTATATTATAATACACATTGGATTACCATAATATAAACCTACTTGATATTTCACATTTATTAATACACAAGAATATTCTTAAATACAAAATAATGTTTAATAGTCTACCCAAACTAACTATAATTAAGTATATATATACTTATAAGTATACCTCAAACAACTAATCAATTTGGGATTTGTAATGTACCAAGTCTATACGATGTATATACGATCCGTATATCTGCTTTAATGAGATCAGAAGGCTGGCTTTGATATATTTGTAAACATAGGCTATTGTGAATTATGCATAAGGCTATACAACGTGTATTTCCTGAATATCTAGCTCAGTCTATTATTATTCAGAGTTCTAACAGATCTAGTCGGAAGTGCCATGTCATGAAATTGGTACAACGTTCAACATCTTTGGTACACTCTATATCAGCTTTCTCGGTTATTGAAAACTGGAATTCACTGAAATATGATATTCGTTGTATAACATTAATTTCATTGTTTAAACGTAAACTGTATATCCACTTTAAACCATTGTGATTCGTTCTATTTTATTATTAATTTTCTATTTATTTTTTGTTTTAATATCTAATGACGCCTATATTCAACATGTGTTTTTTAGTCATAATAAACTATATAATAAATAAATAACTACTATGATATACATTGTATAGATGTAGGTACCCGTTATATTTAGTTTATATGTATCATTCTAATAACTATGATCTGTGTGTGGGTCATGTGGTATCCTTTGATACCTTATAAGGTTATAGGTTAGGTTCATATACAATTAATTATTGTTGGTTTGACTCGACCATCTATGGCGTCACGAGTTGAAGTTTACAATAATGTTATTATAATAGACTATATTTCCGTGTAAAATTCAAAATATATATTTATATTTTAAAATTATAATATATTTTATAAACTCATTTTTGCTGTCGATTTTCTATTTATTTGTAACTATAGATCATTAAAGAATAATAGTAGGTGTACAAATATATAATACATCATTATTGGGTAAGTGAGTACATAAAGATTAATGTATATAGTAATATAACTATTTTAAATATTCACACCATACTACAAAAATGTCCATGGTGAAATGTCCATACTGTTAACATTATTAGCATATTTATTAGTAATATATTTAACGAGTAAGACTTTATAAAGAAGAAAGTGTGAAATGAAATTTAGAATATATGAAAATATACCATCCGGATATGGAATACAATATACACATATATATATATATATGTATACATATACACAAAAACACACATATATATATATTAATAATATTAATAATAATATTTATTTATTGAAATCTCATATATATATATATATTGAATACAATACAAATATAGGATACAAATGGACCCTTAAGAAGTTATAGACTCATACATGTTATAAATAACTGTGAGGGGTCCCGGACAATAAAATACAAATAGTTACATTTTGTCCTGGTGTTATTATAACTTATAAGTTATTGATGATATTCGGTGTTGAACATCTGAGGAGCAGTCTGGAACAAGACTACCCAGAAATTTGAACTTGGAAACTTTGGGAACAACGTTGTTGTCGATTTCAATTTCAGCATTGCTATCTGGTGTAATTATTGCGCATTTAAGAGGATTTATCTTCAAACCCCATTTTTGACAAGCTTGTTCAAGTTCCAATGTAGATAGTTGCAGTTTTTCGAATACAGCAGATATGAGTGTCATATCGTCTGCGTATCTGATATCAACAGACATATTTTCGTTTAATTGAAAGTCACGGTTCAAATTTTTAACACCCTTCATTACATATTCCAGGAATATGTTGAATAAACTTGGTGACATAATACAGCCTTGTCTCACGCCAATATAAACTGGGAACCAATCAGATAGTTCTCCTCCAGCTATTATGGAGCATTCCGTTTTATCATATAGATTTTTTATTATTTCGACAAGTTTATTTGGGATACCTATCTTAAGCAGCATCTTCCAAAGTGCATCTCTCCAAATAGTGTCAAATGCTGCTTTAAAGTCAATAAAATGGAAATGGAGCGGTATTTGGTGCTCTTTTGCTTTCTCGATCAACTGCCTTATAATAAATATTGCATCCGTGGTTCCTCTACCAGGCCTAAAACCGAATTGAGAGTCACTCATTGATGATTCAATTATGTGCGAGCATCTGTTCATCAATATTTTGCAGAATATTTTACCTGGTATTGGTAATAGTGCAATGGCTCTATAGTTTGCGGCATTCAGTTTGTCACCTTTTTTGTGGATTGGTGTTATTATCATCTTAGACCAGTCATTTGGTGGATTCTCTGTCACAATTATTTTATTAAACAGGTTTGTTAATGTTTTAGTCATAATTTCACCTCCAGCTTTTATCAATTCAGAAGTTATTCCATCAACCCCAGGTGACTTTCTGTTGGATAGCTGTTTTATTGAGTACTTAACTTCTTGTTCAGTTATTGGCGGTATGTTTTCATTATTAACATCTACTGAGTCAAATTCTTGCAGAGCATTTTCGTCGTGTTTGAATTGTGTGTTTAGGTGTTTCTCAAAGTGAGTTTTCCAGATATGCAATACATCTTGCTTTTTCGTCTTTAGATTACCTTGGGAGTCTTTCATAGCACATATAGATCTGTATCTCTTTCCTTCTAGTTCACGAACTTGTTTGAATAGTTTATGTGTATTATTCTTTTTAAAATTTTCTTCCATTTCAGATATTTTGTCACTTAAATTATTATTCTTTTGTTTTTTTACTTCTGCTTTTACTCTTTTATTTAATTCTCTATAGTTATTTGTATACTCTTCATTAAACTGGTTTTGTAACATCATTATTTTAGCGCTTCTTCGTTTTGCACATAAGTCTTTTACCTCGCTTGAGAGACCGGGGATTTCGTTATGTCGTTTATGTCCGATTTCTTTTTCAGCTGTTGTATGTACGATTTTTTTGAATTTAATGTAAAATTCATCTGGAGTCATCTCATCGTCTAATAGGTTAGCAAATCCTTCTCCTATTATCGAAGCAAACTTTTTGGATGTTTCCTTGCTTTGCAGTTTATCGGTGTCATAACGTTTTAGTGGTTTTTTTGCTATATGTTTCATTTTTTTTGGTTTTTTCATAACTAAGTTTGCTATGACAAGTGCGTGATCTGACCCTATTTCGGCAGAGTTATAGGTTCTGCAGTTTTTAAGAGTAGATTTTAGTTTCTTAGACATTATAATAAAATCAATTTGCATCTCTGTCTGTTTTGGTGAAGTCCATGTGTATCTTCGCCTTTCTTTGTGCTTAAATATTGTGTTTGCTATAAATAGATTGTTTATTGCACAGAATTGAAGTAGTTTAACACTTCGTTCATTGTTTTTTCCTGCACCATATCTCCCAACTACTTCTGGCCAGATGTCTTGCATTTGGCTTCCTACTGATGCGTTAAAATCACCTAGTAGTACAATATGTTCACTTGGTGGAAGGGTGTTAATCTCATCTTGTAACGTTGTGTATCTTCGTAGCTAGAGTCTGGAGCGTACACAACGAAGTATGTAATTCTATCTGATCTAATCTCTATGGTAACCTTCAATAATCTGCTTGATATACACTCATAGTTAATCATGTGCTCACTTAGTTTTTTATTCAGTATTAAAGCGACACCTTGCCTGTGTATGCCGTCTTGTCGTGGCGAGTGAATGATGACGTGTTCATCTTTCTCCCATATCGTAGGTATATCTGTTGTCCAGTGGGTCTCAGTTATGCCAATTATATCAATTTCCATTCGTTCAATTTCATTTATTAATAAGTCAATAGTATCATTATCAATTAGTGTTCTAGTGTTCCATGTAGCCGTCCTAACCGGGAGATTATTCGCACCCTCTATTTGCCCGGGACTGAGGGCCATTCTTGTATTTGTATTTATGTGTTTTTGTTGAGGCAGTTTAACCTAGACACTTGCTCAAGGACATTCTAGGTGAAAGGCGCCGGCTACTAAACAGAATGATTAGTGACCGCCTAAGAGAACCTCTCGTTCCCGGTTTCTGTCAGGGTTTTCTCCCTTAGCCTTTCCCAATCCAATGGGTTCCTGCAAGGCAACAGGTGTGTCGTTTTGTCCGCGGCTGTTTATTTTAGTTCGCAGCTAACCCCCTATAGAGGTCATTCCCCTATCCGCAACCTGGGGACGCGCCCTATCGGCGTCGACACTCCACCATAAGGGATCACAAGCTTTCGGTCGACTGAGAACGATATGGTCATCAAAAGACGTGTCAATACATCTTAAGACTAGACTTTACGGGGCACTCATTCTGCCGATTGCCACATACGGTTCAGAATCATGGACTACAAGACGAAAAGAAATAGATGCGCTACTAGTGTTTGAAATGAAATGCCTTAGAGCTATACTCCGTATTACTAGGTCTGACAGACTCAGAAACACCATGATACGAAAGAAACTAAACATAAGCGAGACGATAGAAGACATCGTTCTTAAAAGAAGACTTCGCTGGTTTGGTCATGTTGTCAGGAATACGTCAACACTACATTCCAGCTACAAGCTAGATTTCAAAAAAAAGAGACCAAGAGGACGCCCGCCAAAAAGATGGTCTGATGGCATAAAGGAACAGTGCGGTGAGCCACTCTTAAATATAGAGAGACGAGCCAAACGACGAGATGCCTTCGGAAACTATGTATTCATGTGGAAAGCAAAGGGACGATAATCCTACGCATTTAAGTCAAGTCAAGTAAGTCAAGTTATTGATAAACACAACAGCAAATCAAGAACTGCCTGGAGTTGAACCCGGGACCTCTGGCTTACTGTATTTTTGTTGTCCCACTGAGCCATGGCTAGACCCCATACTATATATATAGATCATATAATGGATATAATTATTCTTTACGTCCTTTTAATAATTCACTATGTTATAATTGTAATCAAATAAAATCGACTTAATAATAATAATCGCATAGAGTAAAAGGAATAACACATATATATATATATATATATATATATATATATATATATACATCTATAGAAGTTAAAGATGAACGAAAAACACAATTACTGGATATATACACCTATAATATTTATGTTAAAATTGAGAAATCCTACTTATTAGGGGGGTTTGGAGAAGGGTGATTGGTCATACACTAGCTACGTTATCAAACTAAGAGAATCTAAAAAAAAACCTCTTTTAGACATGGTGAACCATGGTACGTAGAAAAATGACTTTGATAGGGCATATATATAGACATGCATCGCTAGCTAAGATAATATTGCAAGGTTCAGTTGAAGGAAGTAGAAAAAGGCTATCTAAAGAGAAACTGAATGACATATTGGAATTGTATAATATCTCCTTGCGCTAACTCCTATATACAACTAGTTTTATGAAACTTGTTAATATAAAACTATACTTTTATGAAACTAGTTAATATAAAACTAGTTTTAGAACTCGACTTACTCCTCATTCGTCACCATCAATAGCTGTTGATAGTGAAGAATGGAGGAAGTTGATTTAGTCGATATCATGCTCCCCATATGACGAAATAGTTGTGGGACTAAGTAACCGAGTAGTAGTCATTAATATGTTAATTAATATTAGCCGGAAATGAGGAACATTTATATTATTAATGTAAGTGGATATAGATAAAACAAATGGAAGATTGTGAAAACGTAATATATATTTATAATATGTATACATAATATATATATATATATATATATATATATATATATAAATATGTATGTTATTTATATATAATATGCGTCATAATATTTCATAAGAAATACACTTGGTTAACCCTTTAACAGTTGTATACATATGAATTAAGTGGACTGAGGAAGATCAAGCTTATATAAGGAATATAACATACAACATAAATTAGGTTACGCGATATAAACATTTACTACATGCATGTTGCTACAGCATGATGCGGTAATTTGTCCTAAGTATATCAAAATATTATTTTTTTTCGCGTTGTCTTAGGTAAAGAGGATTGTTTAATATTTACTATTATTACGAGATGTCTAGTATCCACTATGTACTATAATACGCGTGGTGATAAGTAATTTAAAACTAAACTGTCACCATGTAATTTATTAATCTGATGAACGTAAAATAAAAATATTATCTTTAGCATATGCTAATATAACAAATACCCCAATCAAAATTTAACTCGATGTTTTAGCCATTTGTTTTTTTGGATATATTTTTACAAATAATACATCAATATACATGACGATAATATACTATTATTGATTATAATACGATATCGTCCACCACTTATCTTATATTATATATTGGGAATCCGTATTAAATAATATGACATATATGTTCATTTTATTCAGAATATCCATGCATCTATGTAATGATAATTACCCTCTTTCAACTCACATCTTGTATTATCAATTAGTCAGTGTGGCATTGATTTATTATTTAATAACGCAATATTTCAAGTTATTGCCATGCACTATGATGCCATATACCTACTATATTCTACTATGTGTTGCTTGTTAAAGCCTCCCCAGCAAACAGTAAGAGCAGCATAATAGCAGCATAACAGCATATGCTAGAGCCTCAAATGTTTACATTGTGCTATTATGCTGCTATTAAATGTCTATTATGCTCCTATTATGCTGCTATTATAATAATAGCAGCATAATAGCAGCATAATAGACATTTAAAATTAATAGCAGCATAATATCAGCATAATAGCAGCATAACAGCAGCATAATATCATTACAAATTAATAGCATTTAATACATTTAATAGCAGCATAATAGCACAATGTAAACATTTGAGGCTCTAGCATATGCTGTTATGCTGCTATTATGCTGCTCTTACTGTTTGCTGGGTCGTGCCACTTAACAACAACTTGCTTTGTAGTTAAGTCTTGTTTACACGGTCAATAACAGCGTCACAGATGAGATTCTGTGACGATTTCATCGTTTCAGATTATAATCTACGACCACTATACATTCTGAGTCATAGTAGTATGACTCACAATGTACGACTATTTATCATCGTAGATATTTACCGTGCGAACACACCCTTATATCGAATGGTAGTCTCTGCTACACACATACCAATAGGTTGCCTATACCAAGTGTAATCGTATTGCTATCAGGGACGCTGGTACGATGTTGTATGTAGTGGGGACCAACCAATCCAAATAAATTATGCGGTAAAAGTAGGGGGGACCAATACATAGGAGTTCCACCTAGATTTTAAAGTAGGGGGTGTTATGTTTCAATACTTTATTATTAGCAACGTTATGTAATTTGAGGTGCCACGGATCTTTGTGGGCTTGGATGATTTCGGATGGGTTTATTATAAGTAAAAACACAGCTTAATATAATTCATATTTATTTACAAGAGGAAGTAGTTAGGTTAGAGTTCATGTTGTTGTTTACAAAGATCATGAACTTTACATTAATATACATAACAGGGGGGGGGGAATATCCCCCCGTCCCTCCTGTTGCAGCTCCCCTAATTGCTATATAGAATCATGGTTCATTGTCCTGAATAGGAGTTCACTTTTAAAATTTAATTTAATCACTGGCAATATATATATTTACAATGTATATCGTTTTTTTTAGATATATTAAGTCGATTTATAGTTGTATCTCTCCAGAAATGATGCTGATGTTATATCGTGTTATGTGTATACATATTCAGATTTATTATCGTTGATATACAACATTATGTCATGTGACGATAATTTTAATAATAACTATCTCATCTAAATAAATATCGTATCCTAAAGTGATGTTCACTTATTAGTAATAAGTGAACATACCTTTAATATGTTATCTTTCATAAGTTATTACACATCATATCTATGCATAACAAATTAGAATACTGTGGTTTTAGGGGTCATGTAGGGGAAAGTAACCTAATACGGACACTTTAACAATAAATGGTCTTAACTTTTTATGACTCATTATTTTTATTCAAAAATTACAATATATTAATATTATATAATTATAGATATTATTGTGATTTTAAAATTGTATTTAATCTTTTAATTCCATAGATAATGGGTGTGTCCGTATTCGGTGCCCATGTCCGAATACGGACACCCTGTGTTATAATACGGACACCCTATATACCACTAGATAAACTATATATTATTGATGAATCAATCATACAAATTATAATTACGTTTTTTTAAATTAATTTTATAAAAAATATATTGTAATTTAATTAGTTAATAATTTATTTATTTTTATTATTTTTTAATTAATAATACAATTTAAGTATCTAAATAATAATTTTGTTAGATTTAGCTTTATTGGTGGTATTAATATTATAACGCACGCGATTTTTATGAAAATCAGAATTGTTCATACGCTGCGCGCTGATTGGTTATAGGGTGTCCGTATTAAGACATTTAGAGTGTCCGTATTAGGAACTTATATAACCTCTAGATATATGCTTATAACTTAATGAATATTTAATTAAAAATATAGAAATTTAAAATACAATTTTAGAATGCTTTATTTTTTAATATTATAATGTCATATTTTATATCGATACATTTTTATATTCTTGAGAAGGTTTTAAGATGAGATTTTTTTTCATAAATTTAAAAACGTAATAAAAAAATCAGTTTATTGGATATATTAGCAATATTTTGTATGATTCAAAAATAAAAAATACTTTTTTAGACTAATTTTATAATTATGAATATTTTATTCATTACACTTTTTTTTGTAGGATTTATGGTTTCTGAGATAACAAGAGTGTCCGTATTCGGGCACTGTCCGTATTCGGTTACTTTCCCCTAAATGTGTTTTTAAAAAATTATTTATTAGATAGAAAAGTTAAAACTCGAATAAATAATACTGTATCATCTGTTAGAAATGTACGTTTTGGTGTTCCTCAGGGATCAGTATTAGGTCCATTATTTTTTATTATATTTATTAATAACATATCAAATATATTTAATAATGATGATAATATAAATTTAAATATATATGCAGATGACACATCACTCTCTATATTTGCAAATTCAAATGAAGAATTGAGTAGTAATATGCAATTATATTTAGATAGATTATTTCATTGGTTTAATATAAATAAATTAAAATTTAATATTGAAAAAACTAAAATACTTCCTTATTTTAATACAAAAATTATAAATAATATAAATTTAAATAATGCGAACATAGAATTAGTAGATAGATATACGTTTTTAGGTAATATATTAGATAGTAATTTAACATATTCGTTTCATATTATAAATTTGTGTAATAAATTATCAAAAATTGTATATCTTTTTCGGAAGCTAACATTTCTTAACATACGCAAATTAATTATATTATATAATTCACTATTTTTATCAAATATGTCATATGGAATAGAAATATGGGGTAATGTTTATGAAGATAGATTAAAAAAACTAGTATTAATACAAAAAAAAACAATTCGAATTATCAATACAAATATGATAGACAAGTCTCAATTACCTCTGATTCGTTTATCACACACTAATAATATGTTTAAATATAATTCTATTTTAAAATTGAATGGACTCATAACTTTTAGAATAATATTATTTTTATATAACCTTTTACATAATAACTATAACATTAGTCTAGATACAATTTTTATTTATAATAAAGACAAAACAAGATTTATTTGACCATTAATGAAAACAACGAAATTTCAAAACACAATTTTTTTTAAAGGCCCAAAATACTATAATAATATAATGAGTAATAATATATTAAAATCTGAAAATATGCATAATATACACAAATTAAAAAAAGTATTAAAGAATTACTTTTTAAATAAATATTAGTTTTTATATTTTAGCATTTTGATAATTTTTAATATTTGTAATCTTCGTCAATTTTTAAAATTTTTATATTTAAAACTACTTGGGTCATTTTTATGTTATTATATTTTTATCATTTTTTATTATTTTATTCGCACTTTTTTGTTATATAATTGTTTGCACAAGTTTTAAACATACTTTATTTTAATTTGTATATACTAAACCATTTGAATCATTTTATGTTATTACATTTCAATAATTTTTTATTATTTTATTTTAACTTTTTGTTTTATATTTGTTTGCACAAGTTTTAACACATTTTATTTTATTAGTTTATTTAATGGATTGATGAAACATGATGAAATACGCTGAGGGAGATTATTTTTATTATTATTATTATTCTCTTTATATATATTTCTTTACTCTTATTATATTGAATTCTAGTACACAAGTCTTATTATTATTGTATAAATGTCCCAAAGCTATTATATTCATATACTATGGAGGTATCGACGTAATAAAGCTACTTATAGCTTTCAATGATCCTCCTTAGACAATTGTCTATAAACTGATTTCATTCATATCTATGCATATCTGGGACTAGAGCGATACATTCATATCTTACTTTGTAACATCACGTTACAGATTAACACACACACATAATATTACGTATACATCATTTGTTGGTTCGGTAAGTCGAGTTCGGTACGTCGTACAGTGTATCAGATGTACGACACTATCTTCTGATATAATGATTACAATATACAGAATACAATATGATTCCATATTTATATTACGTAATCTATAAAAAATACAATACACTATCTACTTTATAATCTGTGATAATACGATATATTATATCATGGATTACTAATCATGATAATATGCATATTATATATAATATCCATATATAGATTATATATCGTATATTTTAAGAAAATCTAATTCTCTAGTATTTGGGAAGACATACAAATATACATATTTTCATTAGAACCATTATAGTAGATGTATTACATATTTGTAATAGTATATTCATATATATTAGTATTTATACATATAATAAACAATTAAGTGCTATTTTAATTAAAATAATTTAAATAAAATTGAAAAAATATCAATATATGAAATAAAATATTTCACAAATTCACTTATTATTCATTATTCTTTATTACCTTTATTACACAGTTGACATTATTCATTTCTATTATTCATACCGATTTAGCGATTAGAATCATGACTACGTGTATGATAATTACTATGTTACTCATTACAGTTAGTATAAGCGAAGTAACTGCTTGTAACGATATGCTCTGCATGTTAGCCGATAGCCTGACAAATGGTTTTTATAGTTGGATTGCGGCCAAAGATATAGTAGTGGTATGTCCTCTTAACTCTGTCACGTGTCATAACGATAAACTAGGCTATAGTTCATTGAGAAGAATACTGATGAATCTGGACGAAGATTACAAGGGAGACGATGTAATTGATACAACATGGAATACAATTCAAGAGCTTCGTACACATCATATGCGGTCTAATATGATATTAAACCTAGAACAATCGTCGATTTCTTACATAGAAGTTTGGGATAAATGGACTGAAAGTTCAGGTTAGTTATTGTTTATGTAAATATACATATACATATATATTTACCCATACATATTTAATAATATTAAACAAAATAATGTAAAATAAGTATGCTATATAATTAAAATAGGCATAACATATACACAACAAATATATATGTTATGATGTGTATGATATACAAATAAGCATATATAAATGTATGCCATATATATATATATACTAGCTGGCTTCGGCCCGGCGTTGCCCGGATATTATACTTGTAGTGGTCATTATAACGTATTAAATGTTGCCCTGCTATTACGAATAACATTATAATTATTACGAATTTTATTGATATTTCCTTATTTATAAACATATATGTTTTTCATATAAGATTTTCATATATATTATATAATACATATGAAAATCTTTGGCCAGTATATATCATTTTTTTTCTTTGCGTGTTATTGAACAGCCTACATATAATTGACCGTAGGCGAAGCATTCGGTTTCAAGATCTAAGTCCACGACTTTAAAAGCTTGTCCTTGAGATGTGTTTATTGTCATGTAAAAACACAGTTTTATTGAACATTGGTATCTTCTAAAATTAAAGAGATAATCTGATGGTATCAGTGGTATTTTGGGAAACATGACTTCTTCTCCCTTATATTGACCCGTTAGTATTTTGGCTTCTATCAAATTATTTTGTAAATTAGTTATGATCAATCTGGATCCATTACATAATTTTGTGGGATTTAAATTTCTTAGTAGCATGATTTGCGCTCCTACTTTTATTGCTAGTTTATGGTCTGGTAATCCGGAAAGTTTAATGTAATTCAAGAATTCTATGGGATTATATACAACTTCTTTTCTTTTGTACTCTGTCTATGGACCTATATATTTTCATCTCTCCTGGAAATTTATTTAGTAAATGTTGATTTATTATATATACATTGTCATTTTTAGGTGTTAATATACATCTTTCGCAAAACCAATTTTCATCCAAATAATTGTCTTCTACATTTAATAAATTTTCGTGATGAGTTCATTCATATTTTTCATTATATTTCCGCACGGGATAATATCCATACCATTATTTGTCTGCGTCATTCCATTACCTATATCTAAGAGATGACTCTTGATTGTTTGATAAGAATACTCTCATGTTTTTAGTTAATTTCATTAATCTTATATTTTTCCACATTACTGAAGTTTTCAAACACGAATTTATGTGGTCTGTCTTTGTACCTCTTTTAACTACTGGAAGGATTTGTTTGAAATCTCTGCTAAGTATTAATGTATGTCCTTCCATCGGCTTATATTTGTTTACTATGTCTCTTACCATTTTATCGACGGCTTCTAATGCTTCTGAGTTATTGTGCATTCATCCCAAACAATAAATATACAGCTTCTAAATAGTTTCCCTGATTTTGATTTATTCTTTATGCTGCAAATGTAATCTTCGTTTAACTGTATTGGAATCTTAAAAATGGAATGGACTGTTCTACCGTTCAATAATATAGTTGCTGCTATTCCTGATGATGCTATGGCAATATGTTCTTTATTTTCCATCTTCATTTTAGCTAGCAATACATTAATCAAAAAAGTGTGTCCAGTTCCTGCGGGGGCATCCAGGAAAAACAATTTTCCATCTTCGTTATTTACACTTTGTAAGATGTTGTTATAAACTATTCTTTGTTCATCATTCAATTTAATTTCATTTGCTCGAAAATTTTCCGGGCTACGACCCGGCGTTGCCCGGGTATAATAGTAACTAATCGTTATCAATGTAGATGTAAACAAAGATTTATTTATAGAAAACAATTTATTTATTTATAACAAAAACACTTAAATTTAAGTGTTTATTGAAAAATTTAAAATTTCTTCGTTAAATATATCGAAAACGTAAACGTCATCACCGTTTATTGCCATTTACGAATGCATTAATTATGGTAAAGTGAATATAATTACATTTGTACGAAACACCTCACATTCGCATACATTTCATGTGTGAAACATTTTTTTCTAAAATCAAAAGATTTCCCTATAGAGGGAAATAGGTCGATAAAGGACAGTTTTATGTAATTATGATCGGTGTAGAGGCGGAAATAAAAAATTCATCCGAACAACCACAATACTTTTTTCGTAGAAAATTAGTAGCAATTTAAATTTTGTAAATCCGTCGAGCCATTTTCTTAAACATCGAACGCATATAAATAAATAAATAAATAAATAAATATTTAAATTAACTTTCTTTTATATGTATAGAAGATATATATATAATCATAAATACGATTTATTCACACATCATCATTAAACATCATGCATTGATCCACAATGATTTACTTTATATATCATCACACACACACGCACACACACACATACACACACACACACACACACACACACACATACATACATACACATACATAAACAATAACATTATATTAGCACATTCCTCACCATAAATATACTGATTATATTCCGCACTATAACATCCACTTAACTTTAGTAATTACTCGAGCCTATATATTAATTAATATACGTTATATTAGTTATATATTAATATACGTTACTGTAATATATATATATATATATATTAACCTGGATTACAAAATTACAACTAAATATGGGTTTATTAATATATATCATCATACATCTATATTACATTTATTTCTAGAGATAAGTCTGTTGTTCGAACTATTTATTAATATCTGATTTATATTTGACTAGAATTCTCACTCTAGGAATATTTCTAATATTTGTAGATCATCTATTTTCTACTCCAATAGGAAATATATTCCTACACAAAATTAGTCTTTAATTTATTTCTCATCTTAATTATTATAATTATCTACTATACAGTATTCAAAGTATACTCGTATACATATGTTAATGTAGTATATATTACTAGTTAAGTTTAACAAAATAATGTTTCGTATTCTTCTATAATTCCATATAAGTTTGATGGAATTGAATCCCTTCAAATATAAATAATATACATAATCCAATAGTTTATTTATCACCTCTTCTTAATTCTTAACACTTTTTTGTTTCAATTTTATTATAATATTATAATGATTTATGTATCGCGATTATTTTTCATAGTATTATCTACCTATAATAATCTTCTATTATATTATTTTTTCTATTGAATGTCTATACAGTTGAGGTATATCCTATATATTTCCGTGATTAAATACACATTTATATTCCACATATATCCTACCAACACTAATAACAAATAGGAATACGAGTTAACAAATGTATCACATATCCTATAACAAAACATATTTACAACTATCGATATATACCTACCTTCACCTATAACTTCAATCTGATATAATATAATACATTGAATTATGTATGATATTATTTTATTATTTTTTTTATTTGGTGGAGTCCTTTAATCCCATCCAGAAACTTAGATGAAGTTTTCACTTATAACCATATATGGCTCTAATATCCCTTCGAAGCCGCTCTCATGTTAAGGCATCTATGGTTTTAACGAGAGCCGATCATTTATTTATACACAATTATATAAGATCACTTCTAAATAATATTTTAAGACCCATTTTATAAAATTAATTAATGGTCCGGACGAGGCTAGAACCCGTGTCCTACTTCTTGTGTGTCTGACGCCTTAGCCACTGACCCACACAGGCAGTTGTATAATATTGTATTCAACAATTTTATATCTCCGATTTGAATACCACTTTACAAGATTCAATAACATATTACCTATAGGTAGCCTTACCTTTAGAAATAAATATATACAGAAAATATAATGTACGTTATACGCCAGTATTTCATAAAATACTGTCGTATAACATCCGGAAATGTTTGCTAGAAAGTGATTTTCTAGCGAGTTAACTACACTTATAGTGGGATATCCCCTTATAAGTATATTTTCCGACAACTTGCCGGACATATAGTAACTTTAAAGGGATTGTCCGACTACAACTTTCTAGAAAATCACCTTCTAGCGAAAATGTCGGACATTACGTCCGTAAATACCGGAAGTGAGATGCGACCACCTTAACACACCCGTATACAATAGTAATGTATGCATGAACACTAATTACCTACATGTGTGTACAGTATACGGCTGGAATAGCGACCAACTCGCCGCATGGGTCAGAACACGGCTCGGCTCCGACAGATACTCCGATATTATCCGGGAGAAGGATCTAGATGGTAGGGCCGTAGTGAGAATGGCCGCGGATGAATCATTCCTCAGAGTAGAGCTAGGCATCGTGAGCGCTGCGGATAGAGATCAACTTAATCAGTACGCTGTCAAGCTGTTACTGTACGGAGAGACAACTCGTTAGTAGTATACATACATGATGTATCGATATATATATATATATATATAATGAGTGATTATTAATAATTAAGTATAACATTATAAACAAATATAATGTACACCTGTATTGAATATTTATTTTTGTATAATTTATTACATTTATTCATAGATATATATTTACGGTTAAACCATTTTAGGCTGCAGTTCTATAACAGTAGAATAAGGTTGTGAGGCATAACAACCCGCATCTACTTTTGTAGAACCATAGTCTTAATATTTAAAATTAATATTAATTGATTTATTTATAAACTACTCTATATATATATAATAAATAATCTATATATTTTATAAATAATATATAATGTATATATAATAAACTATTATAAATATTATTGAATTTATTTACTACCAATATATATTATAAATATATATTATAGATATCGGTATATAATTGTACTACGAATTTACAGATACCAACATCTTTAACTATATATTCAAGAACATTGTAGCAGCAATTCCCGTAGTATTATATATAGTATCAAAAATGATATTGTGTATATTATCTGGATCGGTATTAGAAATATTGTTCTCAATAATTGTCCGTAGAAAAGAAATGATTTCCACGAAAAACATACGCACAATATTTGCCGCGAAAGATATGTTTCAATGAAATACAACTTTTAATTATTAATTAAAATTTATAAATAAATAATATATACCAATAATGATGTTTTCTAATTTATGTATAAATTAAATATTCATTAATACACAAATTGAACGATATTGCAGAAGTAAAATACTCATGGTATTAAATATTATATTACAATTCACATGTAAATATTCGTTTCTATAGAAATAGTATACTAGAATTCTAACTATAGTTTAAATTTATATATTATATGTGAATGGTTTACATAAATACTTGTCTCAAATAAACAATAAATATATATATATATATATATATATATATATCATTTATAAGTTTTTATATATATGTATCAAAACTATAATAGGTGAAAGTAATAGAATACGGAAAATAACCGAATAACCGGACACTCTCGGTATCTCAGAAACCATAAATCCTACAAACAAATATGTAATGTATAAAATATTCATAATTATATGAATAATCTAAATAATTATATTTTATTTTTTCAATTATTCAAAATAGTGCTGCTATATCAAATAAACTGATTTTTTTAAAATTTATGCATACAAATTCCACTTAAAACCTTCTCAAGAATATAAAAAATATCGATATAAAACATTAAAAACTAAAGTATTCTAAACATTATATATATATATATTTTCTATATTTTATATCAAATATTAATTAAGTTATAAGTATATTGAATTGAATTAAATTGAATTATTTATTTAAACACCAATATAGCGGATGCCCATGATGTATAACAATAACGAACAATAATAAAAAAACGAACAGAAAATACAAAAAAACTAAAATTAAATTAAATTTAAAAGATTAAATAAAGCGTATACAAAAATAAATTAAGAAGTATTTAGATAATATTTTTGTTTCTTTCTGAAACAATACAAAGATTGGACATTCCGTAAGTCATACGGTAGGACGTTCTATATGCTAGGAATAACGGAGGAGAATGCGCGATTACGAAATCGTTAATTAAAGTATTGCTCTCAAAAAGAAGACGATGTTCGAATCTGCTTAAGTACGCATCGACGTTTCAGTTGATTGTGTAGATAGTCAGGCTTACATATACGAACTTAAGTTCGATCATTTAGAAATGAAGTTAACCAGCTGAGAGAAGAACCTTCAATTCCAAGTTCCTTAATATATTTAATAAAAATATTGTGGTTTAGAGTATCAAAAGCACTCGAAAGGTCGAGTAGCAATAGTTGCGAAAAATAAAAAAAATACAAAAATAAGCAAAATACCTTTAGTAAATACCAATAAAAAGAAATGTAATATAAACTATTACGGACATATGTGCTAGAATAATATACCAATACATATACAATCATATAATAGTCTAGTCATACATTACCAATTCTGTTCACAAATTAATATTTGATATCATGTAACATTTAATATCTATGTAAAAAAAATCATCGTTTTATAATATTATTATTTTTTTTGTAGTTAATGTACATACATTATTATTATGCGAACTAATATACTATATTAATCATTTGCTATTATTATCAGATTTATGCAAAGCTAGGGTAATTATAGAAGCAATATTTCTTATCGAGATAAATACCCCTTTATTTTACATTATAAGTTTCATTATAGATAAGAGTAATAAATAAATAATAATGTTATAATATTATGATGTATCATGTTTACATATATAACCTATGATAAGAATAAATAAAATATATAATACAATAATATGAAACTTATAATCTAACTAAATGTAATCATCATATAATAATGTAATTATATAATAATATAAATCAATGATATAATTATAAATTAAAAGTTAAGAAATACATTAAGCATTATAATAACATACAGTAAAATATAACATAGTGGAACTAAATAGGAGATAGCAAATATTTAAAAGTAGAAGAAATAAGAGAAAAAATAAACAAATATAAAATATTAAATATTAAAATAAAATAAAATATAGGTTAACAATATTGAATGTACATACAGAAAAATCTAATAGTATAAGAGGATTTTCGGCTATCGTACAATATCGTACAATTTTCACAAAATCTACAAATTTCAGATTATATTACTTTTGTAATATTATGACACTATTTTTAGATAATATTTTACAATGCCCATTTTTAAATATTTTTGGTTTAGTCAATTTAAATTTAATATTATAATAATAATAGAAAGGTTTATTGATTCAGTTGAAAACGATGGAAGTTTATATGCGTCAAGTTGAAATAATAAAACAAATAAATAATTACACAAATAATAATAAATTTAAAAAGAAGAAATTATAATGAAAACATATATGAATGTAGTCGACATTTAAAAGTAATAACATATTATAGGGTCCGTAATTCATCGGGAAGACTGTTCTAGTACTTCGGAGCAGCAACAGTGAAAGCAGCATCTGTATATATAGATGAGACAAGCGGTACAGAGAGTTTCATCAGCTCACATTTGCAACTCGGACGAGTAGTTGCTCGAATTATGAGTCCCTTCGATAGGTATGATGGAACTCCCATATATTTATAGCCATGTGAGTATTGCAAAGAAGACGAAACTTGCATAAATCTCGAAACTTCAACCACCCGAGAGTAGCCATTATGGAATGTATAGATATGGTTATATCATTACACTTTAGCTTAAATAATATGCGAACAGCTCTACGTTGTATTGAATCGAATTTTTTCATCGTACTTTTTTATCATATTATTTGCATTTAATGTTTGTCAGTTGATTTATTAATAGTATACATTTAGTATTCAAAGTAAACTTAATATTCTAAATAACGCATACACTGTTAAAAATAAGGGTATAACATTATGAATTATATAGTATAACATATGGAAATACGAGTTATACCATACAATTACGTTAAATGGTATAAGATCACATATTATATGGTATAACATTTGTTTTTTTAGTTATACCATATAGCTATAAGCTAGCTTAATTTAAATGGTATAAGATCACAAATTATATAGTATAACATTTGTTTTTTTTTAGTTATACCGTAAATGGTATACCAGGACGCCACGGGGTTATACCATTTTTAAATCAATGTTATACCATTTATTTATAACAGTGTACAGCTATGACGCGTACAGCTATGACGCGTACAGCTATGACGCATACAGCTATGACGCATACAGCTATGACGCATACAGCTATGACGCATACAGCTATGACGCGTACAGCTATGACGCATACAGCTATGACGCATACAGCTATGACGCGTACAGCTATGACGCGTACAGCTATGACGCGTACAGCTATGACGCGTACAGCTATGACGCATACAGCTATGACGCGTACAGCTATGACGCGTACAGCTATGACGCATACAGCTATGACGCGTACAGCTATGACGCGTATACCATTCGAATGGTGATCGAAGTCGATCGCGTATTAAAAAAATAAATCTCCCCATAACGAAATATAAATTATAAAATGTATCTAAATTTTGATTTACCTCACTATCATTGGTGGGCGATTAAATCCAATTTAATCATTTAAGCGAGTTGTTATACAATGTATACTATACATTATATAGCTATCATATCGTTAATACTAATTTATTACTACATTGTAGCAAAGCCCGGGCTTTGATTGCAGGTTATAAAACCAGTCTATTTATACCTCCTATACCTCCTATACATCCTATACATCATATACATCCTATACATGTTATTCACGTACCTCAGTGTAGGTCCTAGATATTATTATATATATATATGATAGATAGATAACAAAAAAATGTACAAATACAATGAATGATATGCATAAATTACACAATCGGCGAGTTTATAAAAATAGGATTTCAGAAAATAGTTTCCATAACTTTCAAACGGAATATAGCACGATAATAACAAAATATTAAATGAAAAGTGAAAAATATATTATTTTTCAAACAATGGGTAATGAGTTCTAACCTCTATAACTAATAGCTAACCAGACACGTGACCAGTACAGTCATGCGCGAACTGTCTTTATCGGTTACATGCCTATTTGTAATGTTTTATAACTAAAACATAGCAAGTTGACTATAGCCAGTCCTGGTGTAATACAATGAATGGTATTAACACCATGTTAAATCGGTGTTGATTAACATTATGACGTAATATAACGTCCCAGCAAACAGTAATAGCAGCATAATAGCAGCATAATATACTTATAAAATAAATAGCAGCATAATAACATAATAATAATGGTGCTATTGGGAGTTATCGAATATAGAAGGGAGTATAATCTATGGGGTAGTACTATATAATCTATATATAGTATATATTATATATATAGTATATATATATATATATATATTTATATATATATATTTATATAGTAGAAGGGAGTAGTCCCCGAGAATACGTAAACGACTCTAAAGGTTGTTCCTACTTCTAAACTTAGATCCTATGTCCTATGCAGTTTATGAATATAAATATGAATATTCATATGTAGCGACGGCATTACAGTGACTAAGTAACACAAGTAACAGTAATAGTCAACGTAATATAACAGTAATAGCAATACATCACCGCTAATTCGTTTGTACAATATTAAATTATAATATTATTATTATTGAATCATTTACACATTTACCGAATTTAATATTATTATTATTATTGAATTATTTACACATTTACCGAATTTAATATTATTATTATTATTAAATTATTTACTCATTTACCGAATTTAATATTATTATTATTTTTTGTGAATATTTACTTATATATATTTATATTTTCGTACTTTCTTAATTGATTATTACATTTTTTCGCTAAACTAACATTTTGATATACAGGTAACACTATTTCGACTATTTCATAAACTTATATTTATAATAATACACGTATAGGTACACTATATTTAATAGTTATATGTATACATTTATAAAAATATGAAATGTATTTATTTAAAATAATTGTCGATTAAAAAAATACTAAAATAAAATACGAAGTGTTGAATCACCACTACTGATGTGTTTAATGTTTAATTTATTACATAATTACATATTAAATTTTCATTTCATTAAACTAATTAATGAATGTTTAGCTGTCAAACTGTTTAAGGGTTATTCATTATTTAAACCTATTTATCCGGTTTAGGATGTTATATTATTATCTTAATCAATTAATTTGTCAAATTTGCCTATTGTTTTTAAAATAAATAATCCATATAAAATAGAATACATGTCATATACTATATGCATATATAATATTATATATATATATATATATATATTGAATTTTAAAAATTGGATTTGAATTATTATTCGTAATATTATACTTAATTAATTATAATAATTATAATTAATTATTAATTAAAATAGTTTTATATTTCAATAAATAAATACTCCATAAAATATTATAATATACATATATATTCTAATGGATAAAATGTTTATAACATTCTACTTAATAATAAACTGAAAAAATATTATATATTAATTAATTATTATATTAATTAATTTATTTATTTATTAAAATTAATCATGTATTTGCATAATAAATATTATATAATGTTGTATTTTGACATAATACTTAAAATCTAAGATATAAAGATATATTTTAAAGAATCCTATCAATTTTATTGGATATTATTACATATAAAATAATTTTTATTAATATAATTTAACTACTGAGTTTTTTTTAATATTAGTTTATATTCACCAAATGAAAAATCATTAAATTATATAAATTATGTGCGATTTGAGATGCGTGGGATTCACAGAGTTAATAAGTAATTATCCATGTTTATTATATTACTCGATTAACTTGGTAATTTAAGAGTTTATATTTATATTTATTTATATATTTTTTTTAGTATAAATAGATATATTTTTTATAAAATATTTAATAAAATTTTATAAAATTCAATAAATATTCTACTTATTGTTCTAGTTCTATATTGTTATATGCACCTATAGGTATACGTATACGAGGGGTGGCCACACCTATGATAAGTAATAAACCTTACTATCATCATCATAATCATCATCATCATCATCATATAGAATCTATATATTATAGATGTAGTACCTAATTTAATTGTGTACATGTAAATACATAATATATATATATATATATATATATATATATATATGTTTGTGTATGTGTGTATGTAAATAATATCATACCATATATCCATATTATATTATAAACTAATATATATCATAAATGTATTATTAACTTATTATATTATATTTAGATATATCATGAAAATTAAGTCAATATTTAATTTGAAGAAACATTTAAAGGATTTATTTTCATCTAAGGTTTATATATATACTATTATATAACATATATATATACCAAAGATTTTGCGAAGCAAAGATATAACACTCCCTATGCATGCAACGTAATTTAGTAATAGCCCCAACCGCTGCTAGCAGTAGTATCGAAATCACTGAAATAGATTTAGTTTCGGCTCTGTTTTCATACAACAATGTTTTCATTGCTCTATTAAATTACATGCAATATAAATAAGCTTTTACTCACTAAATATATACTTATAGCATTTAAAACATATATATCATATTTGTTTGTTATATATTAGTAATGAACACTTAGTTTTCATCATATAAATATTAATTTAAAGCATATTATTTAACATTTTAAAGTGTATAGTTAAATACGAATTTACATTATAAACAACGCATAGTTCCTAAAAGTAACCCGCTATAGGTGGCACCAGGGTATTTTGTATACAAATTCGAATTACACGATTTCGCGTAAGTGTTATATCTTTCCTTCGGAAAATCTTTGTATATACTATTATATATATACTATTATATAAAAATATATATATATATATATATATATTAATTTATAAATAAAGTAGTAAATATATATATTTAAACTATAGTTTAAAAGTAGTATAATAAATATATAGTTTAATTAACTTATAATATTAATTATTATAAAATATCATTTCACAAATGTAATCTTACAATGCATTAATTATGTCTTACTAACACACAGAGGTATTAATTTGTCATTATTAAAAACCTATTTGACAAACAGGTATCAATACGTAAACTATAATAATACCAATTCTAAAATACTTCCGATTAAATGTGGTGTAGGTTAAGTTAACCTACCACAAGGTTAAGTTTTGGGACCAGTATTATTTTTAATGTACATAAATGATTTATCTAATATAAATAATAAATGCAATTTTATTCTTTTTGCTGACGATACCACTTTAACATTTAAGTCTCATAATTTATATGATCTAGAAAATGAAATAAATTCTACTCTAGTTTTAATATGTGAATGGCTTTGTGGTAATAATCTATTTCTTAATATTGATAAAACAAAATTAATTTTATTCCATCGCACAAGAGTTAAACATAAATTGAACACCAAAATAAATAATATAGCCATAAAACAATCAACTAATTTTAAATTCCTAGGCATTTTAATTGACGAAAATCGTAATTAGAAAATGCAAATAAATAATATTAAAAATAAACTTTACTATGGACTTAGTTTACTACATAGATATAAATATAAATTTAAATACTTTAGTTATGCTATATTTTTCTTTTTTTATAGTCATATTAATTATTGTTCTATTATATGGGGAAGTACTTACCATAGCAATATAAAATGCATTCAAATTTTACAAAATAAATGTATGAGAGCAATATATAAACTTGATAACAAAACCAATATTGATTACATTTTTTTAAGATATAACATTCTTAAATTTAAAGATATAATAAATATATCCATTTATAAATATATGTTTAGAATATATAACAAGCATTATTAGCATAGTTCAATTTGTAATTTATTTACCTATAATTGCTCTTTATATACTTGTATGTTAAATAGAACATTCTTAATACCAAAAATAAGATTTGATCATGAGACATTTAGTATTCGTTACAAAGGCGCATATTTATGGAATTCTTTAAATACAACCATATCATCTTTGACGAATTTGAATACTTTTACAATGCATATTAAAAACATGCTTTTAAATAGTTAAATTTAATCACTTACACATTATCTGTATTGTTTGTTATTTTATTTACATGGTCATCTTTTCTTCTTTTTAGCTCTTTTAAATTGTTCGTATTATATACATATTTTTTATCTCTGTAGCCTTACTTTGGTCTTTAGTTTTCTTTGAATTTTATAGTTTAACTTATTTATTATTTTAGCATCTTTTTACATTTTTAAATATTTTATTATATATTTTTATTATATTTTATTGTTATACACATGATGATTTCTTGGAATTAAGAGATATGTTTAATTTTATTGTATTGATTTTTTATGAGACAGAACACGAATGATCAATATAGAATTGTAAAATATTTATTTATATTTATTAATTTTGTATTAATTCTCTCATTGCCAATAGCAGGTTAGTATCTCGATACGTTCAATAGAACTTATATACCATACCTGGGTTTTTGATCTCGGTCATCAACTGAATTTGATATTATTATTATTATATATTACCACTGGTATTAACTAAAATTGTAAAGCTATGACTAAAAGTAATGCCTATGCATTTTTCATAAATCTGATAAGAAGGAACATCTATGCTTCACATTGTGCAATGCGTATTTGTTATTATATTTCTATTTAATTTTATATACATAATTAATAACTTAATCATAGTTGGTTACATTATTACGAAAGACCAACGGGGCTTATATAGGGATTGGATATATAGCTCATTTTTTAATATTAATGAATACCATATTATCACAACCAATACTAATATTACTGTCATCAGATTTATAACAGCGTTTTAAATATAATCTATAATCCTATTCTTATTTATATATTCGATTTTTTTAATTGAATTTAATATCGATTGTTTTACTGTATTATTAATCATTATATTATATCATATGTATACATCTGTATAAATATATATATATATATATAATATATTGTTAATATAATTAAAACATTTATATATTTATATATATATATATATACTTTGTTATAATTATAGTTTTTATCATCGCTTATTATATATATATATATATATATATATATATATATATATATATATATATAATGCTATAGTATATCTCTGAATCCTTTTCCCTAATCGCTCGCCGCATCTCCCCTATATAACTAACACGTGACCTACATATGTACCACGTGACCCCCATCAGCTGTCGAAGAGACAGGTGCTGACGATATGGCTATTGTTCACGGTAAACCTAGTGTTAACGTACCGCCTGGTGAGATGGGTGTACAGATACGGTACCGACTACGGGGATGCTGGTTACCATGGTGATGATGAACGAGATGATATCCGCGATATCGATATAGTAGGCCCCGAGTACACGGACTATGTTGACGAATACCAGGTTCTGGGGTCGCGTGCGGACTACCCAGCAAACAGTAAGAGCAGCATAATAGCAGCATAATATACATTTAAGAGCAGCATAATAGCACAATGTAAACATTTGAGGCTCTAGCATATGCTGTTATGCTGCTGTTATGCTGCTCTTACTGTTTGCTGGGTATGCTCATTATGCTAACCATATCGTATATACATGTGATTTGGGCAACCCCGAAGCTTCCTTCACTTATATATTCCCTTTGATTATCCTTCTATACGCAAACGTGTTTGAATGTATAATATTTAATTGCATTATTATTTACTCTGGCCAAACACCTCGAAAGTCAATTTGACTATTTTGTTTAGCCATTTATTGTTAAAAATCAAATTTTTTTGCAATAATAAATTATCCTTATCATTATCCTTATATATATAGTTATGTACGTTCCCTTATACACATGTTACTGTCAATAATAATTAAATATTGGTTAGTAGTGAATATACCAAATATTTTGCGAATTCGCTTAAGCGAAAAGCTTTTTACTTAGAAAAATCTTTGGTATATAGTTAGCCGAGATAGCCGAACTATTTTAGAGTAATAAAATATTATTTAACAATATAAGAAGTAGCTATACATACATCACTCATCGATCGCTTAAATAATATACATAATTATTAAATAGTTATACATTAAATGATTATAAAATAATTAAAATGTAATATACATATATATATATATATATATATATATATTAGACTATATTTAATATATTGCATAGTTGGATACACAAAAAAGTCTCAAAATAAGAACGCCAAGTAGTAAACGTTAGTGAATATTCATTTAATCTTAAAGATATGTATACATGTATACATATATGCATATATGTAAAAAATATGTATACATTCACATACACTAATGCATCGACGCACAGTGTCGTACCTATACAAACACTTACACACATGTATATCTATCTATATATATATATATATATATATATATATATATATATATATATATATATATATATATATATATATATATTTATCATTAATGAAAATTAATAAGAACTCATTGAAATTGATAGTTCAAAGTTGAATGAGTAATACATTTCAAAATATGTAACATTTCAAATACGGTAACAACTTCATAATATATTTATAGGGAATACTAGAGTAGTATATTAAATAATGTGATATTCGAAAGAAACCTTATATATATTGAAATAAATGTCAAAGAATATTTTAAATGAGAGAATATTTTATAGAGATAAATTATTTATGTACACTAGATAATTACAATAAATATATATAATATTAACAGTTTAATAATTTAAAGTATGTAACTCAATAATTTCATTAAGTTGTACTAAGGTTTGAATCAAAAAATACGTACAATGTTTAAAGGTGATAAATATAAAATTCACAACATCAACCCTAACCAACCTCGCATATATAGGGGAGAGTACTCGAATACCGACACCCTAACAATAAATCACCATAACTTTATTATTTCTCAATTAAATATTTCCAAATTTTATTTATAAGTATTAAGTAGGTATATACATATAATAGCTATTTTTAAATTTAATTTAGTTTGTTTAACTCTGAGATAAAAGGGGTGTCGATATTACAGGCACTGCTTCGAATACCGACACCTTGGCACATAATATCGACATCCTACATATATCGATATTTAGATATACCATATATTATTTAATATCCACTATCCAATCAGAATTAAATGCGCGTTACTTTTAGTTAACACACGCAATTCATACGTTGTTTTACCCTACTTAATTTTCGAAAATATTTTATATTTTATATTATATTATAAATATTAAGTTTTAAATTACTTAATCATAATGCGAATATTGTACGTCCTACATAGGAGTTTTATATAGATTTTGAAAGCCTATTTAATTCCAAGTAGAATCAATTCAAAGTATATGTGTATATTATTAGGTATGTCTATTAATTTATGAATTGTATCATAACGCACGCACATTATAAACAAATAACGCTGATTGGTTAAAAGTTACTCAACAGAAATCAATAGCCTGGAATTTTGTAACACAAAAGAAATCAACAGCTCGGATGTAAATGGTTAACCAGGGTGTCGGTATTACGTGCAATCAGGGTGTCGGTATTATGAAAATGTATGTTGCTAGGTTACGGTTATTAGGTACGTCAAGACGTCAATAACTTTGTAACAAAATCGATTAACAATTATGAAAAATACAAAATCTTTTCGGCACATTGTAAAATATAATTAGTTCTATACGATGTATTTAAAATATTTAAAATATTGGAAATATATTTAAAATATTCACTGCGCGTGTAGACTGTATCGAAGCATATATTGTCTATTGACTCGATATCTCTAACTTAATGAATGTTGTTATGTGTTTCCTGTTTTTGTTTACATTTCACGTCCCAGTGATCTTCTCGATGGCATATATTGCATTGAGATTCCCTGGTATGGCAGAATCGACGTCCTTTTTCGTGTCTTTTAGTGCAGTTATTGCACGTGGTTTGATTGTTGTTACTTGTTGATTTGTTCCTGTTGTATTTATTGTTATTGTTATATTTATTATTAACCATGGTTAATATGTGAACATCGATTGTTTTTTCTTCGTGTCTGAATATCGCTATATCTGACTGTTTCGCTTCATAGTTGCGTACGTACTGGACAGCCGTGTCCAGTCCCATCGTATTCTCTTGCGTTAGCATCCAGTCTTGCACAGACTGATGTCGAACACCGATAATCAGCTGCACATTTTTTATATTTACCAAATATACAAGGACAATTGTTAATTTTGTATTTTGATTATAATTTATTTTTCTTTTTTATTGCATTTTTTAATTTATTATTTAGCCATGGATTAAAATTGTTATCAATTTAATTCTTTTTTTAATAAAAGGACAGTGCTTATTAATACTCTTAGTTAATAAATCAATAAATGTATTGTATAGTTTACAACAATTCTGATTATTTAAAATGGTATTCCAATGTATTGTACCTAGTTCTAATTTTAGATTATGTAAATTTAATTCATTAGTATTTCGTGAATATGTATATTGATCCTTTCTTTTAACAAATAGATTATAATTAAAAATACAAAATATTAATGAATGATCACTAATATCTGTATGTATTACACCTTGTATTACATCAGAACAATTTGTAAAAATATTGTCTAAACTTGATATTGAATTTTGGGTGATTCTTGTAGGCATATCAATTATATTAGATATACCTAATTGGATCAATATATTTTTAAACGAGTTAGATAATACAGTATTATTTAATAAATTAATATTATAATCACCACAAATATACATTTTTCTACTTATATATTTATGAAATAAGTTAAACAATAAATTAATAAAATCATTTCCATTATAATCAGGTGATCTGTAAACAGATGATATAATTTTAAAATCATTAGAATTAATAATTATTTTAATTGATATAATATCAATTTAATCCATTATAGAATAAGAGAGGTCTTCAATTATGCAACATTATATCAGTTTACTAACTAATATAAGTACACCTCCGCCTCTCTTTTTATTGGATAATATTCTATTTTTTATAAAAATATTATAATTAGGGAAATATATATCTGAGTAATCTTTAGCAGTAAGCCATGTTTCCGTTAATATAATAATATCAGGTTTATGGGTCAAGTTATCGATAAATAATAATAATTTATTTATATTTTTATTAAAACTTCGTATATTTAATAATATCATTGATAGGCTTGTATCTTTATAATGTATTTCATTATATTCATCTATATTTAAAAGATTCATTTATATTTATAATATATTGTTATTGCAATATATCTGTATTATAGATTTTGTTATCTGTATTATTATATATTAATTTAAATTCATTGTTTATAAATTGAACTTTACAAATAGTATCTAATTTACATTTGGCTTTAGCTATTTTAAAACATTCTCTCTTTTGAATAAGTTGTTCTATACTATTTTCAATAGATATTCCTACTTTATTAAAAGATGAATTTTTTAAATTATATGCATTTCTGATTAATATTGATTTTGATTCTTCCGAATCAAGTACAATTTTCATCGGTCTATTTTTAGATAAATTTGTTATATCATTTTTATTAAATTTACCAATTCTATGGAATTTATTTATTTTTATATTTTTATTTTTATCAGATACTATATCTATAATATTTGATATTGATTTAAATTCAGAATTTTCTTTAGAATTTGTTCATTAAATATCTGTTCTTTTACATTGTATAGAATAATAGTTTTTTTTATGCAATTTACATTAATAGTTTCAGATATATTTTTATTGACTGATTTAATTATTGTATTTTCAATAGTTTTTTCTAAGTTGTTATTTAATATATTTGCATATGATTCTGTATCATTACATTTATCATTATTAATATTTACACTATTTATTATAGATTTCAATTCTGTGATATTATTTTTTAGATCATTTATTATTTTCGTATTTTCATCAATTACTGATTTTATATGTTCATCAAATAGTTTTTTAATGTAATTTTTAATTGTATCAGATAACTCTAAATTAGACATTCTATTTGCCATATTTTATTTCGTATTAATTTATAATATATAATGTATTCAATACTTAAATAAGCAAATTAAACAAATATATATATTATTTAATTCTACATGATAAATATATAAGTATATGTAATTAATATATATCTATATAAACATATATATATATATATATATATATATATATATATATATATATATATATATATATGTATAAATAAATACTGATAATAAATAATGTAAATAATATACACTATTATACAATTTTTACATATAATATACAATGTTAAAAATATACACTATTAAATAAACAAATTAAACAAATATAAATATATTTTAATAATACATGATAAATATAAAATATGTGTAATTAATATGTATATAAATACTTAATTTATGAAATAATATTAACATATAATGTTATATAGAATATGATAAATAACTTAGCTGTATTGTTTACGGTTGATTGCGTTTATAAACACGTCCGTTCGCTATACTATATACTATATACTATATACTATACTATATACTATATACTATACTATATACTATATACATATATATATATATATATAGATATATATATATATATATATATATATATATATATATATATATATAGTATACCTAGCCATATATTTAACACAGGTTGGAGAGAATACGTGCTACTTGATAGACCAATAGACCTCGCCATGTTGAATATAACCGACACCTCTTCACTGTACGATGCGGCCAATGTTCCGATACCAGCCAAGGTCTCCTTGAACCACTACTACGTGTTCATTAAGAGTCATAAATGTGGCAGGTAGTATACACATCCATTCATTACTATCGTCATCCCCCTTCCCATCATTATCTTCATCCTCCGATATCCTTCTTCTCCTCCCTCCTATATCTATCGGACATCCCCTTCCAGTTATTATCTTAATTTTCCTCAGCAGCTTCTTCCCTCATCCATCATAGTCCAATACTTCTTAGTATTCTTCTACTTATACTACTAATTCTTCATCGTAATGTTCTTCCCCATACTTGTTATCCTCCTATTCTGTGCCCATTCTCCTTCTAACCTTATTATTCAACTTATTCATTCTTATTTTCGCATATTTATAATATTCTTTTTCTTCGCTCTTCTTTTCGTCATGTTCCTAATCTCATCATTCCACTTATTCGTTCTCCTTAATTATATTATTTCTCCTACTCCTCCTCATTATTCTCAGCATAATTCTTCCACCTACTCTTACTCCTCCTCCTCCTCATCATCATCATGGTCTACCTACTTCTCCCCAATAACATGCTCCTCTATCTATGAGATAGTACACACTACACCTAATCTAGCTAGCATATAATTAACACACATTAACACTATCGCATCGCCCATCACGTAGCGACACCGTAACGAATATATTCCATCGGTATGGATTGAAACGTGATTTGAATTTTATGCTAGCGGTCAGAGGTAAGATGACCTTGAACTGGCCACACGAGTTCAACGATCACTCATACAGGAAAATCGTTCGTATAGTTACTATATCGGGCGACAGCATAGCAAAGATATTGATCTTAATCTGAAGCCCTTTAGAGGAAATAATAACATAAATAATTATATATTTTATACGAAAAAAAATGTACAATTTAAAACTTCTAATAAATATTTATTATTAATATTATTTATTATTATATACATTATAGTATAGTATAGTGTATAGTGTATAGTTACAGTATAGTATATACTATATAGATATCAATACATTTCATAAATATGTAATCATATATTTATTATTATATATTATTATATATTATTTATATCTTGTACACATTTGATATAACACTCCTAATTATTCTTATCGTGTTTCGTAATGCTGTACATTAATGTAATCACCCATTAATGTACATCGTCACACTTGACTGACTTTCAACTTGTATATTAAGATGACTTTTCACTAATAAATCATATTAAATAAACGTATTGTATATATATATATATTTATAAACAATACATAACAAATATAACCATAAATGCTGATTAATTGATTTAGTCAAAAAATCGTACACTTGTACCTACTTATAATATACACATAATGTATCGTGTACATTAGGGGTGGATCTATAGATTGCAACATATAACAACTGGTTACTATAGTTACCAGTTATTTAGAACAAAATAAAGAACCCTAGGATTATCTTATGAACATCCTTAGCTATCCTTAGATAATATTAAATAGTGTCATAGTTTTATCAATGCATTCAAAGAAGCGAAGCCAAATTAAAATATATATTTATTTACATAACAATACATATGATATACTAGAATATGAATTATTATATATCGCGTATTATAAACATTACTTTGACAGAACTGATATGATAACCTGGGGTTTAACCGAGGTCATATATATCTGCGACTATACAATATATATATATATATATATATATATCTTTGTATGTGTATATACATATACGTACAAACTCACGATCACGCGCACACATACGCACACGCACATCCTTACCTCCATCATCACCGCCACCACCACCACTACCACCACCACAACGTATAAACCCCACGTATAGACTAAGGAGGAGAGCTTCAACATTATCTGCGAACACGCCGTGTACAAACCGAACGTATTCGACGCATTCATGCCTGACGATGCGGCCTACGTCACCATCCTTCGGCGGCCTTTCGATAGGGTGAAGTCTTTTTACAACTTCTTCCGTCTCGGTTTGTTTACTTTCAAATATGTTTTCAGATGTACCGAATATATATATGTGATGATAATTGAAAGAATCGTTAAGTTGGGCTGTTGCTACCGTATGGATTTCTCTTCCCACGGCATTACGCCACACGATGAATCATCACTTATTATAGAACACGTACAATAGTAATATTCATTACTACTTTATTTATTGACAATTTAGTTTACAATTGTTATCAAACCTTATCTTACCTTACCTTACCTTACATTACCTTACCTTACATTTAAAGTATAATCTATGTATACATTAGTATATATTAGCGAAATATACCATATTCATATTAGTGATATAAGCCAATCACATATATCAACGACATATACCATGTCAGTAACACATTAAGATAACATATATCAACGACGTATTACTAACACATATATCATCGAGATATTTAAATTACATATCGAGAAATGTATAAATTACAAATATCATTAACATATATAAGTAACAATATCATATATAATCAATACACTATTTCATCACAAATATCAGCGACATAAATGTATAGTTAACATAATTACTACTACGACATGAACATCGCTGACATATATTGCCTACACACATTACCGTGATAACTAATGTCGACATCGCTGACATATGTCAACTCCTCCTCCTCCCCAGATATTAAATTCGGCATCCGAATAAAGGACCCTCGCGAGAATCTCGAGGAGTATCTCGACAACATTCCTTACTACGAAGACCTCATAGCGTCGCCTTCGTCGGTACATTTTCTTCTCGGTTGTATGGGTAGCGGCTACTCTGGAGGTCAAAACGGTTAGAGGTCATTGCGACGTGTCACGTGACTCTGTGTGTATGTGTGGGGGTATGCGATGTAGTTGTACATCTATCGGAATATAATGTTAATGACGCAGCATCACGTGCATGTTTTTATATTCTATAGTTCTATTTTAATATAATTATTTGTTGAAATATTGAAATTAAAAAATTAAAATTTAGTAACATTAGTAATTTAGTAACATATTTTCTTCAATTTATTTCGGATTTGGGTGAACAATTTTATTTTAAAATAAGTAACTTTTATTAATCTTTGATTGGTTAATAATTTTCAAGTCTCAGAATGTAAATCGGATCAATACCCCAGAACAATGTTAAATAATTATATTAACAAAGTATCCTATCTTAAGGCATTTTTATTTCAAAACACACGAATCCCTTTAATAATATTAAATGTAAAATTCCAAAATTTCAAGACCGCTACGTTACGTTAGTGCTACGTTATCTGATTATATACAACTGCCCGTGTGGCTCAGTTGGCAAGGCGTCAGACACACAAGCAGTAGGACACGGGTTCAAGGCCTGTCCAGACCATTAAAATAGGTTTTACATTAATAACTTATTTTAATATTTTAATATTAGAAGTGATCGTATATAATTGTGTATACATAAATAATCGGCTCTCGTTAAAACCATGGATGAATTAACACGAGACTGGCTTCGAATGGACATTAGAGCAATATGGTTATAAGTGAAAACTTCATCTAATTTCCTGATGGGATAAAATAACTCCACCAACTGAAAATAACAATATATATATATATATATATATATATTATATTATGGATACAATATTATGATCTCAGATGCATCACTATATTTTAATAATTCAATTCCTCTTTATTTATAAATATAACTATACCATAATAGTTCGTAATATTAAGTAATGTAATAAGTATACTTATATAATCGGTTATAATAATTTATTCATTTATTCAGAAAATATACCTGATTAATGAACCAAATATTTTCTCTATTATTTATTTTGTTCACTATTTGTGCTGGCGACATAAATGTACAGAGAAATTATAGATAAATAGATAAATTAATAAATTAGGTAATTGAATACTAAAAGTAAATACAATTTCTGGCTAAAGTAGAATACATAATATGATAGCGTATACTCATAAATAGGGTACTCTCCAATACAATGTATACATGCAAAACTACTTACGGTACCTAGTAAATTAGATGGTTCGATGTTATGTATCAAATGCGGTTACAACACGGTGACACGTTGACACGGTGACATACACGGTGACACGTTGACAGATACAGTGACACGGTGAAATACACGGTGACACGTTGACATATACATTGACACGGTGACATACACTGTGACACGTTGACACGTTGACATATACGGTGACACGTGGACAGATACAGTGATTAGTTATACTGAGTGTCAAATAAGTAAAAATCTATGACATCGGAAAGTATTTGTATTTATTCTTTATTACGCTACACTATTTATGTGTATGCACATAATATATATAATATGTGCATACACATGTATATATATATTATAATTTGTTTTTTAACATATATTTTTGTATATATATTGTGTATATATTTTATATACATATATATTTCTTTTACTAACTTTAACTCTTAATATTTTATTTATTTTTATTTTACTTTTACTATAATTTTCTCCTCATAATTGTCCTATAGGAAAGTGAAATAGGTAAACGACTAGATAAGCATAGCGCTTCTTCGTTTACCATGGTCATACCTAAATTCTGAGTATTATATATATATATATATATATATTATACACATGTACCCACACAGGTATGTCATTCGATCTGGGATTCGATACCGGCTTTCATATGGAAAGAGAGAATCAAAGTAACAACATCACGTTCGTATACAATATATGTATATATATATATATATATATATATATATATATATAATTGCCTGCGTGGCTCAGCTAGCTAAGGCGTCAGACACACGAGCAGTAGGATACGGGTTCGAGCCTCGTCCGGTTCATTAAAATGGGTCTTAAAATATTATTTAGAAATGATCTTATATAATTATGTACAAATAAATGATCGGCTCTCGTTGAAATCATTGATGCTTTAACACGAGAGCGGCTTCGAAGGGATATTAGAGCCATATATGGTTATAAGTGAAAAATTCATCTAAGTTACTGGATGGGATGAAAGGACTCCATCAACTAAAATAACAATAACAATATATGTTTACTTGATTGACATATCATGTATACACATATGCACGTTGAGAATGATTTTATTTTACAGATCATACTGCTTCAAAGTAGATTCTGTAGATATGATGTTCATGATACTATTTTATTAAAACATGTTTTAATGCATATACAGTTTGGTTCAATATTGGCGATGCGATAGAGGTTTTAAAAAAAAAAAATTAAATTTTTTTTAAAATATTGTTACTCCTATGTAATTGTATTGTATATGTTTATAAACAATTGTCCTAAAGACATTTATTTAAATGTTGTCAATTTTATTTGTATTTTATTATAATGGGTATATATACCCATATACCCATATAACCATATACCTATATATATATATATATATATATATATATATATATATATATATATATATATAATAATGAGTAATTTTCTTAAATTATATATTTAATATATTTAATTACAATATTCGTTATTAGATAATTAATTTAAACAATAAAATAAATTTATACATATACACATTTTTTAAAAATTAGGCCATTGATTATTTATTAAAATTATAAAAAGTTATTTAAAAAATGTATAATACTTGTACGTTAAAATATAACATCTTAAGATGAGGTAGAAAAAAAATCTTAAAATTTATAAAGGTACCAATCCACAGAAAAAATGGTCATTAAATGGTCATCAATATATTGATGATTTTTAACAAAATTAAAGAAATGCCATGGTAGTTATTATTTTTTCGGCCAAATTATTATATATAGTGATTAATGAATTATTTTTGTATTATATATAATATAAATTTATCAAATATAACAATTCTGTAAAAAAATATTAGTGGTCAAAAAAAATTCTGTTAAATCCTATAATTTGAAAAAAAACCTAGAAATAAAATTACATTTTTTTATAAATTTTATACCATTCATAGGAACTATATATATTACACATATTCTGAAAATGTTATGATTGTAGCTTAATTATAAATTTGAAAAATATACATACTTTATTTTTTGAATTTTTCTATCTATTCTCATGTTACATTTTTGTTAAGTGACCAGGGCTTCGCATGGCCAATATTGACCCAAATAAAAAAAAAAATTGTTGAGTATTCTCAATACTCAAATTTAAATGATCCATAAGATGTGATTGAATCTATGATCAATATCATGTTTAAAATAACTCTTAACGTACGTTAAAACGGTTCATTTTCGACATATATTGAACATCATGATAACATTTATTCTTTGGAGTATTTCTATTACTATGGTATGATTTTTTAAATTGTACATGATGGATTTGACCTGCGCAAGATCTTTTAAAAATACCTATACATATTTCAATATAGAAAAATACCGTTATTTAATATAACGAATTAAATTGCCAATTAAATTATATACAAAAAAATGCGTATATACATATATTTAGATATTATTATTGGTAACAATTTATTTTAAACTATCATTTCATAAAAATATTAAAATCTTTAATATACTTATTATTTAATTTAATATTTATACAATAATTATCTTTCACTCGTATACGATTATTACATAATACGTACGAGCGAATTATAAAGTATACATATATTTATATTACAATGGTTATATTGTCTATTTACAGGTGTGTATAATACATGTTAATAACATAGGTACATTAAAGAATGGCTGACCCATCTGTCTAAGAAATTCAACCTCGTCATGATTTTGGAGTATTTCCTCGAAAGTATGATACTTTTAAAGAGAACACTGGGCTGGAATATGGAGGTTTACTGCGCATGGCACAATCTATGATAGTATCGTATTGTATATGAAATGATTAATATTTGCATTTTAAGACATAGACCACCCTTAGCGTGCATCCATTCCTATTTCCACATTTCCGTTTCCGATAAATAATCAACCAGCGATCTTTTACTTCCGGATGTGAGATCTCTTCTAGAATATAGGAGGTGCTGTAGCATATTTAATGGTACTGAATGCAGAATTAAACTACTTAATAAAGTATTACAATTATTTTAAGTGTTTTAGATGTGAAATATTGATCAAATATCATTAAATTATTTATCAAATTTGTAAACATTTCTAAAAAATGTGTAAACATTTCTACAGTAATGGTATCACTGTAATGGTATTACACATATCAAAGCTGCATCATGTATACATGGTATACCATTGCGCATTACAATATACCCATAGGCATATATCTATGTATATATATATATATATATATATATATATATATATGTATCAATGGGTATACATAGCACACGTAACATGTTGTTCAAGTTAGACACACCTACTTCGTAACTACTATCATAGATTTATAGTTGACCTAGATTGGTAGGCATGTGATTTTTCTTCAACATACATGGTGCCTCGATTTAGGAATCTTAAGATGGCCGACCATCACATATAAATCCTAGTCAAAGGATATAAAGTATTATTTAATCAAATTATAAATGTTCCAATTATATTGCAATATAAATATAATTTAAATAAATATAAATGTTTATTTTTATATAATTGAAATGCACTTTATAAGCGTATATAGAATAGAAATCAAGTGTATTTAAAAATCAATATTATTTATTTGAATATATATATAGAATAGAAATCGATTGAATTTAAAAATCAATATTATTTATTTGAATATATATATAGAAAATAAATCAAATGAATTTAAAAATAAATATTATTTGTTTGAATATATATATATAGAAAATAAATTAAATGAATTTTAAAATAAATATTATTTGTTTGAATATATATATAAATCACTATTATTTGTTTGAATATATATATAGAAAAGAAATAAAATGTATTTAAAAATCAATATTATTTTGTTGAATATATATATATATAGAAATCACTATTATTTGTTTGAATATAAATATATATACATGAATATATATATGAAAATAAATCAAATGTATTTAAAAATCAATATTATTAATTTGAATGTATTGGTCATATGATGGTGGCCATCTTAAGTTTCCTAAATCGAGGCACCATGTTTATTGAATAATTTTACATTGGCGAGATATAACAATACCGATATATGTAAAATACAAATCTATGACTACTGTAGTGCTATGCGTTATAAATTAAAACTAATAATACATTATTTGTAATGTTATTTATCATTTATTTACTTAAACACATTATCATTACACATAACAAGTTTTAATAGATATAAAACAATAACACTAACATATATATATATATATATATATATATATATATATTGACTTATTATTATACGTCTAGGGTCTATGGCTCAGTGTTATAGCCAAAATACAGTAAGATAAATGTCCCGGATTCGAATTCAGGCAGTGCTTGTTTTTATCTTGTGTTTATCAAGAACTTAATAAGCGATAAAATAAAAACACAATCAACAACATGTTACTATTTGTTTTGTATTGTTCAGGGCCCCTCATAGTTATTTTAACATATGTTATAACTACATATATAGTCTATGACTTTTGAGGGGTCCATATGTATCCGATATTTGTATTGGATTCAATATATGTATATATATATATATATATATATATATATATATGAGATTTCAATAAATAAATATTACTATTAATATTATATATATATATATATATATATATATATATAATAATAATAATACTCAGAGTTGGCTTAAAAGCCTAGATGAATGAAAAAGCAAAAGCTTGTCTGGTCATTCACCTATTTACGAAATTACGAGAAGTATATTAGTAAACGATAATATATAAATAAAATATATATATAAAAATATATAAAAATAAGATTTTATTAAAAATGTATTACATAAAGTGTATATAATATAAAATATTACAAACAATCAATCTATGATACTATTAAATTAAATATAAATGAAATAAACATAATTTTTTTTTAAAATAAACACAAATTTAAAAAAATTTAAAACAATACTAGATATAAGGCTGCTATTAAGTACAACAAAGGATAATACCATTGCCACCGAGTATACCCAGGATGCGTAGAACATCAACTTTCAGGTAAGGGTGCTCCAAATCCTATATCATTAGGGATTACACCATTGCCAGAGGTGTAAACGCTGATATCCTTATTCCCCGATGCATACTATACATCCCTAATACACCCAATGACTCAAGCATATCCAATCATGTACCCAAACACACCCACATACACTAATATATACTAATATATGATAAAACAAAAAAACAAAAATTATACATTATAATGATAAATATAAAAATTATATAAATTAAATTAGAAATTAAAAAAAAGAAAATAATTAATAGTACACTACAATAATTTTAAAATAATATTAAATAATATTTCTCGTAATCTTTCTCATCATGTATAAAACATAAATATAAATTGTAAAATACTAGATAACTTATAATAACAAATAGTAAGTAACATAATGCATAACTGTAATATATCCTATATATATATAATATTATATAAATTAATATATAATATACATGGAATAAAAATAAATCATAGATATATAGACAACATATAATATATAGAATAAATCAAGAAAAATATTACCATAATAAAAAAATAATAAAAGAAACATTTTTTTTAAATCAAAAAAAAAAAAAAAAAGATTATATATTTATCAGTAGAAATATTATAATGCATGCCACCTAAAAAAAGCGAATATTATTTAATTATAAAAAATGTAATTAAAAGAAATATTAAAATGTTATAAATAAAATGATATCTTTAGTTATAGTTGTATAAAAGTAAAAGTAAAAGTAAAAGTTCATAATATGTAATGTAAAAATGTATGTGTAATTATATAAAATATATATCATTAGTCAATTAGACGAAAATGATGTAAAAATGTATGTGTAATTATATAAAATATATATCATTAGTCAATTAGATTAAAATGATAATAAAGTAGAATAAAAGTAAGTGTATATACAAAATATAATATAATAATTTTTTAATTTGTAAAATTTAACATTAGTCAATAAAATAAAAATGTTAATAAAAGTATATAATTAGTCTTTATATAAACTTATTAAATATTTTTTATAATTTTTATTAAATTTATTTGGATTATTATTGTATTTCAGATTTATGTTTAGGTTATTCCATAATTGTGGTCCAACATTAGTCAAACAAAAAGCTTTTCGATCTGTTCTGACTTTTATTCTATAAAATAGATTTTTATTATAAGTTTTTATTTTATATAATTTCTGTAAATTTATAGGCAACATTTTATTAATTGCCCTGTTCATAAATTTAGCTGTATTATATTTCACAATATCACTAAATTTTAAAATGTTGAATGTTGAATGTAATTTATTATAATTAGAACTATTATACTGTGTACCTAATATGCATTTTAACGCTCGTTTTTGTATAATAGTTATTTTTAATAAACTAGACACAAAAGTATTTCCCCATATATGAACACAATAATTTAGGTGTGAATAAAAAAAAGAATTATATAGTAAAATTAATGTTTTTATATCGAATTTATGTTTTACTTTATTTAAAATAGCAATTGCTCTACAAAGTGTTGTTGCTACATAATTTATTTGTTTTTTCCAATTAAGCTTGTCGTCAATATATACACCTACAAATTGTATATCAGTTACTTGTTTTAATTTAATATTATTAATATATAAATTTAAGTTTATATTTTCATTTTTATTTCTGATATTAAAAAGTAAGACATTAGTTTTATTGATATTTATAGATAATTTATTTATATTAAGCCATTTAAATAATTTATTTATATCTGTTTGCATTTTATCTTTAAGATTTAAAATTGTTTTATCATAAAATATTAAGTTAGTATCATCTGCGAATAAAATAGGTTTAAAATTATTTGAAATTTTCGGTAAGTCATTAATATATAAAATAAATAAAAGTGGTCCAAGAACAGATCCTTGTGGAACTCCACATGTAATATTATTATAATTTGAATTTTGACCATTTTGGGATACATATTGTTCCCTTTCAGATAAATAACTTTTTATTAAATTAAAAGCTGTACCTCTAATTCCATATATAAAAAGTTTATTTAACAATATGGTATGATCTAGTGTATCGAATGCTTTTCGTAGATCGATTGAAATAATTGCACATTTTTGTAATGATTCCAATTTATCACTTATGATCTCAACTGTTTCAGAAATAGCATCTGCTGTTGAAATATTATTTCTGAAACCATATTGGCAATCATTAATTATGTTGTGTTTATTTATGAAATTCAAAATTCGATTTTTTATCAATCTTTCTAATATCTTAGATAATTGTGGGAGTAACGATATAGGTCTATAGTTCTCTGGTTTTTTTCTATCTCCTGATTTATATAGTGGTATTACTTTAGATTTTTTTAATATATTCGGAAAATATCCATCTGATAAAGATCGGTTAAATAAATGAGTAATAATAGGACAAATTTCTGTACTTATATTTTTTATAATATACATATTAATATCATTGAAATCAGTACTATATTTTATTTTTGTATTTGATATTTCTTTTTGTATTTCAGTTAAAGTCGTAGGTAATAAAAACAATGATTCTTTAGTATTTTCATTCATTGTTGAATATATAGATTCATTACTAGGTTCATTAATTATTTGTTTAGCCAATGTCGGTCCAATACTACTAAAATAGTCGTTAAATTCTATGGAAGTTGGATTATGTAATGAATTAATTTCTTTTTTGTTTGTATTTATAACTTTATTTATAATAGCCCATGTATTTTTTATATTATTATGATTGTTTGTTAATTTTGAAGAATAATACAAATATTCAGATTTTCGTAATAAAGTTGTCAATATATTTTTATATTTTTTATAATAAATAAATTTTTCTGTAGTTTTGTTTTTTAAAATATTTCTATACAATTTATTTTTTTTATTTATGCATTTTATTAGACTAGAATAAATCCATGGTTTTTTAATTTTTTTATTATCTTTTATTTGTATAATAGGACATTTATCATTATACAATCTTATTAAATCAACATTAAATTTATTAAATATATAATCTATAGTATTATCTGTATAAATATAATCCCAGTTATGTTTGATTATACTATCTTTTAAATTATTTATTGTTGTATCATGAATTTGTCTAATATATTTATATTTCAATTTGTTTTTTTTTATAATTTGTTGTTTCACATTCATATACAACATATATAGGAAGGTGATCACTTACATCACTGATTATAATATCGTTGACTATAGGTTTGTAATTACAATTACAATATATATTATCAATTGATGAGTTAATATGTATTCCATATCTTGTTGATTTTGTAATTAATGGATAACAACCTAAACTGTAAATGTTATCTAAAAAATATTTAATTTTATTGTTATTTATTAAAATATTAATATTAAAATCTCCCACCAAAAAAAGGTCCCTCTTAGCCGAAAAGTAATTAAAATGTGTATAAATAAAATCACTAAAATCTATTATATCAGCTTTAGGCGATTTATATATACCACTAATTAAAATGTTTTTATTATTAATATTTAAAGAAATCGTAAGAATATCCACAAATTCATGTTTTGATATGCATAAATTATCCATAATATTATAGTTTAAATGGTTTTGTATAAAGATAGAAACGCCACCACCTGCATTGTTATTATATGTGTTATTTATAAAGTTATTACGTGTTATATGGCATGCATTATAATTTTCAATTTGATATAAATCTTTATTGTATTCTTGTAACCAAGTTTCGCTTATCACAATTATTTTGAATTTAATTTCTATTGAATCTAATAACATTATTATGTCATCAAAATTGTGTACGAAACTTCGTGCATTTAAATGAAATATTGATAGGCCGTGATTAGATACATATTTTATTGATTTACATTCAACATAATTACATTCTATTTGTATATTTTTATTTAAATATTCATCGGACATATATTCATAATTAGTATGCGTTTCATTATTATTATATAATTCATTATTACTGTCATAATAGTTATTATTATTGTAAACCATAATATAAAATATAAATTAATGTAAATAAAAAAGATTAAGTATATATATATAAATAAATAAGTAACGTAAATAATAAGAACAATAAAAACAAGAATATAAATATAATACAAAATTTAATAAAACTACAATATAGAATTAAAATCACTTAAATTTAAAAACTTTTCCTTTTCAGAAGATTCTGTTTTTTTAATAAACGTTATGCCATTAACTGTCCAACAATACTTTATTTTTGAATCTTTTAGTAGATTCCTTGCTTTGTAAAATATTTCAGAGTTATATTTGGTTAAAATATCGTTTATATATATATTAGTATCTTTTAATTTTTTTATATTTTTAAAAATTTTACTTTTTGTTTCATGAAAATGAAATTTTACAATTGTTTTATAAATGTCCTTATTTTTATTAGGTAACTCGTGAATTGCTACAAAATTATATGGGTCAATATCAATATTCAATTGATTTTTTACTAAATTTATAAATTCTGATTTTTTATTATCAGATTTATTTAAAAAATCTGTTGAAGATGAAATAATAATGTTTGTTTTTTTTGAGTATTGCTCAATCTCATTTAACTTATTTTCTAAATAAAAAATTTTTTGATCTCTAATTTCAACTGACGATGTTAGATTATCAATTTTATCAACTAGAATATTAACTGTCGCAGTTAATTCATTAATTGATTTTTTTAAATCGATTATATCTTGTTTTTGTGTCATGATATAGGAAATAATATTTTATATAGCAATGTAATTTAACATAAAATATTGCCAATTTATATAGGAAATACTATTTTATATATAACGATACTAAGTTAATGAAGATCAAAATCAGTCAAGCAAATCAACAGCAAATTCAATGTCAATAGAATTAAAATCAATACATTTATAAATGTTTAAATACACGTCCGTTCAGTTCGAATGCAAAAGTAAAAGTAATATATATATATATATTACACCTGTACACATTTTACACACTAGAGAACAATTAATATATCACGTGACATGTTGTTATTATGTCATACCTATGTTTGCGGTATTCCCATAACAATACGATGATATACTCATAACATGACTACTAGTATAATAGTTAGTGACCACTTTAGTGACCTTGACTTCTGTACTATTACGACCTTGACATATAGACGTGTAATTTACCGTAGTAATATATTGGTGTACTGATATTACAATAATTTATATATAAATTTAATATATTTATATTCTTTTTTACGAAACGTTAAACTTTTACTCTACAGTTGGGATCAAATACAGATAAACAATTTCCATATTTGAATGTAGTTTTCCAAATCAAAATCAAAATATAATTACAATTATATTAGTGACCTTATCGTAATTATATTGCATATACTTTAGTGAATATTACGCCGTCGAGTAGTTCAAACTATATTGACCTAGAACCAATACCTATAGTGACCTTGAAACATACCTATATCGACCTTGACCTTCGTAATCACCAATAGGACATACTATTCCTGAAGCGTAACACCAAAAAATACGCTAACAAAGATGCCGAATTCGACTCCGAGAAGATGAACAACTTCAAAACCTACTACGCGGTTAGTACATCACGTGAGCGCATCACGTGATGTGTAATAGTTAATGCACGTGACTAATGGCGTTATGTAATGGTTAACGCACGTGACTAACGGCGTTATGTAATGGTTAAAGCACATGACTAATGGCATTATGTAATGGTTAAAGCACGTGACTAACGGCGTTATGTAATGGTTACTGCACGTGACTAATGGCGTTATGTAATGGTTAACGCACGTGACTAATGGCGTTATGTAATGGTTACTGCACGTGACTAATGGCGTTATGTAATGGTTACTGCACGTGACTAAATGCGTTATGTAATGGTTACTCCACGTGACTAATGGCGTTATGTAATGGTTACTGCACGTGACTAATGGCGTTATGTAATGGTTACTGCACGTGACTAATGGCGTTATGTAATGGTTACTGCACGTGACTAATGGCGTTATGTAATGTTTACTGCACGTGACTAATGGCGTTATGTAATGGTTACTGCACGTGACTAATGGCGTTATGTAATGGTTACTGCACGTGACTAATGGCGTTATGTAATAGTTAACAGAGGACATGTATCTGGTTATGTTATTTTGTTACGTACTATACTATCTAAACAGTGAAATATACTTTCGTATAGTGTACTATTTTAACATGTAACCTATGTATCATATGTGTATATGTAGTTTATAAATCAGTGTATACATATAGGGGTATGCGTATATTATTATATATATATATATGTATATATAAACATGAAGGTTTAATCAGATATTAAACATTCATTCAAAGTTATATATTTTATTAGTACAAAAATTTAAATAAGTATACACATATGTAAACACTAAATGTCCTATCCAACATTCGTATCACACCTATTATAAGATATATACGAATTCATGACCTTATATAATCGTATTAATCCCCAATGGTTAACAAAGGGATATACACTTCCCGTGTAATTCGGTTTTATAAGGTGTCAGACAAACGGGTAGTAGGACGTGGGACGCAAGTCGTGGGTTCAATTCCTGTCCGGACCTATAAAAAAGGTCTTACAATAATATTTAGAAATGAAAATTTATATAATCGTGAACACTATACAAGTGCACTTTAAACGTGCCGACTTAACACGTGTACACTGAATACAAGGGGTACTGATCATGTCAATATGGTACTATAGTACATTGATATACCAGATATATACCATTGTATAGCATATGTATATCATTTAAAACCAGATATATACATATATATATATATCTGGTTTTAAATGGTATACCTATGCCCCGTACCCCCTAAATCTAATTGTATTCATAAGTTTAACTACATACAACGTATCTTACTTCTTCCACTACATCCACTGTATCACCTGGTCCTTTATTTAAGTATTCTCTCGTCGATGTTTCGCCTGTAATAAGCAGCACCCAATATATAATTCATTATAACGTAGAACTATAACTATAATTAGGTTAACTTACGATCGTATATTTATGTATTTATATTCTATGTGTATATGTGTTATTGTTTGTGAATTGTTGATGTTACACACATATATCATCCTATAAGATAACATTACATTAACTCAATGTAATATATACCTTTATGATATATGGTATACATAGACACTTTTAGTTTGTTACACTATAGTTTAGTAACAGTAGAAGTTTACGCGTGATTCGATATCCTTAGGTGGACATACTTCTTTACGACTTCTTCAACCGAACTTTCTGGAAGCGAATAGCAAGCGAAGACGACTCGTTCAAAAGAGAATTGAATGTCTACGAATCGCTAATCAGGAAGGTAATCACGATCATTATGAGTCATCACTCTCACTAATCGCATGCATATATGTTATCATATTGATGATCGTTAGCCAAGCGTACACGTATACTGACCATGTTAAATATTAGCTTTCGGTGAGCTGATATTTAACATGTGTTGCATACATGGAAGATTATACACATATTTAATATGTGTTATCAATGAAATACAGCGATTATTCGCAATCTCGCGATGTTACGCGCGATTCTAATGCCTAGTTTCGCCGCTAGGTTCGCGAGTTCTGCTCTACAACGAAAGTAGACGCCGACGCCGAACTACTTCTGGGACGTACGGAATTCAGCGGCGAGATAATAGTGGACCCTTCTCTATGCGTACGTATGGCTGACAGGCAGTACAACGAGATATTGGATAGGTACAGGTCCCGAACCGATTACCCCAAGGCCGACGTGGCAGAACTGACCAAACACGTGATCGGATGTTGATACACAACATCACGTGACTTATATTCATTATAGTTGTCTATAAAGACTACTACTACTACTACTATTACTGCTACTACTGCTACTACTACTACTATATTACTATTACTACCATTACTGCTACTACTACTACTACTACTACTACTACTACTACTATATTACTACTTCTACTACTGCTACTACTACATATATTACTAATACTACTACTACTACTACTACTACTACTACTACTAATACTATATATATATTGTATTATAGCATATTTTATCGTTACAGTATGTCACGTATATAACGAATACCATCATAATGTTAACTGCAGTTAATACGTAGGATTCGTATACTTATTGTTATAGCTAAAAATACACATATTCTATAGATATGCCTATATTAGGAATGTTAATATATTGTGTAAGTTCAATGTCACGCACACGACCTTGGTATTATTATATTATTTCTTATTTTACAATTTCATGCGATAAATTTTATATTTAAATTTAACATAAATAAACGATTTCAAATGTTATAATTGTCAGATAGATGTTCAACATTTTGCTATTTACATACACCTTGCTTACTTACTTATTTCGGGATTGTTGTTTCCCGGACAGTAAAAGTTCTCCAAACATCACGGTTCATCATAGCTACTCTCATCTCGCTCGCCGGTATACCAGTATCGCGCTCCAGAGTCCTAATATAGCTTTCCAAATTGTACACTGTTTCAAAGGTTTCCAAATAACTACACTGTTAAACATAATCCTTTAGTTTTCGCTGAATAAATCTTTAGTTAGTGATCCGCTGAGTGAAGGGTTTTCGAGCCTTTAGTAAAAGATTTAGTGAAACATTAAGGGTTTACTATATAAAGAACTAAATAGTTTTTAACAATACTAACTAAAGGGTTTTGAATTTGTTTGAACTAAAGGTTTTTGATAGAATATTAACTAAAGGGATTTAACTTATTTGAACTAAAGGTTATTTAAATGTTATCAACTAAAAGGTTTAAACTTATTTAAACTAAAGGTTTTTGATATTAAATTAAGTAAATTATATTAATATATTGGTGAATACAATTTATCTAAAATTAAATTATACATAATTCAAATAGCTATGATATATATATAAATATATATTGTAATTATAAATAATTATTTTCATAAATATAACTGTATAATTTAAAAAAATACAGCATTAATTAAGCTTTAAACGTTTCCTGACAACAAGTAAACTCTATTCTCATCTTAGCGAACATAATATATTAAACATAATATACGTGCCAGACAAGAAATAATTGCCTTTTGAATAATATTTATATGTGAAATTATACTGTTATAAAAAAAGACAATTTAAAACAAAATATATGTTAAATAATAATAAATAATAGAAAGGTTTATTGACTCAGTTGAAAACGATGGACGTTTATAGGCGTCAAGTTGAAATAATAAAACAAATAAATAATTACACAAATAATAATAAATTTAAAAAGAAGAATTATAATGATAACATATATGAATGTAGTCGACATTTAAAAGTAATAACAAATGATAAGGTCCGTAATTCATCAGGAAGACTTTTCTAATACTTCGAAGCAGCAACAATGAAAGCAGCATCTGCATATATAGATGAGACAAGCGGTAGAGAGAGTTTCATCATCTTACATTTGCGACTCGGGCGAGTAGTTGCACGAATTATGAGTCCTTTCAATAGGTATGATGGAACTCCCATATATATAGCCTTGTGAGTAATGCAAAGAAGACGAAACTTGCATAAATCTCGAAACTTCAACCACCCGAGTGTCGCAATTATGGAATGTATATATATATGGTTATATCATTACGCTTTAGCTTAAATAATATGCGAACAGCTCTACATTGTATTGAATCGAATTTGTTCATCAATTTTTGTGGAATGTTAATGAAAAGCGAATTACAATATCTAAGTCGACTAAATACTAATGTAATAATGATTTAGTTAAATTAAATGTTAGCCTAAAACGAGCCTTGCCTATATTATACAGGAAATAGTTAGCAGTGAGGACATGTTTTATATATGTACTGAGTAATCTAATGCATTATTTTTAGTAAAACCTAAAGTAGTGATGATGTTTGAGATAGGAAGTGAGATAAGGAATGGATGAGTGAGAGTAATTGAAGAAAGAGATATAAAAAGTATAATGCTATCAATTTTAGTAATATTTAGTGAAAGTGTATTATAGGAAAACCAAGAGATTAAATAATTAATACAGTTATCAATTGAAAGTTGAATTATGTCATTATCAGAACCAAGTGGAAAAAAGTATAAATTTGTAAGTCATCAGCAAAGAGGTGATAACAAATATATTGGTATTTAAAAAATCAAATTAATGGGAACTTTTAAGATTTGTACTTAGTTTTGATTTCCAGATTGTATTCATACTATTTAATGCTGCCCAGGCTTTAGCAATACTTATATTAACATCTCTTTTAGTTGATCTAATATAGCTTCCTAGATATTTAAAACTTCATTTATTATACTTCCACAGATACTTTTCATTTGCATGTTGTTATTCTGATTGATATTGATATATTCAGTTTTGTCAGTGTTAATGCAAAGTCCAATTTATTTGGCGGCTGATTCTATGTTCAGTAATAATGGTATAATAGCATCTTTCAAAATATTACTTGTTACGGCGATATCATCGGCGTAGTCCGTACCGGTATATTTTTCAACGGGACATGGTCTACTCTTTCTCTCTGTTAGAGTAAAACCTAGATCTCGATTATTATCTAATGACATCTTCAGAATATAATCGAGACAGATTATAAAGAGGAACGGCGCAAGTGTATCACCCTGTAAGACTCTAGTTGTTATTTCAAAGTAAGGTGTATCTCCATCTGGTGAGCGAACCATTGAACGAGTATTCTTGTAGAGCATCATAATTGCAAAAACTGTCTCTTCTGGTATACCATACTTTAAAAGTATTTCTTTAATCTTTTTTGATGTATCGTGTCAAAAGCTTTTGACAATAAAGAGTAGAGTTAGTGGCAGGTTTTTAGATTTGACTCCTTCTAAAATTCGTCTGATAGTCAGTATTTTTCCTGTTGTTGATCTATTTGTTCTGAAGCCATTTTGATTTTTTCTTAGGATTGGATCAATTTTTGGTCTAATCCTGTTTAATAACATCATGTTATATACCTTTCGGCGATTGCCGTTAGAGTAATTCCTCGGTAGTTTTTTGTAATGGAGAGGTCTCCTTTTTTAGGAAAAGGAAGGATACATCCATTGGTCCAACTTACTATAGGTTCCTGGAAATAAACACGATTACAGGATTCTAACAGAAATTCTTTAAAATCATCTAATTTCCAAACTTCTGCTGGTATTTCGTTCAAACCTACTGCTTTTCCATATGATATATTATTTGTAGCTTTCATAACTTCTTCTTTCGTGAAATGACCGATTTTTATATCAAGATTATTCAATGTATGATCTGAATTTTTACTATGAATTGTCGATTGGATATTATTGCCAAGTAAATCTTTGAAATGTTTATGCCAAAGTTTTATTCGGTCATTATCATTGTTTGCTTTTAGTTTAGATTTATTTGATTTCTTTCTTCCGCTGATTTCATTTATTGTTTGCCAGGCTAGTGCAGATTTATTATTTGTGGCCGCCAATTGGATTTCATATATCTTTTTATTCAAGTAATTTTGTTGTTCTAAATCATATGAATTAACTAAAGATTCTTGAGCATTTATAAATTTGTTGATATTCATCTGTGTAGGCGAGCTTTCTTTCAGTTGTGCTGCTTTTTGAAGTATGTCACGTTTTTAGCAGATTTTTTCGGTTTCCCAGGGTATTCGTTTCTTAAATTTGGGTTTTAACGGAATTACTTTATTGGCTGCATCTTTGCATGCCTTTTCAAAATATGTATATCTTGTACTTGCAGATAACGTATTTTCTGCATCATAATTGTGAAGGCTCAAGAATCTGTTTTTCACTGTTACAATAAATGCTTTCTAATTTCAGTATCATGTGTCAGTCTTGTCGAGTCATATGGTTTGCATTTACTATTTTTCTTTTTATTAGCTCTTAGACTCAATTTTATATCTGATGTTATTATACGGTGATCAGACGCAATGATATTAAAAGAGTTGTACGCTCTGCAGTTTTTTACACTATTCTTCCATTTCTTATTTATTATTATGAAGTCAATCTGTGATTTAAAATCATTTGGAGAATTTTGCGTCCATAACTGACCATGTCTTTTCTGAAAATGAGTGTTTAGACATAGCATATTATTTTCTTGAAGATAGTCTTTGAGCATTTGGTCATTTCGATTTGTAGTTTGATGATAGGCATATTTATATCCACTGTCTTTTCCGAGGTGTGCATTTAAGTCTCCTCCTATTATTAGAACATTATGCTTTGGTATCTGTCTTGTTAAACATGTAAGTTTTGTATAGAATATCTCAGTTTCTTGTTCGTCGCTAATATTTGTTGGTCTGTAACATGAGACCACCGACGTTTGTGGATTTTCTTGAAAGTTCACTATCATAATTCTAGGTGATATCATTTCGACATTAGCGATTGTGTTATAAGCTTGGCTGCTTACGAGCATTCCAATTCCACCAGTTGCGGCATTTAGGCTATTCTTCCAGGCTGATAGAGTTAATAGTTCCCATTTATCATAAGTATGTTCTTTGATGTCGGTATCTTCATTTATGAATCTATGTTCTTGAATGCAAATAATATCTTGTCCAGTTAATTCAGCTGAGGCTATCAATTCTGGGATTTTATATACTTTTGAAGTGTTTGTGTATTCAATGATCCGATTTGAAATCGTTTAGTTGCATTTAATAGTTGTTCAGTTTTCATCTTATTTTTATTTTCTTTTCTCTTTCTCGTTCTCTTTCTTTTTCTCAGTAATTAATTTTTCGTCTGCAACCTGAGGTGGTATTGCAGGACGCGCTCCTTGTTCCACGCGATGAGCGATGCGGGATAGATAATTGTTGTGTTGTAGTGTCATGGTTTACTCTGTAACAGGTACTTTGCCTTGCCAAAGGGCAACCAGGATTTTGTCCGGCACTGCTAATTGATTATTCGCAGCTAACCATTATATCTAATAGCCGTTCCCCTATCCGCAACCTGGGGAGCCGGTGGATTGGAGTTATCATTACCATATCATCATATCAATTACGTATATAGATGAAGAAATGTGGGCCGAGGATCCTACGTAAACTGAGCTCTCCACAAATTTCCACTAAAATATACTTATTATCCATAGATAGTATAATATCGTTAAACACACTGTTTAGGGCAGTTTCTGTACTACGATTGGGAATGTATGCACTCTGAAAGCAATCCACAATAGAGTTCGATATGGTATAATCAATAAGCTGACGCGCAACTATGCGTTCCATAGTCTTAGAAATTGATGATAATTGCGAAACAGGACGATAGTTGGATAGTATGGAAGAATCGAGATTATGTTTCTTTAATATCTTAATGATGTAAGCATACTTCATCGATTGTGGAACAACGGATGAAGATAATGATACAAGAATTATACCAGTAATTATATCAATTAGATAGAGAGATAATATACGAATTAAATTAAGAGGAAGAGGGTAAAGTGGGGAAATGGATTTCAAACAAGACATGAGAGAAAGGAAAACAGAAGAAGTGGGTAAATTAAAATAAGACCAGTGAGTATCAGAGAAAGAGGGTGGAATTTCAAAATAAATAGAATCTACTACAGGAAGATCTTCTATTATTTTTTAAATTTATTTTGAAAAAAGTCAGCAAATAAAGAACACATATTATCATCAGAACCATCTGGTAGTTTTTTATTCCGATTTTTACCAATTAGAGAAAAAGCTAATTTAAAAGCTTCTTTTGAAGAAGTACCATACTTATTAAGTTTATAGAAGGAAGATTTTGCTGCTGATAATTTTTTCTTGTACAAATATTTTATATTTTTTAAAGATTCAAGATGGGTAAAAAATTTGCTTCGTTTTATTTCAACTGATGGTAGCGAAATCTTCTCCTTAGAAGAACAAGGTCATTATTAAACCAACGAGAGTGAGCACCATATTTCTTAGTACTAATCATTAAAGGTGAATGTGCATCAAGGGAATATCGTAATGCGTCATTAAAATTATCATAAGATATGTAATTCGCTAAAGATGTATTATGAATAGATATATAAGCATATACAGCATATATAAATATAAAATTAATAATATGTAAACATAGAACAATATTTTTAACTTATAAAGTATATATTTATTAATTTTACTTACAACATATGTTTTAAATATATAAAAAACTTAAAATATCAAAAATATATGTGGTTTTAATTATATATTAACTAATTGATTAAACAAAAATATGTCTATAAAACTAGATGGTATAACTAAAGGGTTCTTTAGTTACTATTTAATAAAAAGTAAAGTGTTCAAAACCTTTAATTATTATTTAATAATATATAGTAAGTAATAATATATATAGTATATCGTATATAATATATTGTAAATAGAATATAGTAGGTATTTATATACATACCTATACATATAAATATATATATATATATATATATATATATATATATATATATATATATATTATAACTATGATCTGTTAATATATATTTAGCCTATAGGCTCGATAGTAAATAGACTTGACTTGTATTGTAATATATAAAACATTTAGTACAACTAGAGGTATAACTAAAGGGTTCGACACCCTTTAGTTAGTATTTAATAAAAAGCAAAGGGTTATAAACCTTTAGTAATTATTTAATAAAAAGTAAAGGTTTTTAAAAACCTTTAGTTGTAATTTACTAAAACATTAAATGTTTACCAAAACCCTTTAGTTTTGCTTTAATATACTAAAGGTTTTTTTATATATAAAAACCTTTACCTCGTATTTAATGAAAACTAGTTGTTTTTTATAGTCATTATTTGTAACATTGTAGATCCGAAACAACATCATTGAGATAATGATCTTTATAACCTTTAACCGCTAGTTTTATTCACTCCTTCTAGTTGCGTTGCAGCTACTCAGGCGTGATATTATATAGGCTATGTCTAGCAAACTGTAAGCGTCGACATCTGATCTGCATAGATACTTTTTCAATGACACCATAAAGTACATCGTTTGTAACTTTCTGAGACCAATTTACATTATTCGTAGACTTCGAGTGTATGTTCCATCAAGTTGTTTGAGTAGGGTTTATGGTGTTTTCATTATTAGTCTTACTCGTTTTGCTGATTGTTCGACTCGAGTGAGCATCTCTGTATAAACGAGTGAATAACCCGAACAACTGCACAGTAAAAACTAAACGTTCATTAGACTCAATTTAAACGTTCATTGTGTGGTCGAAATAGCGAACCTTTTGTAACATTCATTAGACTCTATATTCTAATGAACGTTTTTGCATAAACGTTCATTAGACTCTATATTATAATGAACTTTTTTGTATAAATATTCTTTATATATAATCTATCTTTTATATATTTAGGGGTGTTGGGGTGTTGTGTATGGGCTCATGGTTACGGGCTGATAGCTGTGCTTGAATATAAATTATCGAGTATCCGGCAAGTAACTACCTATAGACAACACTCAACTCTAACAGCAGGCTCCAAGTGCCACACCCTGGAAACTACTCAGCTAGTAGGCAAATGCTGTGGGGGAGTTCGGAGAGAGATGGGCTCCGCTGAACTACTTGCCCAAGATACGCAAATGAATTCACAACAATATAACAACTCCATACCGGCTCGGACGTCGACCGGGTTAACAAGGTCCGCGTCATTTATCGCTTATCAGGATAAAGATGTAAAATTAGCTACTGATGAAAAAACAATAAAGAAAATTAAGACACGACACAACACGTATATTGGTACTTGGAATGTACGTACTTTACGAGTAGATGGGAAGCTTGAGGAATTAATTCATGAATTAGATCGATATAGATGGAATATATTAGGTCTCAGTGAAATCCGTAAAAAAGGTATAAATGAAATACAAACGCTGGAGGGGCACAAACTCTATTATGTCGGAAATGAATCAAAACATATAAATGGTGTAGGCTTCATTGTCAATAAACAGATAACAAATACGGTTATGTGTTTTAATGCGATCAGTGACAGAATAGCTATCATTAGACTACAAGCAACACCATTCAATATTTCAATAATCCAGGTATATGCGCCAACAACCTACCATTCTGACGAAGAAATAGAAGTATTTTATAATAATTTACAAAATGTCATTAAAACAGTATCGAAGAAAGATATACTAGTAATTCAAGGAGATTGGAATGCTAAGATTGGTAAAGATACAATTCAGATATGGGGACAAATTTCTGGAAAATCATGCAATAATACAACTAACGAAAGAGGTCATCGTCTTCTGGAATTTGCTAAAACAAATGATTTAATAGCAGCAAACACATTTGGTTCACACAAAAACTCTAGAATTCAAACATGGCATAGTCCTGGAGGTTTATATCACAACCAAATTGATTACATATTTGTGAGTAAACGTTTCTCCACGAGTGTAAATGTAAACAAAACAAGATCATTCCCAGGAGCAGATATCGGTAGCGATCATGACATGGTATTAATGACGTTCACTCTTCGACTAAAAAGTCCAAAGAAAAATAAATTTGCTAGAAATAAATTCAATCTTGACAAACTAAAAGATGCAGGAATAAAAGAAATATTTAAGCAGCAGATTGAAAATAAAGTAACTGAACAAAAATTAAATGTTAACGATAATATTGAAGAGAGTATACAGAAACTAAACAAACTTATTATTGATACAGCAGATGAAGTTCTAGGAAAGTACAGAGAGAAAAAGAAAAGTTGGATAACAAATGAATTGCTAGACATGTGTGATCTGAGAAGACAATTAAAAAAGACGAAACATGAACCAGGAAGTAAATACAAGACTATCAATACTCAAATAAAAAGAGACATGAAAAAGGCAAAAGAAAACTTGATAAAACAAAAATGCGCAGACTTAGGAAACTGTCTAAACAGGAACAATTCAAAGAAAGCATACCAAATCGTTAAAGACCTAACAAAAAGGAAGAATAAAATCGCTGTAAACATACAAGACAAAGACGGAAAATGTATCACTGATAAGGAAGATGTTTTGAAAAGATGGACAGAGTATTGTTCAGAATTATATAAACATCAAGCCAATGGAGACAAGTCACTACTTAATGTAAAAGAGCCAACAAATCAAGAAAACTTTTCAATTCTGGAATCTGAAGTTGAAGCGGCTATACAATCCTTAAAAATTGGAAAATCACCGGGTGTTGATAACATCCCAGCTGAACTATTGAAAGCTGGAGGACATATACTAACAAAAATATTTACAAATATATGTAATTACATATGGGAAACAGGAATATGGCCTTCTTGCTGGACAAAATCTTTGATAATAAGTCTGCATAAGAAAGGAAGTTTCCAGAAATGCGAAAACTATAGAACAATTAGTCTTATTTCACACTCAAGTAAAATTATGTTGAAAATAATCCTACGCAGACTACAGCACTTCACAGAAGAATTTTTATCAGAAGAGCAGGCTGGTTTTCGCAAAGGAAGAAGCACAAGTGAACAGATTTTTAATCTCAGAGTAATTTCAGAGAAGTACTCGCAACATAATAAGCCACTATACCACGTTTTTATCGACTTTAAAAAAGCTTTCGATCGTGTTTGGCAAATTGCATTATGGTCTACAATGAAAAGATTCAATATCAACTTAAAATTAATTGAAACTATAGAAAACCTATATAGTAAGGCAGAAAGTGCTGTATATATTGATGGAAAAGTTGGAGAATGGTTCCGGACAACAACAGGAGTGAGACAAGGATGTTTACTTTCGCCGACGCTATTCAATATAATGCTTGAACAAATTATGAATGACGCTCTAGATAAACATGATGGAACAGTAAATATTGGTGGAAAGATTATAACTAACCTAAGATTCGCGGATGATATTGATGCCTTAGCCGGATCGGAAAAAGAATTACATAATTTGATAACATTAATCGATAATACTTCACGTTCTTATGGTATGGAAATAAATGGTACAAAAACGCAATTAATGACGAATTCTGAAGGTAGATTTACATCTAATATTAGTATAAATAACACACCATTAAAAGTAGTTGATTCATTTAAATATCTAGGAGCGATTATTGATGACAAAGGTTCTAAAGCTGAAATTCTATCTAGAATTGGTCAAACAATCGCAGCCTTATCAAATTTAAATGTAATATGGTATGACACTTCGCTACATCTTAAAGCCAAAATTCAATTAATGCAATCTCTTGTGAATTCAATATTCTTATATGCATGCGAAACTTGGACACTAAGTAAAGATCTGCAAAAACGAATACGTGCTCTAGAGATGAGATGCCTTCGGAGATTACTAAATATTAACTATAAAGATAGAGTCACGAACGTGGAAGTTAGAAGACGGGTAACATGTCAAATCGGCCCACACTCAGAACTATTAGCAAAGGTTATTGAAAAGAAACTCAAATGGTTCGGTCACGTTATTAGGTCTGACACAATATCAAAAACAATTCTGCAAGGAACTGTTGACGGTATAAGAAGAAGAGGACGACCGAAGTTACAATGGCAAGACAATGTTGTCGAGTGGACTGGCATGGATATTGTAAAAGCAATGAGAGCGACGATGAGCAGAGAAGGATGGAGAAAAGTTATATGGAATTCAACGGCGCCCCTACGGCATCCAAATGCTATGGGATAGGTTAAAGGTTAAAGGTTAAATATATAAGAGTATACTCTATATTCTGAATATTTTATATTATTGATATGCTTATAATTATATATGTATTAGCGGAGATATGTTCATATTAGTATTTAATTTGTAATGATTTATATAATTACATATATGTTATAATATTATCAGAGTTTGGAGATAATCTTTCAACTAGAACGCGAATTTTATTACGTAGAAATTTTGTTGCGATATATCTAACATGTGATGAATCAAAACCTCTAGATAATATATTCGGTTTAGAATAAAGTAAAGCTTGCTTTTTTTGTTTTGTTTCTCAAAAAGTTTTTGTAATATTTTTTGTATTTCTAGTTCTATAGTTTATAATATTCATGCTCTGCCTCAAACCTAATTGTCCAAGTTTATATAACAGGTCCATAATCTATAATCATTTTTGGTATATGAATTATATAATGCCTTTTTGGCTTAACAGAAAAGGAAGGAAATTTTTTACAAAAATTAGTATTAAATGCCTCTATTTTAAAATCTAAATAAGACAAATCAGAATCGGAAAAGCTTTAAGCATACATACAGATTCAACAAGATTTACAAATTTCAATAATATTTCCCAAGTATCATTTTCTATAGGTATTTTATCCCCTAACCATAATAGTAATAAACATATAAAACACCACATCCTAAATTAAAGGATCAAAAATAGTATAGAAGCCATATTTTTTAATATATTTATATTTAACTAAAAATCTAGCTGTATGTTATCTAAAGTAGATTTATAATTTGAATGTAAATTACCGAGAATATAGTAGCATGCACCAATTTTATATTCCCGAGCAGTATTATTTAAAGGATTAGAACATGTAAATTCATCATAATATAATTGCAGTTGAAGTGTATTTTTTGTTTTAGAAAATAAATGATTATTTTTGAAATTCTGACCATCATGAAAATCACGTATAATACCATCATCAATATGATCACGAAAAATGTCATCTAAAACATCACCATGCTTAATAAATTTCTTCAATGAATCTAATATACTAATGTAATGATAAACATGTAGTTTGTTATAAATCTGGTTATAATTATTTATGTTGGTATGATAAAAATAAAATGCTGAGAAATATACCTATTAAAAGCATATGAATTTGATATCGATTTTAAAGGATCTATTAAATCTAATATTGTGTATTAAATATATCTTTAATTGTTGTAGAGTATTCACTTGGTAGTGAATTTATAACTCTAGTCAATAATGTTTTATTATTTGCTTCAAGTATATTAGCACCCTCACTTGAAGTTTTTATAATAGTTGAAAGAGAAGTTTTATTAATATATCTAGAATGTACTAAATATTTAGCAAACTTATTATTAGGTGTATCAATCTCTAAATTATTTATATCGGTATCATTATGTTCAGGTACACTACAGTTTAAAACTGAGTTTTCATTAGATTCTAAATTATATTGATAACAGATTCTATATTTTCATCATTAATTAAATTATCATTAATATGTAATATTAGATTAGAATTACTAGAATCTGCTACATTATTTCGAATTGAGCAATTTAAATTATAAAAATGTAAATGGTATAATTGTAAGTGATACTTAAGGCGCCTCACATTTAAAAATATTTTAGAACAAATAATACACGGAATATTTTCAATTAATTTGTGAGATGTATAATGTTTTAAAAGAATATTATAGTACTCTATTTTAAATGAACAGTTTATGCAATACCACATTATAATTACCATATATCCATAGGTATCATAGATATATATATTATATAAACTGTAGATAAAGTTATTAAACCAATTAATTCAAATGAAATTTTTAAACGATAACGAATTTCTATGGCGGCAATGTCATGTGCTATTTGTTATTGTTTAATGCATGCGTTATTAGGGGTTTCACATATACAATCAAAAATAGAATACCATTACCATTTACTATGGAGTTTAATTATATACGCGAGTATATATAATCTGAGTAAAAATGTTGATATTATTATATAACATTTAATACTCCATTCGATACATATTTGTAAAATTGCCATAGTTTAAAAATCATATATATGGATATTATGAATAACCACTATAAACTCAGGTTCGCACAATATCTGGCATACATTTGAAAAACATATAAATCATTAAATGTAAGGTCTACTTATATTTTCATGTATTACTTCATTACTTTATATTTTTAAATGAATATACATATATATATACAGTAAAACCTCTCTATAAGAAACTATTTTTTGTCAGTACTTTTTTTCTTATAGAGAGGTTTTCTTATAAAGAGGTTTTTACTTTTCCAATGATTTTAAGAATTAATTTATAATTGAAAATACATGTTATATATCTAAAGATAAATTAGAACTCTGAATAATATGTGATAATATAATACGTTTACCTTAGTTATTTCTCATTTATTATTTTCTAATATGATTTGTGGTACTCGAATATCTAAATTGATTGTAAAATTAGATTGTCGTATCATACTAATTTTGAAACTAGTTTATCTGATTAGATTGTCGAACATGTGTATGACTCTACATTTTTATACTTGATTAGATTTTCATACTTGATTGCAAGCTATATTTACTAACTCGATTCGATTTGTCGTATTCGATTGTCGAAATTGATTATAAAATTAGATTGTCGTATCATACTTAATTTTGAAACTATTTTATCTGATTAGATTGTCGAACACGTGTGTGACTCTATATTTTTATACTTGATTTGATTTATTGAACTTGATTATAAAATTTGCATAGTTAATATATATAATATATATATTTTATCAATAACTCCTATAATCTTATAAGAAAAAGTCTATAGACCCACAAACATGATGAAAAAAATATAAATTTTAAAATTGAAAGGCCACTTATATTTTCATTTATTACTTCATTGATTTATATTTTTAAATGAATATAAATATATATATATATATATATATATATAATTAATATTACTATTAGAATTATTGTGATTAAATAATGATACAATATATCGTATAAATTCAATAATATCAATAATTCAATAATATCCTATAGACTTTTGTAATATTGTTATATTATTTTTTTAATATTATTAAAATCATTTATTATCATAAGCATAATCATAATGTTATTTGTAAATAATTTATATAAATTTATGATAATTATTTATTTAAAAAAGTTTATAAATAATATATTTAATATATACAAACCTAATTGATATTATCATGAAATCCTATAACCTCAGATCCGCAAACAAAATAGTTAAAAATATATTGTTTATTATAAGTAGATAATTAATAATAATTAAAAATAATAATTAATAATAATTAATTAATAATTATTAATTATAATTATTAAAAAATTAATTCTTATAATATATCTTAAAAAAAAAATATTATATATTTAATATTTTTATTTATATTATAATTATTAACTAATTATGTATTGTTAATTATTATTATGTATGTAATAATTAAATAATTACAATTTAATTATATAATATTTAATATTTAATAACTAATAAATTATTATAAAATAGTGAACAATATATTGTTAATTACAATTAAATAATTAATAATAATTACATAATTAACAATAAATAATAATATATTAATAATTATTTTTTATTTACTATTATAAATAATTAATTCTTATATCTTAAATAAATAATAATAATTAACAATAAATAATAATATAATAATAATTATTATTTACTTACTAATATTTATTTATTAAATAATTATTATTTATTTAATATTATAAATAATTAATTCTTAAAATATCTTAAATAAAAATAAATAAAAATGTATATAATTGATTAAATTATTAAATTATTATAAATTATATAATAAGCATGCAATAGATGACTAGGTTACATATAATCAAATATTAAAATATGTTAGCCTAGTCATGTGTGTATGAAATGTAACCGAGTCATTAATAATAATTATCATATTTAAACCGAGTCATCCGTGACTATAGTTTGCTAGAGCTTGCCGTATATTGCTATGTAAGCTAGTCATCAAATACAATATTGTATTATACCATAAAATATACATAAAATATATACAAAATTACATATTTGAGACTAGCTTATAGATATTTTTTCTCATAAAGCTAGTCATGACGAGGATGCATCCTCGTTGATGACTAGCTTTCGGCTTATAATGACAGGTTTATTTTTCTGAGTGTATTATGATATCAAAAAAAACATAGATACTTAAAGAATTTATGATTTTAAAATAGTAATTACTTTAAAAAGTTAACTTTATTTATTAATTCATAATATCAAATATAGAAACATTTTATTAAATATAGAAATAAAATAATAATTGATACTTAATTCTATTAGTGCTAAATTAAATCAATTTAACAAAATAAAGAAAAGGTCAAATATGATATTTTATCTGTATTTAAAGAAATAATCTAGGCGAAAATTAATATTATTGGCAAGAATTTTGTTTAAATAAATCTGTATTTAATAATATGTCTATATAATATCAATATATTTATATAATTATATCAATAGCTTAAAATAAGCATATTAATAATTCCTATAAATAGTATGATTATTAATATGTATAAATAAACAAAAATGTAATAGTAATCATAATAACAATAACAATGAGAAATATTCACTATCGTATCATCATACCTACAACTAATGTTGTCCAGTCTCTGATAATCAGACAGTTGTTAAATAAGTGATTCTCTTTATCGTATAACAGCAGTAAATATATCTAGTAACTGTAACAATATTTATTATCAATACTGTATTACAATATTAGATTCGGTATATTTAAAAAAATGATTATTCATAATAAAAGTATCATATATAATTCATATTCTCTATATCTCCCCTTCGCTGCCTCTTCTAGTAATATACATAACTTTCCTAAAGATAAAGTATACCATGCATTCACTAATACTTTACTGATAACATTCTAAATACCTGCTATTATATTTTATTTAGTCATCTTAAAAAGTATATTTATATTGCGAATCCGTATTAAAAAAATCATAATTATATCTTTCTAATTTCTCCTTTCCTTCTATTATCAAAATATCTAATCGCATTGTAAGTTACAATTTGTAACTCTACCTATTTATGTTAAAATACAACTAATGTAACACATGTTAAATGATTACCCTGTATTACATTCTTTATATTATCACTCTATCCATTAATTATATTATGTATATGACTTCTTTCAAACATGTTAACATAACCAATATACTCAACAAATAATAAATGAACACCTAAGCCAACAACAACTATTACTAAATAGCACACTTTGGTTCCATCGTGTGATACTAGAACATATTGTGTCCGAGAAATTCCAACTTTTATGTAGAACAATAACTATTTGACAACAACCCTGCAGGGTGAATCTAGAAGGGGTTAAACTACTGATGCGACACCCCTACAAATATTATAATATAAAAATAATATAAAAACTGTATGTATACATACAGTTTTTATATTGCACCAAATCTATATAATGCCAACTCACCGCTTTCACCTGTCTAGTACTTTTGATTCCATTAGTCATAATATTCTATATCTAGTCTCAAAATGATTTATGTACAATGTACATTGTACATGTAAGAATTACAAATATGTATTCTACTAGCTACATATTTAATAGAAGTTCGATTATTCACTGTTGTAATTCATCTTCCCAAGCCATCCCTCTAATGTACAGAGTGTATAAAGATCATGTGCTTAGGCTTATTTTATTTGTATTCCCACCTTGTATAAGAGCTTTATATAATTACCGAACGTCTACTATTACATCTAAACTAGATATATAAAGTTACATTCTTTTTTTTCCCTTAAATACAATTATATCATAAGTTAGTCATAAGTTATGACTCATAACTATGTTATTGTACTATCGCAATAAAAATACGTATTTAGAACATTTTCTAAATTCTTCCAAAATATATCTTCTTAATATCCCTTATAACTTTTTTTCTTCTCCTCCTTTGTCATGTATGGTTACATTATTAAACAAACTAACTCTATAATATATAATGGAAGTACTAATAATATCCATATATCCACTATATCATATATCACCAATATAAAAAACCCTGAAAATGTCAAAATATTTATAAAATACAACTCACAGGGAAAATGTAATCTCCAACTGACAATTATACTTATTAATAATATTTAGTAATATCTCGTAACGAATATTATTCTAACATATGTTTTACAATTGTCTATTATTTTACTCTCTCTATTAAATGGTACCTATAATACGTTACTTAATACGTACGTATGCAGTACTGCATTATTAATTAATATATTAGATCGTTCATTTCTTTTCAAGTTAACCTAAACTAGTTTCATTAGATATATTCTCTCTTACTACTACTCTCACTGACACACACACATATATATACTCTTAAATATACACTTATTTAACTGACTTTCGTAACCGTGCGAAGTCTCTTAAAAAATATCTGATTCAGTGCTGCCATACATCTACTATATATCTTTCCCCGTCCAAAAGCATATCATTAAAAGAGAATTTAGTTATATGGTTCCCTCTTCGTGTAATTATCTCCCCCTAGAATAAAATGTATACATTCATATTCCCATCTTAAATTTCGTGTCTCTTTTATCAGATAGTACCATATTATAATACTACACGATTACAATTCGATGTCGACATATTTGATCTTTGCGATGAAAGACGATATCTTAAAGCAGCTAAAATAAGAATAATATAGAACTTATTAGCAAATATAGAAAAGTTAATAATCAAATAAGCAAAGAAATGAATACAGCAAAAGAACAGTGAATACAGATGCAATGTTAATACATAAATGAATACATGAAATATGGACGACATAAACAAATATACGAAACTCTCAAAAGCCTTACAAAAACGCCAGCAAGAAGGACTACGATAATATAAGATAAGAACGGACAGCCGCTAGCCGAATAACACTCTATTTTAAAGCGATGGACAGAACACTGTCAGGTACTTTATAACTATCCTACCAAACCTGATCATAGCGTTATAATAAGTCAGATCACTGAGAAGGTAGATGAATTACCAATTTTAAAATCAGAAGTTGAAGATACTATACAAAAGCTAAATATCCTGGCATTGATAATATACCCGGTGAGCTACTATAGTACGGAGGAGATACAATCGTTAATTAATTCACAGAATTATGTCAAATATCATGGTCTAACAAAGAATGGCCAAAGCAATGGACAGATAGTCACTAATAGTTCCAATTCCAAAAAAGGCAAAAAAATTCCCAGAAAGTGTGAGAATTATAAAACTCTGAGCCTAATAGGCATATTAGGTACACTCAAGCAAAATTCTATTGAGAATTATATTGAATAGATTAACCTCGCAAGCTGAATAAATACTTTCGGAAGAACAAGCTGGTTTTAGGAAAGGAAAAAGTACCACTGAGCAGATATTCAATTGTAGAAATCTATTATAAAAACAATTAGAAATCCAAAAGGTCTTATATCCTAATTTCATAGACTTTAAAAAAGCTTTTATAGAGTTTGGCATGAGGGACTTTAGTCAATTCTCAATAAATATGGCATCGACTCAAATATAACTTTAATAATAAAATAATTATATCAAAATTCCATAAGCGCAATACTGTTTAATAGTATCCAAAATCAGATGTTCAAGACAACTGTTGGTGTGAGACAAGGATAACTACTATCTTCTGTGCTCTAAATTTATTTCTTGAAGAGATTATGTTTGGAATTCAAGATGAACATTTATCTACAATATCAATTGGTGGCTGAAATCTATCTAATCTCAGATTTACCGATGATATAGACTTGATAGCTGGGTCAAACGATGAACTGTAAACACTCACAAACAAGCTGTCAAATAGTGCTAGTCAGTATATAATGCAAATTATTTCAGAAAAGAGCTAAATAATGATAAACAGTAACAACAGAAATATTCATTCCAGCATCCAATTATATGGAGATAATCTAGAAGAAGTAGATCAGTTTAAATATCTCGGTGCAACAATTACAAAAGATTGCTCAAGCGACTCTGAGATTAAAATAAGAATAGTTCAAGCTACATCTGCTATGGTAAGGTTAACTACAATATGGAATAGTAAATATATCCGTTGCAAGCTAAAATATAATTTCTATCGCTCTCTAGTATTGTCTATTCTAACTATTGGTTGCGAATCTTGGAATATAAGTACTAAAAACTATAAGGTTTCGAAAACAAATTTCACAGAAATATTCTTGGGATAACATACAAAGAAATGAAGACAAACGAGTATATTAAATATGTGATGATAAGTTTAATTGGTAGAAATGAACCAATATTACAGTCCATCCGTAGAAGAAATCTAAAATGGTATAGTCATACAATTATACATGAGATCCTCAGCAAAACAATCCTCCAAGGTATTATTAAGGGTAATCGCAAATGTGGTAGACCAAAAAGAAAATGGATTGATGATATCAAACAATGGACTCAGTCTGACTTAATGGTAAAACCACACGACCGCAACGAATGGCGACGGCATTGTATAACAGCCAGCTCATTGATTTCCCTTACTATTATCGAGTCAAGGGAATAAAGTAAAGTAAGTACCATATTATATACATAGTTTTCGTAGTATCTTTTATTTTTATTTGTATTTGTTATCATTTATCATTTATTTAATGTTTTATTTTATTTTATTTTTATTATTCTAGTTTTGTTGAGTGCCCCAGTGTATATCCCATATATATAATACAATGCTAATATACTAAATAATCTATCTATCTACCTATATATTATTATTATTATTATTATCAGATTTAGGCAATGCCAGGGTAATTATAGAAGCGATGTTGTTTATCGAGAAAATTACCCTTTATTAACATGATAAGTTTCATTATAGATAGAGTAATACATTAATATTAATGTTATAATATTATTACTTGCTGTTTATATATATATATATATATATATATATATATGAAAAAGAAATAAATATATAATAAAATATATTGAAACTTATCATTTAACTAAATGTAATTAGTAATTACTAATTACCATATAATAATGTAATCATGTAATAATATAAATAAATAATAACATTATATAATTAAAATCTAAAAATACACCAAGCATTAAAATAACATAAATTAAAATATAACATAACATGAACTAAATAGGAGATAGCCAATATTTAAAAGTAAAATAAACAAGAGTCAAAATATAAAAATATATTAAATAAATGTAGGTTAAAAATATTGAATGTACATAAATAAAAATATATAACCTGAAGTGATCTATTTAATGTAAAATATGTAAAAATATAATAAAAGCTATAAAATCATAAAATTATATATGCTTATATATACATAAAAATTTTATTAAGTCAGTTTTTTATAGTGTCAATATTTAATATAATGTCAATATTTGTATAATGTTAAATAAATATAATACAAAATTAAACAAAAAATATATGCATTATAATAGACTAAATATTATAAATAATTATTATAAAATTTTTACAAAAAATGATAAGGAATGGGACTTTCCTATATCTATACTCAAACCATTCCAAAGTATTGGTCCGAGTGTAAGAAATGTATTATTCATATAATTATATTTAAAATAAGGTTGAAAAAAATCACAGTTACGCCTGGTATTAAATCTTTTTTAGTCGTCAATGTAAAATGATGTATAATACTAGGATGGTACAATTTATAGAAGATTTGATACATGTAAATGCAAGTATTGTACTTAAAAATATCAAATAAAGATAATATTCTATTTTCATTAAATAGAGAAACAGTTGAAAAATCATTTGGTATATTACAAATTATTTTAAAAATCTTGTTATGAACTAAATAAATGCTATTTAAGTTTGATACATAACTATGACCCATATTTCTATACAGTAAATTAAATGTGGATAAAATAAAGCATAATATAGTTTGATTATATATATATAATATATTAATATATATTAACTATAATATCATAAATAATGATTCTATTATCATTTAAGATACTCAACAATTGTTGACTTAAGTAAGAATTTCCTATTTTCCTTATTTTTAATAATTAATAATTAAATTATTTATAAATTAGCTATCTTATCGGAGAAGTTTAAGTTATTATTGAAAATAAAAACAAGATTTGTAACATTATTGCATGGAATACTTGCAACAGTTTCAATGATAATAGAAGGAACATTAATGATGTTTTATATGATATATATATATATATTTAGAAATTGAGTTTTATTTATATTCAAAATTAAACCTTTGTGTACAACTAATTGTTAATCATATTGATACAATCAATTAGATCTATAATATCAGAAGAATTGAAAATTATTGGAAGCTAATTATATTATTTAGTATCATCAACACAACTTTCATATTTAACCGAGAAAAAAGTATATATGATATATTTAATCGCACTACATATACGTATAATAGTAGTGGTACTAAAACAGAATCTTGAGGTACTCCATAATACATTTTACAAGTAGGTGAATTATTATAAATTTGATAGAAATTCCAGTTAAGTAATATTTAACCAATCAAGTGTTTAAAATATTGTAGTTTAAGTTGTGTTTTAATAAAATACGCTACAATTACGATTACGATATAGGATATAAATAAATAACGCAATATTAATACATAATTCGATGAATGGCGAAATGAAGCTCGGCCCAAAAATCCTTTAGGGGCGGGCGGGCGGGGTAGTCATGTTTTTATCGTTATACTAACGGGGTGGGTTGGGTTTTGGGTTGGGTTTGGGTTTAGATATACAGTTCGTAAACCCCGATGTTGTTATGGTGATGTTCTCCTCGCCTATATAATAGGTCAGCTGTCATGTCCTCGATGCACACACACGACCTACATTTTGTTAGCCACACCAAATTGACAAGTCGCCTTCGCTATATTCCGTTACCTAATTCATATAGATATTGGTTGGGTTTGGGTTTAGGTTTGGGTTTGGGTTTGGGTTTGGGTTTATGTTTGAGTTTGGGTTTGAGTTTGGGTTTGTGTTTTTACTATAATATAGTACATTTTATTGGCCGGTATTTTTAATACATAGGGGTGGTTTTGAAAATAATTTATAACTCCGTAATTTTAAACTAAATATTAAAACCACCTACTATATCTTCTAGACGTTTAATTAAACCAAAGACCACAGAAGTATCTAATAAATGAGCTGTATATTAAAAATAATATTTAACATATATAAACATTTTAAGAAAATCATTAAGAATAGAGAGAATAAGTTTTCAGAACTATGAAATTTAATATATATTTATAAATATTACTTAGGAAAACATACTGGATTTGTATTTAGATAATTAATTAATTGGAAACTATTGTATCGAGTGTTTTACTTCCAAAATGTAGATATTTAAATATTTGTCATTAACTAGATACATATTCGCTATCAAATATTAGTTATAGCGGTAATTATTATTGTTTTATGTGTAATGTCGCTTATCTACTAGTTATAACACACATTAGGTAAGAATTATTATAGATTACAATGTTATATTCATACCTATACTATAGTAGTATAGGTATACCTATATTATAACTGTATTAATATACACGTGACAAGGCTTACTAGTAGAATAATACGAGTAACAAGGTATACCATTATAGTTCCTCTGGTTATTCACCAGTTTATACAGATATTCTCACTCGAGTGGAACAATCAGCAAAACGAGTAGGACTAAGCATGAAAACACCATAAACACTACTCAAATAACTTGATGGAACATACACTCGAATTCTACGAATGATGTACATTGGTCTCAGAAAGTAATCCATAGAAAAAGTATCTATAAAGATCAGACTATACGATTTATATCTTTAAAACATATGTTGTAAGTAAAATTAATAAATATATACTTTATAAGTTAAAAATATTGTTCTATGTTAACATATTATTACTTTTATATTTATATATGCTGTATATGCTTATATATCTATTCATAATACATCTTTAGCGAATTACATATCTTATGATAATTTTAATGACGCATTACGATATTCCCTTGATGCACATTCACCTTTAATAATTAGTACCAAGAAATATGGTGCTCACTCTCCTTGGTTTAACAATGACCTTTTTCTTCTAAGGAGAATACATCGCTACCATCAGTTGAAATTCAAACGAAGCACATGTTTTACCCATCTTGAATCTTTCAAAAATATAAGATATTTGTACAAGAACAAATTATCAGCAGCAAAATCTTCCTTCTATACTGATAAACTTAATAAGTATTGTACTTCTTCCAAAGAAGCTTTTAAATTAGATTTTTCAATAATTGGTAAAAATCGGAATAAAAAACCACCAAATGGTTCTGATGATAATCTGTGTTCTTAATTTGCTGACTTTTTTCAAAATAAAGTTTTAAAAATAATAGAAGATCATCATGTAGTAGATTCTATTTATTTTGAAAGTCCGCCCTCTTTCTCTGATACTCACTGGTCTTATTTTAATTTACCCACTTATTCTGTTGTCCTTTCTCTCATGTCTTGTTTAAAATCCATTACCCCACTTGACCCTCTTCCTCTTAATTTACTTCGTATATTATCTCCCTATCTAATTGATATAATTACTGGTATAATTCGTGTATCATTATCTTCATCCATTGTACCACAATCGATGAAGTATGCTTACATCACTCCGATATTAAAGAAATATAATCTTGATTCTTCCATATAATTCTTTCCAAAGCACTGGTCCAATATTTGAAAGATAATAACACAACCATTTGTGTTCTTACTTTAATTATAGTAAAAATATATTTTTTATATTGATTAATATTATATAATAATTACATATATATATATATATATATATATATATATATATATAACTTATAAATTGTATAATTATGTATATATATATATATATATATATATATTTATATATAACCTATATGCTTTATTTATAAATACTTAAGAATGTATACATAGATTATCTATATATATATAAAGCTATAAATAGTTTCCAGCGAATAATATAATAGAAGTTTTGGGCCCAAAGTATAATAACTTGTAGGGGCAAATTCGACGCTTTTGGGCGATTCAGTTCCGAATCATATTGATTTCGCCGCAAATTCGATGCTTTTGGATGCTGCTGCGCCCAGAGTACAATAGAACAATTCGACGCTTTTGGGCGCAAATTGTCATCAAAGAGATGAATTAATTCCGGAACTTTTACGCGTAGTGTACAAACATTCTTTTACATTTCCTACAGATTAGTGATTAAACAATTATCGAGTATGCACTGAGATACATTCATCAACATATTTATTTAAAAGTACAACGAATTATAGACTCAAATTTAAATTACGAAATAGATTAAATATAGATGATAACATTCGATATTTACTAATTATTATATCTTATGAATTCCTAATCTAGGGTCGACAAAATAAAACTACTTTCGCATTAAATATATCGATAATCTTATTATTCTAATAGTAATTTATATAGATTTGAAGTTTTAGAAATGATCCACAAGAGGAAAAAGGTGAACACGCTCTTCTATAGATAAATATATAGATATAAATATATTTTAATAAATACAATAATCGTGCTTATAAATAATGCATTTATAATGGCAACACAGGATTTAAGAAAATAGTTATGTATTTTCGAACTGAAAAATGTATAAAATAACAAATGAAAATATGAATTAGTAGTAATTAAAAACATTATTTAATTGATTATATTTGTATTTCAAATAATATCTAACATAACCAACATCTAGACATTCATATAAATGCACAAATACATACCCGATAGGAATTGTATCGGATAGATATATATATATTATTATTTTATAACAATCGTTTGGGAGATAAATAAGTTCTGGAATAGAGTGTATAGTATTAAATATAGGTGTACTTGTACTATGGTTATATTCTCCTCGCCTATATAATAGGTGATGTTTTTAGATATGTGAGAATATATACCACATATAAGCATGATTATACTCATATATGAGCTCTATAGAGCTAGAGAGAAATCGAATAGTAAACAAGGTATCTGACATGCGGAAAGCGTCAATCTAATTTGGTCACCACAAAATAGCGAATTTGACCTAATTGATTTTTGTAGCTAGAATAAAATTATTAAAACCATTGGAAATAGGATAAAAAAGTATTACAAGTTTCATATTTTACTTTTTGATATAATTAATAATAAAAAAGTTATGATCAAAATAATATTATATTTTAATATTTAGTCACCGCAAGATGGCTGATTTTTTATTTCCGCTTTCCGCTTTCCCATGTTTGGCTTACGCTGCTAGCAGTGAGTATTACTACTCTATTTCTCTATAGCTCTATGATTATACTGCAGTATAAAGTAGTACGGCACTATATATTACCATACCGCCATTACTATTTGGTTCAAAGTTAAAATTATGAAATAAATACGGCTGCAAGTATGCAAATACAATTAAATATAGTTATATATGTGCAAGTTCAATTTCTATAGAGTGTATATCGAGAGTTAGTTCGAGTAAAGTATATATTAGATTTAATAGTTTCTCTATAGAGAAACTATATATATACTATTGTATTTGTAGTGTAAAGTGTATACACTTTACACTACAAATACAATAGTATATAGAGCTAGAGCTAGTGCAAGTACATTAGTCTAGATTAGATTTATAGTTGCCAAATACTATAGCATCGCGAATCGATAACATTTTATACAATTGTATACGCGGCTATAGACGCGGCTAACTATGCGATGAATCATGTGTTCACGGTTCTAGATCGTATGGTAATCATATCCGGGTGCAGTTGATTCATAATCTGTGACGTAACAACTGGCGTGCGTCGACTCCCTCTCGGAACACGCCCATTCCCGCCCACGCCCCGCCCCCTCTCCAGTCCCACGACGGTGAGTGCATATTCGTCGTATTTCCGGAGTGTAATTCGTTAACATATCTAACCACACTAAGCGATGCTTATGTGCGACCAATTAATCTATGCACTGCATTAATTCTACATTATATATCTATATATATACCTATACGTATATACCTATATAAATAATAGTTCGCGTACAATTATCGATACAAATAGAACCTTCCAGACGCATTGAATATTATTACAATTAGCGTTATAGATGGCAGCACTCGGTAAAGCGTATCGCACTATATCATTGCGATATTAATACTGCACTAGCGCTTTGTATGAATCGAGTGGTGGCATTAATGTAACCATATATGATTCATTAGTACGTACTGAGTACTTCATCGTACATCGTATTCCGTTGCATTTCATCTAGACATAGTCTATAATAACTTACCCAGTGTGTAATTTTAAAAGTAATCACCTTAGCTTACTACTAATTTCCCATTTCAGCCAGTTAGGAACTCATTGTGACGTAACATTATGTAATACCCTCTATGCTAGACGTATCCGTATGTATCTTACGTCATACTTCACTCATTGAGTAAGCGTTACAAATACAACAAATCTCAAATTAATTAAATGTTAATGAAATATGTTCATTAATACATTTCCCAGTGGATATAGTAATATTAACTAATTGTATTTTGACATTATATAATCGTATATCGACACTGTAGTTCACACATATATATATATATATATATATATATATATATATATATATATATATATATATATCTCTCTTAAAACCTTGTGCCGTCGAGTCAAAACCGAACGCTGTAGCTATTCTCCATCCCGCTCTGTCTCTAGCATCTAGTCGGAGATTCGTGATATCTTTAGAGAAATATTTTTGTATATTGTTGAGCCAAGTGCAACTTAGTATGCCTCTTCATCACCGACCTTCCATTCTGCCTATCATCATTTGAAATTCATCACAACTGCTCTAACAACGTGTCAGAAAAATGATACGACAGACTTGACAATTCTAGATTCGAGCTTAATTTTAGGTTTTAGTATATCAATTATTTCAGTATTTCTCTTCCTATCTAAGCAAGTAACTCCGATCAGTTTCCACCAGCACCATAGTTCGAAAGCATCAATATTTACCCTATCAAACTTGTTGATAGTTCAGGGTTCTACTCGATAGAGGATAATTTGAAATACTAGTGTTTGAACAATCATTATTTTGATCGTAAGGCTGGTGCTTCTGTCTTTGAATATATATATATATATATATATATATATATATATATATATATATATATATTAGGGTATATAGGGTATACCCTTCAGACTTTCAGTGGAACATTTTTTCATTTCCAATCTTAGTTGTTTAGTCACCTTATCAGTAACTCCATAATTATAACTCCGTCATTATAACTTCCAGGAAGATAAATTAATCAACGATATTGATATTATTATCTACATTTATTTAATATGAAACATTAACATCAACTATATATGGACGGTCGATTGCTTTATAAGCACAGTTCGCAGTCCTAAATTCGAAAAATGTAAAATATATGTATGTATGTATTGTAGGTATGAAGGTATGTTCACCTATATTCATCACCTTTGTTTTCTTGACGTTTAAATATAATCCGGCTTCTTCGCTTACTCTTTTGATGTAGTGACGTCAGCGTATCTAAGGTTTGTAACTTTCCTTCCACCTTTAATAATGTCTTTATCCCAAATTTCCAGGATATATCACATTATTCTTTCTACATAAATATTGAACAGCAATGGAGATATAATGTATATTGCCATAATCCTTTACCAATCGGGATATTGCTTGTCTCACCATAATCTGTTCTAATAGTCGATTCTTTTATTATTATTTTTGTTATTATATCATTTGTTAATTTTATATCTTAACCATATATAACATGGCATTTATAAATCATTATATATATATTCGTTTATATTCGTTATTTGTTTTTTATTATTATTATTGTGTTATGTCATTTTGTTTGTTAAACAATAAACTATAGCTATCTATCTATCTATATAGCTCAGCAATACAAGCAGACGCTCTGGTACTTCCATATCTTTGAGAGTGAACTATAGTATTTGATTATATACACAGTAAATTGCCTTTTTGTAGTCAATGAAGTACATGCAGAGTTCTCTTTGATGATCTCTAGCTTTTTCCATCATCCATCTCAAATTAGCAATATTATCTCTAGTTCCTCTACATCTTCGAAACCCGGCTTGTTCTATTGGTAGTTCAAGGATTAGGAAGGTATCAAGTATTTTCTGCAATACACTTAAGAGTATTTTACTAGTATGTGATATTAAGGCCAGTATTCTATAGTTTCCACATTATTTTTTGTCGCCCTTTTTGTAAATAGGGAAATATATGGATTTCTTATACTCCTTAGATCATATCTTTTTTCCCATATGCTATAACATAGACTCGCCATGACTATTATAGCATAATCAACATATATAAAGTAGTGCATTAACTTGACTATGATAGAAGTTTATATGCTTCATTAATTAATAATACTAATAATAATAAATATAATACAATAATGGGAGAACAAATTATAAAATTAATAAGATAGAAAAATAATAAATTACTAATTAAAGTGACAATAATAGAATATCTAAAAAAAACGAATATATAATACTACTGATATAACTCTGTAATTGATGCCAGTATTTGGAACGTAATTAACAACTTCCTAGTGATCTATAGCCGACTACAGGCTGCAGAAGATTCTTACTGTGGCATGTATGCCGTTACTAATAGGCCACAAGTATTGCACGTATCTCTATAATTAATCTTACTATCCAACACATTTATAAATATGAATATTTTCAAAAAACAGCAATCAGGATAGTTGATATTATAATCTACGAAATACAAGACAATTAGGTAGTAATTTGATTAGATTATAATAAGTTTTATCTAACTTTACTTAAATTAGCGAAGTTCACATGACATTTAGAAATGGAGTAATGTATTAATATATTATCAGAGATGATTATTAATATATTTAAATAATTATTGTTTATTAATTATAATAACATAAACTTATATTTATCTTGTACAATTATTAATATCTATTTTCTGTACATTATTATTTCATAGTTATTTGTAATGCATTGTGAATTACATGTGCGACACATACTGAAGTAAAGCAACGGCGTTGTTCGCACATTGACCGTAGCGAGCTTATTATTTAATATACGTATCAATAACTTTAACATCCATCACGTATACGTATACGTCCATATATGGATATAGATATTATAAACACAAACACAATGTCTATGTGTACTGCCTAATAAACATAATAACTCCCCTGACGGGTTACCAAAGGCTATTTAAAAAAAATTATCCTATGAAATTTGTTATCCCTTGTCGATTATATACACCATTATTCTTGAATCTGGAACTTGTTCTAGTATTGGAAAAAATCTTTCATAATATCTATATCTAAAAAAGGCGATCCATCTCTCGCTGTGAATTACAGACCAATTAGCTTACTACCAAGTTTATTAATTGTTTTCGAAAAAATACTCTCTTATCATTTATCCTATAGGATAATAATCCTATAATATATTATTTACGAACCAATGGAATCCTAACTGAGCTCCAGTATGGGGTTATATCTGGTAAACCCACGAAGTTACAGCTTTTGAACTTTTATTGTTCCATTTTAAAATAAAAAAATGAATATATGACATCGGATATTACTTATATCGATATGGATAAAGCTTTGATAACGATTCACACTCAAAATTGTTATATAAGCTAGATTATTATCGTATTAGGGGGAATATACATAATTGGTTAGCTTCTTATTTATCTAATCGAACTCAATGAATAAAACGTATTATAATTATGTACCTGTTACCTCTGGTGTTCCCCGAGGTTCTGTGATAGGTCCCTTACTATTCCTTATATACATACACGATCTTCCTGATACAATACATCCACATGTATTAACATCGGTATTTGCAGATGATGCAAAGCTAGCTAATTGGTTTTAATTACACGAGACAAATAATATGCAAGAAGCTCTATACAGTCTATATAGATATATTTGCATATGCAAATGGATGTTTGACTGGGAACAAGAATTGGCTCTTTCTAAATGCGTTGTTATGAGAATATGATGCAATGACCACCCCCCCCCTCCAGTTTACTCATTGAATGGAGTACTTTTACCTATTTTCAAGCAATTCAAAGATCTGGGTATCACCTTCTGTGATAATCTTAGTTTCAATATACTCATTAATTCAATATGCTCAATAGCATATATACTTATAAATATAATTATTAGATTCGTTACTACTAATGACTGTGTATTTCATTTACAAGCTTATATAAGCTATGTGCGCCCAATATTATAATATAATTCAATTTGGAATCCTCATACAAATTATACAGGTAATGCTAAAGCTCTAGAAAAAGTCCAAAGAATATTTATTAAAAGATTATTCTATAGATGTAATATTAGCATGGCTTCTTATTCTAATCGTTTAATTTATTTTAATATAAAATGTCTATCCCACCGCAGATTAATTAGTGACATGGTACTCACATACAAGATTCTGAACGGACTTATGGATGTCGAGGCACATCTATATTGTATACCTATATCAGCAACTGCAGAGGCTCTCTAATCAAACTACGACCCAGAAAATGTAAATCTACATATTACTTAAACTATTTTGGAAATAGAGTCCCTTCATTATGGAATTCACTTCCCAATAATATTTAATTTTGTAAATCAGGTAATCTCTTTCGTGTTATGTTAAAATATTCTTCTTGGATTAATTCTTATCAGTGTTCACACTTATAAGTGATCATATATGATATCATATATGATGTTTTATTTATCTTTTTTTTATATATGTGCTTATTTTTTTTTTTTAACACTACATATATTTCATTTGATTGTGATATTTTGCTAGCTTTTTTACAAATTAGGATTGTGTGCAGCCTAATTCTAGAGGGCAGGATATGTCATACGACTCTTTATCATGGACTATCTCCATCCCATATGGGCCTGTTCACCCCTAGACTTCAACTCTAGTTTTTGTTTCACACATTCAGTTTGTTGTATTTAACGCTAGCGTTGTGAAAGCTTTCACTATATTCATATTAATTTTGGGATATGTTTAGTACACGGCTCGTTTAAATCAATTTGTTTACCAATTTTTAATATATTTATTATTATTTCTTGTTTCGTGTCGGTTTGTTTCGCTTTATTTTAAACTCACTACTATTATTATAATTGTTTCGTGTTGCTAAACAATACACTATTTATCTATATATCTATCTATCTATCTATATATATATATATATATATATATATATATATATATATATATATATATATGTATTTTATATATATATATATATATATATATAATTATAATTATACTAAAATATCTGTGTTTACATCCTATTATATATAAGTATATATCAGGATCAGATTGAATAAACAAACATGGTTTACGATTGCTCCATAATTAATTACCAGTCTTATAACGAACAACACCGATAAAACACAATAGATAAAACACAATAGATAAAACACAATAGGTATGCATATTACGTGTACGAGTATTATGTGATTTACACTTTTGTCCATTAATTCGTAAAATCCATATCCATGGTTATTGATTTTACTGATTGTTTTAATCCACATTTATAAATTATTCTCTTATATATATTAAGATATGTAGTTTTTAAGGTATTTGATATTTTCTAAGTTTTTTAACAATATTAAGTAAACTAACAAAAGTATTTATAATTTAAATTACTTTATAATTATTAATTTCAAATATATAGTAAGCATAATATATTATATATCATATATATCATATATATATATATATATATATATATAAATATATATAAATATAGTATATGATATATATGATATACTGTATATTACATCATATTTAACAATATAATAAATGCTAGTATGTATTTGTATAGTCTTTATAAACATATAGATATTCTAAGTATAGCATCGATGTATTGCAATATAAATGTAGATATATTTGTTATACTATATATAGAGGTTTATTGACCGAATGAAAACGATATACGTTTATATGCGTTGATATAATAAAACAAATAAATAAATACACGAATATTAATAAAATGTTAAAGAAGACATTATAATGATAACATATATGAATATAGTCGACATTTAAAAGTAATAAATGATGACATGGTCCGTAATTCATCGGGAAAACTGTTCCAGTACTTCGGAGCAGCAACAGTGAAAGCAGCATCTGCATACATAGATGAAACAAACTGCACAGAGAGTTTCATCATCTCACATTTGCGAATCGGACAAGTAGTTTCTCGAATTCTGACTCTCTTTGATATATATATATATATATATATATATATATACCTATAGGTATTCCGGAACTCCCATATATATCGTCTTGTGAGTAATGCAAATAAGACGAAACTTACATATATCTCGAAACTTCAACCACCCGAGTATCGCCATTATATATATAAGCGAACTTTACCATATTTATTTACTACAGATTCTCATTACTATATATAGTGATATTTTATTTACACTATTAAATAGAATTTGTTGGTTGTTAATTATAAATAGTAGATATATACTGTACATATACAGTATACTGTATATATATATATATATAATATATATATATATATATATATATAGTAATTATACAGTATATATATATATATATATATATATATATATATATATATATATATATATACTATAGTACGAATTCATACATAAATGATAATAACATTAGACGTTAGATATAATTATTCCTATTGGAAATAAAGATATATATATACCTGTTTCTTAAATAAATATAGAGTTATTTAGAGAAATACTAAGATCAAGTGGTTTACTTTCTCTCTACTTTAATCATCACCCCGTAGTCTATTGTTTCGGTGTTTGTCGTTATTGTCGGTTTAGTCGGTGTTATCGGTGTTAGTCGGTTGTGTCAGTTGTATCTATATTATCCGATCTTATCCCATACAACAAATACCAGTGACCAACTTTCAAGCAATAATTTAGTGCAGTGCCCGTTATTTAGTAAGTAGTAAATATACTATAGTTAATAGTATATACTATACTATATATAATATATACATTATATATAATGTTTTGACATTATATATATACTATATATAGTCTATAGACTATATAGTGAATTGGCTTCGAGGTATTTATTTCCGGTAAGGGAAATTATCCGATTACCGACCCCCTTCTAATACCGACCCACTCTCATATCACAGTAACTGTAAGAGATATCAAAAAATTATATATACATGAACTGCTAGTAATTTAATGATACATATGAATAAGTATTTTGTTCTAAAAAATATTTAATCCTACAATTGTTATTTGATAAAATGTAATATTCTGTTTTTACTTTTTAAATATTTGAATACAACTTTTTTTAAATCATTGTAAATACTTTATTAATTAAAATAAAACTTAATAATGCACATAATATTGTAGATCAATAAAATGTGTATCACTATTATAAAAATAATTCAATTCGAATAACTATTAAAATATATTAATTATAGCAACCCATATGATTTTCCTAATACCGACCTCCTAAATTACCCTAATACCGACACCATGTAATTTATAATATCCAATCAAAATAGATCCGTATTTTACTTTAAATTATGTCGTAAGTTGTTTGTGTATCATTGATATAGATTAAGGATGCATGATTCCATTCGATTATATACATACTGATTAATAACTCAATATTAAATAATAATATATACTATTTTAATATAATTACTATAAAGTTTAAATTTAAATTTAATATTACTATTAAAACATAAATTCAATAAAAAATAATTGCGTGCATGTTATAATTAATTATATTTATGACTATTTACTATTTTTATTGGATATTATATACTAAAAGTATGTATACCACGATTATTTTAGGGGGTCGGTAATAGGGGAAGGCAATCGGTATTAGGAACAGGTATCCGATTACCGACCCCCCTATAAATATTCCCCCCATTCTTGTAAATATAATTATATAAAAATTTTAAAATAGCCACATTATTCATTACCATAATATTACCCTATTTACAAATTTCAAATAAATATATTTAATATTGAATAAGTGATTACAAATAATCATTTAGGGGTCGGTAATCGGAGACTTTCCCCTAAATAGCTTCTCGGATATAATGATATTACTATGTATGCCTTGCACTATATTTGATGCTTTACAATAAATTGTACCTTAACTTATATTAATATGTATACGATATTAAATAAATAGTTACAAATATTACAATTATAAATATAGGTATATATATATAATTGTGTATGCGTGTATACAGACAATGTATGTGCATTTGTAATATATATATATATATATATATATATATATATATATATATATAACAGATAATGTATTATAATTATTGTAGATATATCTAAGTATAATTAGTCAGCAATTCAATTAGTTAAATTAATCAACTTAAATAACATATAATTAAATTCTTCTAATTTAACTCGAAGCTGATCTCGAACTATATTTATATTTTAAATGATTAATCACTTAAATAAGTCACATCACCGATAACGTAGATATAGATTATACCTGTGTTAGTGAATATTGTTGACGTGATATATAATTCATTGTATTTACATATATATATATATATATATATATATATATATATAGCATATATCATATATAGCTTATATATAATTTACTTTCACTATATCATATACTTTTAATATACTATGATTTATAGCGATATACTTTACTTATATAAAACGCTAGAACGTGTTCCCGAATGTAAGTAAATCCGAAGTTTGGATCGCGACTCATCTAATTCAGTGATTTATATTCGCATAATAAAGATCACGTGACCTACATCGTACGCATGCGTACTGCAGTATATTCGCGCGATCAATTAATGTGACAAGGACACATCCTTGGTGTCCTGTCACGTGGCAGTAATAATACTGACCGACAATAAGTACGGACATATTTCTATACATTATATTCGAGTAACAATAAGGTCAAGAAAGATAAACTATCTTAATATTATTATTACGTTACATAATATTATTATATTACATCATAAATATATTATAGCGCTAATATATACTCGTACCAATAATGCATTATTGTGATATTATATCATGATATTATAATATTATATAACTAATTATATACATAATAAACTATTAAATGAGTATAATCGTATACGATGTATCAGATTATACATTTCCTATAACACCAGTAGATGTATAGGCCTACATGACTAATACAATAATGTATGACGTAAGCAACACACTAACAACAATATAATACAATACATATATCCATACTATTGGGTATTGTGTAGGTATTAGTATAGTATTAGTATAGTATTAGTATAGTATTAGTATAGTATTAGTATAGTATTAGTATAGTATTAGTATAGTATTAGTATAGTATTAGTATAGTATTAGTATAGTATTAGTATAGTATTAGTATAGTATTAGAATAGTATTAGTATAGTATTAGTATAGTATTAGTATAGTATTAGTATAGTATTAGTATAGTATTAGTATAGTATTACTATAGTATTAGTATAGTATTAGTATAGTATTAGTATAGTATTAGTATAGTATTAGTATAGTATTAGTATAGTATTAGTATAGTATTAGTATAGTATTAGTATAGTATTAGTATAGTATTAGTATAGTATTAGTATAGTATTAGTATAGTATTAGTATAGTATTAGTATAGTATTAGTATAGTATTAGTATAGTATTAGTATAGTATTAGTATAGTATTAGTATAGTATTAGTATAGTATTAGTATAGTATTAGTATAGTATTAGTATAGTATTAAGCATAGTATATTATTAGTATAGTATTAGTATAGTATTAGTATAGTATTAAGCATAGTATATTATTAGTATAGTATTAGTATAGTATTAGTATAGTATTAAGCATAGTATAGTATTAGTATAGTATTAAGCATAGTATATTATTAGTATAGTATTAGTATAGTATTAGTATAGTATTAGTATAGTATTAGTATAGTATTAGTATAGTATTAGTATAGTATTAGTATAGTATTAGTATAGTATTAAGCATAGTATATTATTAGTATAGTATTAGTATAGTATTAAGCATAGTATATTATTAGTATAGTATTAGTATAGTATTAGTATAGTATTAGTATAGTATTAAGCATAGTATAGTATTAGTATAGTATTAAGCATAGTATATTATTAGTATAGTATTAGTATAGTATTAGTATAGTATTAGTATAGTATTAAGCATAGTATATTATTAGTATAGTATTAGTATAGTATTAAGCATAGTATATTATTAGTATAGTATTAGTATAGTATTAGTATAGTATTAGTATAGTATTAAGCATAGTATAGTATTAGTATAGTATTAAGCATAGTATATTATTAGTATAGTATTAGTATAGTATTAGTATAGTATTAGTATAGTATTAAGCATAGTATATTATTAGTATAGTATTAGTATAGTATTAAGCATAGTATATTATTAGTATAGTATTAGTATAGTATTAGTATAGTATTAAGCATAGTATATTATTAGTATATTATTAGTATAGTATTAGTATAGTATTAAGCATAGTATATTATTAGTATAGTATTAGTATAGTATTAGTATAGTATTAAGCATAGTATAGTATTAGTATAGTATTAAGCATAGTATATTATTAGTATAGTATTAGTATAGTATTAGTATAGTATTAGTATAGTATTAGTATAGTATTAAGCATAGTATATTATTAGTATAGTATTAGTATAGTATTAAGCATAGTATATTATTAGTATAGTATTAGTATAGTATTAGTATAGTATTAGTACAGTAGTAGTATAGTATTAGAATAGTATTAGTACAGTATTAGTATAGTATTAGTATAGTATTAGTATAGTATTAGTATAGTATTAGTATAGTATTAGTATAGTATTAGTATAGTATTAGTATAGTATTAGTATAGTAGTAGTATAGTATTAGTATAGTATTAGTATAGTATTAGTATAGTATTAGTATAGTATTAGTATAGTATTAGTATAGTATTAGTATAGTATTAGTATAGTATTAGTATAGTATTAGTATAGTATTAGTATAGTATTAGTATAGTATTAGTATAGTATTAGTATAGTATTAGTATAGTATTAGTATAGTAGTAGTATAGTATTAGTATAGTATTAGTATAGTATTAGTATAGTATTAGTATAGTATTAGTATAGTATTAGTATAGTATTAGTATAGTATTAGTATAGTATTAGTATAGTATTAGTATAGTATTAGTATAGTATTAGTATAGTATTAGTATAGTAGTAGTATAGTATTAGTATAGTATTAGTATAGTATTAGTATAGTATTAGTATAGTATTAGTATAGTATTAGTATAGTATTAGTATAGTATTAGTATAGTATTAGTATAGTATTAGTATAGTATTAGTATAGTATTAGTATAGTATTAGTATAGTATTAGTATAGTATTAGTATAGTATTAGTATAGTATTAGTATAGTATTAAGCATAGTATATTATTAGTATAGTATTAGTATAGTATTAGTATAGTATTAGTATAGTATTAGTATAGTATTAGTATAGTATTAGTATAGTATTAGTATAGTATTAGTATAGTATTAGTATAGTATTAGTATAGTATTAGTATAGTATTAGTATAGTATTAGTATAGTATTAGTATAGTATTAGTATAGTATTAAGCATAGTATATTATTAGTATAGTATTAGTATAGTATTAGTATAGTATTAAGCATAGTATATTATTAGTATAGTATTAGTATAGTATTAAGCATAGTATATTATTAGTATAGTATTAGTATAGTATTAGTATAGTATTAGTATAGTATTAGTATAGTATTAGTATAGTATTAAGCATAGTATATTATTAGTATAGTATTAGTATAGTATTAGTATAGTATTAGTATAGTATTAGTATAGTATTAGTATAGTATTAGTATAGTATTAGTATAGTATTAGTATAGTATTAAGCATAGTATATTATTAGTATAGTATTAGTATAGTATTAGTATAGTATTAAGCATAGTATATTATTAGTATAGTATTAGTATAGTATTAAGCATAGTATATTATTAGTATAGTATTAGTATAGTATTAGTATAGTATTAGTATAGTATTAGTATAGTATTAGTATAGTATTAGTATAGTATTAGTATAGTATTAGTATAGTATTAGTATAGTATTAGTATAGTATTAGTATAGTATTAGTATAGTATTAGTATAGTATTAGTATAGTATTAAGCATAGTATATTATTAGTATAGTATTAGTATAGTATTAGTATAGTATTAGTACAGTAGTAGTATAGTATTAGAATAGTATTAGTACAGTATTAGTATAGTATTAGTATAGTATTAGTATAGTATTAGTATAGTATTAGTATAGTATTAGTATAGTATTAGTATAGTATTAGTATAGTATTAAGCATAGTATATTATTAGTATAGTATTAGTATAGTATTAAGCATAGTATATTATTAGTATAGTATTAGTATAGTATTAGTATAGTATTAGTATAGTATTAAGCATAGTATATTATTAGTATAGTATTAGTATAGTATTAAGCATAGTATAGTATTAGTATAGTATTAGTATAGTATTAGTATAGTATTAGTATAGTATTAGTATAGTATTAGTATAGTATTAAGCATAGTATATTATTAGTATAGTATTAGTATAGTATTAGTATAGTATTAGTACAGTAGTAGTATAGTATTAGAATAGTATTAGTACAGTATTAGTATAGTATTAGTATAGTATTAGTATAGTATTAGTATAGTATTAGTATAGTATTAGTATAGTATTAGTATAGTATTAGTATAGTATTAAGCATAGTATATTATTAGTATAGTATTAGTATAGTATTAAGCATAGTATATTATTAGTATAGTATTAGTATAGTATTAGTATAGTATTAGTATAGTATTAAGCATAGTATAGTATTAGTATAGTATTAAGCATAGTATATTATTAGTATAGTATTAGTATAGTATTAGTATAGTATTAGTATAGTATTAAGCATAGTATATTATTAGTATAGTATTAGTATAGTATTAAGCATAGTATATTATTAGTATAGTATTAGTATAGTATTAGTATAGTATTAAGCATAGTATATTATTAGTATATTATTAGTATAGTATTAGTATAGTATTAAGCATAGTATATTATTAGTATAGTATTAGTATAGTATTAGTATAGTATTAGTATAGTATTAGTATAGTATTAGTATAGTATTAGTATAGTATTAGTATAGTATTAGTATAGTATTAGTATAGTATTAGTATAGTATTAGTATAGTATTAGTATAGTATTAGTATAGTATTAGTATAGTATTAGTATAGTATTAGTATAGTATTAAGCATAGTATATTATTAGTATAGTATTAGTATAGTATTAGTATAGTATTAAGCATAGTATATTATTAGTATAGTATTAGTATAGTATTAAGCATAGTATATTATTAGTATAGTATTAGTATAGTATTAGTATAGTATTAGTATAGTATTAGTATAGTATTAGTATAGTATTAGTATAGTATTAGTATAGTATTAAGCATAGTATATTATTAGTATAGTATTAGTATAGTATTAGTATAGTATTAGTACAGTAGTAGTATAGTATTAGAATAGTATTAGTATAGTATTAGTATAGTATTAGTATAGTATTAGTATAGTATTAGTATAGTATTAGTATAGTATTAGTATAGTATTAGTATAGTATTAAGCATAGTATATTATTAGTATAGTATTAGTATAGTATTAAGCATAGTATAGTATTAGTATAGTATTAGTATAGTATTAGTATAGTATTAGTATAGTATTAGTATAGTATTAGTATAGTATTAAGCATAGTATATTATTAGTATAGTATTAGTATAGTATTAGTATAGTATTAGTATAGTATTAGTATAGTATTAGTATAGTATTAGTATAGTATTAAGCATAGTATATTATTAGTATAGTATTAGTATAGTATTAGTATAGTATTAGTATAGTATTAGTATAGTATTAGTATAGTATTAGTATAGTATTAGTATAGTATTAGTATAGTATTAGTATAGTATTAGTATAGTATTAGTATAGTATTAGTATAGTATTAGTATAGTATTAGTATAGTATTAAGCATAGTATATTATTAGTATAGTATTAGTATAGTATTAAGCATAGTATATTATTAGTATAGTATTAGTATAGTATTAGTATAGTATTAGTATAGTATTAAGCATAGTATATTATTAGTATAGTATTAGTATAGTATTAAGCATAGTATAGTATTAGTATAGTATTAGTATAGTATTAGTATAGTATTAGTATAGTATTAGTATAGTATTAGTATAGTATTAAGCATAGTATATTATTAGTATAGTATTAGTATAGTATTAGTATAGTATTAGTACAGTAGTAGTATAGTATTAGAATAGTATTAGTACAGTATTAGTATAGTATTAGTATAGTATTAGTATAGTATTAGTATATTATTAGTATAGTATTAGTATAGTATTAGTATAGTATTAGTATAGTATTAAGCATAGTATATTATTAGTATAGTATTAGTATAGTATTAAGCATAGTATATTATTAGTATAGTATTAGTATAGTATTAGTATAGTATTAGTATAGTATTAAGCATAGTATAGTATTAGTATAGTATTAAGCATAGTATATTATTAGTATAGTATTAGTATAGTATTAGTATAGTATTAGTATAGTATTAGTATAGTATTAAGCATAGTATATTATTAGTATAGTATTAGTATAGTATTAAGCATAGTATATTATTAGTATAGTATTAGTATAGTATTAGTATAGTATTAAGCATAGTATATTATTAGTATATTATTAGTATAGTATTAGTATAGTATTAAGCATAGTATATTATTAGTATAGTATTAGTATAGTATTAGTATAGTATTAAGCATAGTATAGTATTAGTATAGTATTAAGCATAGTATATTATTAGTATAGTATTAGTATAGTATTAGTATAGTATTAGTATAGTATTAGTATAGTATTAAGCATAGTATATTATTAGTATAGTATTAGTATAGTATTAAGCATAGTATATTATTAGTATAGTATTAGTATAGTATTAGTATAGTATTAGTACAGTAGTAGTATAGTATTAGAATAGTATTAGTACAGTATTAGTATAGTATTAGTATAGTATTAGTATAGTATTAGTATAGTATTAGTATAGTATTAGTATAGTATTAGTATAGTATTAGTATAGTATTAGTATAGTAGTAGTATAGTATTAGTATAGTATTAGTATAGTATTAGTATAGTATTAGTATAGTATTAGTATAGTATTAGTATAGTATTAGTATAGTATTAGTATAGTATTAGTATAGTATTAGTATAGTATTAGTATAGTATTAGTATAGTATTAGTATAGTATTAGTATAGTATTAGTATAGTAGTAGTATAGTATTAGTATAGTATTAGTATAGTATTAGTATAGTATTAGTATAGTATTAGTATAGTATTAGTATAGTATTAGTATAGTATTAGTATAGTATTAGTATAGTATTAGTATAGTATTAGTATAGTATTAGTATAGTATTAGTATAGTAGTAGTATAGTATTAGTATAGTATTAGTATAGTATTAGTATAGTATTATTAAGTATTAGTATAGTATTAGTATAGTATTAGTATATTATTAGTATAGTATTAGTATAGTATTAGTATAGTATTAGTATAGTATTAGTATAGTATTAGTATAGTATTAGTATAGTATTAGTATAGTATTAGTATAGTATTAGTATAGTATTAAGCATAGTATATTATTAGTATAGTATTAGTATAGTATTAGTATAGTATTAGTATAGTATTAGTATAGTATTAGTATAGTATTAGTATAGTATTAGTATAGTATTAGTATAGTATTAGTATAGTATTGGTATAGTATTAGTATAGTATTAGTATAGTATTAGTATAGTATTAGTATAGTATTAGTATAGTATTAGTATAGTATTAAGCATAGTATATTATTAGTATAGTATTAGTATAGTATTAGTATAGTATTAAGCATAGTATATTATTAGTATAGTATTAGTATAGTATTAAGCATAGTATATTATTAGTATAGTATTAGTATAGTATTAGTATAGTATTAGTATAGTATTAGTATAGTATTAGTATAGTATTAGTATAGTATTAGTATAGTATTAAGCATAGTATATTATTAGTATAGTATTAGTATAGTATTAAGCATAGTATATTATTAGTATAGTATTAGTATAGTATTAGTATAGTATTAAGCATAGTATATTATTAGTATAGTATTAGTATAGTATTAGTATAGTATTAAGCATAGTATATTATTAGTATAGTATTAGTATAGTATTAGTATAGTATTAAGCATAGTATAGTATTAGTATAGTATTAAGCATAGTATATTATTAGTATAGTATTAGTATAGTATTAGTATAGTATTAGTATAGTATTAGTATACTATTAAGCATAGTATATTATTAGTATAGTATTAGTATAGTATTAAGCATAGTATATTATTAGTATAGTATTAGTATAGTATTAGTATAGTATTAGTATAGTATTAAGCATAGTATAGTATTAGTATAGTATTAAGCATAGTATATTATTAGTATAGTATTAGTATAGTATTAGTATAGTATTAGTATAGTATTAAGCATAGTATATTATTAGTATAGTATTAGTATAGTATTAAGCATAGTATATTATTAGTATAGTATTAGTATAGTATTAGTATAGTATTAAGCATAGTATATTATTAGTATATTATTAGTATAGTATTAGTATAGTATTAAGCATAGTATATTATTAGTATAGTATTAGTATAGTATTAGTATAGTATTAAGCATAGTATAGTATTAGTATAGTATTAAGCATAGTATATTATTAGTATAGTATTAGTATAGTATTAGTATAGTATTAGTATAGTATTAGTATAGTATTAAGCATAGTATATTATTAGTATAGTATTAGTATAGTATTAAGCATAGTATATTATTAGTATAGTATTAGTATAGTATTAGTATAGTATTAGTACAGTAGTAGTATAGTATTAGAATAGTATTAGTACAGTATTAGTATAGTATTAGTATAGTATTAGTATAGTATTAGTATAGTATTAGTATAGTATTAGTATAGTATTAGTATAGTATTAGTATAGTATTAGTATAGTAGTAGTATAGTATTAGTATAGTATTAGTATAGTATTAGTATAGTATTATTATAGTATTAGTATAGTATTAGTATAGTATTAGTATAGTATTAGTATAGTATTAGTATAGTATTAGTATAGTATTAGTATAGTATTAGTATAGTATTAGTATAGTATTAGTATAGTATTAGTATAGTATTAGTATAGTAGTAGTATAGTATTAGTATAGTATTAGTATAGTATTAGTATAGTATTAGTATAGTATTAGTATAGTATTAGTATAGTATTAGTATAGTATTAGTATAGTTTTAGTATAGTATTAGTATAGTATTAGTATAGTATTAGTACAGTAGTAGTATAGTATTAGTATAGTATTAGTATAGTATTAGTACAGTAGTAGTATAGTATTAGAATAGTATTAGTACAGTATTAGTATAGTATTAGTATAGTATTAGTATAGTATTAGTATAGTATTAGTATAGTATTAGTATAGTAGTAGTATAGTATTAGTATAGTATTAGTATAGTATTAGTATAGTATTAGTATAGTATTAGTATAGTATTAGTATAGTATTAAGCATAGTATATTATTAGTATAGTATTAGTATAGTATTAGTATAGTATTAGTATAGTATTAAGCATAGTATATTATTAGTATAGTATTAGTATAGTATTAAGCATAGTATATTATTAGTATAGTATTAGTATAGTATTAGTATAGTATTAGTACAGTAGTAGTATAGTATTAGAATAGTATTAGTACAGTATTAGTACAGTATTAGTATAGTATTAGTATAGTATTAGTATAGTATTAGTATAGTATTAGTATAGTATTAGTATAGTATTAGTATAGTATTAGTATAGTATTAGTATAGTAGTAGTATAGTATTAGTATAGTATTAGTATAGTATTAGTATAGTATTAGTATAGTATTAGTATAGTATTAGTATAGTATTAGTATAGTATTAGTATAGTATTAGTATAGTATTAGTATAGTATTAGTATAGTATTAGTATAGTATTAGTATAGTATTAGTATAGTATTAGTATAGTATTAGTATAGTATAAGTATAGTATTAGTATAGTATTAGTATAGTATTAGTATAGTATTAGTATAGTATTAGTATAGTATTAGTATAGTATTAGTATAGTATTAGTATAGTATTAGTATAGTATTAGTATAGTATTAGTATAGTATTAGTATAGTATTAGTATAGTATTAGTATAGTATTAGTATAGTATTAGTATAGTATTAAGCATAGTATATTATTAGTATAGTATTAGTATAGTATTAGTATAGTATTAGTATAGTATTAGTATAGTATTAGTATAGTATTAGTATAGTATTAGTATAGTATTAGTATAGTATTAGTATAGTATTAAGCATAGTATATTATTAGTATAGTATTAGTATAGTATTAGTATAGTATTAAGCATAGTATATTATTAGTATAGTATTAGTATAGTATTAAGCATAGTATATTATTAGTATAGTATTAGTATAGTATTAGTATAGTATTAGTACAGTAGTAGTATAGTATTAGAATAGTATTAGTACAGTATTAGTATAGTATTAGTATAGTATTAGTATAGTATTAGTATAGTATTAGTATAGTATTAGTATAGTATTAGTATAGTATTAGTATAGTATTAGTATAGTAGTAGTATAGTATTAGTATAGTATTAGTATAGTATTAGTATAGTATTAGTATAGTATTAGTATAGTATTAGTATAGTATTAGTATAGTATTAGTATAGTATTAGTATAGTATTAGTATAGTATTAGTATAGTATTAGTATAGTATTAGTATAGTATTAGTATAGTATTAGTATAGTATTAGTATAGTAGTAGTATAGTATTAGTATAGTATTAGTATAGTATTAGTATAGTATTAGTATAGTATTAGTATAGTATTAGTATAGTATTAGTATAGTATTAGTATAGTATTAGTATAGTATTAGTATAGTATTAGTATAGTATTAGTATAGTATTAGTATAGTATTAGTATAGTATTAGTATAGTAGTAGTATAGTATTAGTATAGTATTAGTATAGTATTAGTATAGTATTAGTATAGTATTAGTATAGTATTAGTATAGTATTAGTATAGTATTAGTATAGTATTAGTATAGTATTAGTATAGTATTAGTATAGTATTAGTATAGTATTAGTATAGTATTAGTATAGTATTAGTATAGTATTAAGCATAGTATATTATTAGTATAGTATTAGTATAGTATTAGTATAGTATTAGTATAGTATTAGTATAGTATTAGTATAGTATTAGTATAGTATTAGTATAGTATTAGTATAGTATTAGTATAGTATTAGTATAGTATTAGTATAGTATTAGTATAGTATTAGTATAGTATTAAGCATAGTATATTATTAGTATAGTATTAGTATAGTATTAGTATAGTATTAGTATAGTATTAGTATAGTATTAGTATAGTATTAGTATAGTATTAGTATAGTATTAGTATAGTATTAGTATAGTATTAGTATAGTATTAGTATAGTATTAGTATAGTATTAGTATAGTATTAGTATAGTATTAGTATAGTATTAGTATAGTATTAGTATAGTATTAGTATAGTAGTAGTATAGTATTAGTATAGTATTAGTATAGTATTAGTATAGTATTAGTATAGTATTAGTATAGTATTAGTATAGTATTAGTATAGTATTAGTATAGTATTAGTATAGTATTAGTATAGTATTAGTATAGTATTAGTATAGTATTAGTATAGTATTAGTATAGTATTAAGCATAGTATATTATTAGTATAGTATTAGTATAGTATTAGTATAGTATTAGTATAGTATTAGTATAGTATTAGTATAGTATTAGTATAGTATTAGTATAGTATTAGTATAGTATTAGTATAGTATTAAGCATAGTATATTATTAGTATAGTATTAGTATAGTATTAGTATAGTATTAGTATAGTATTAGTATAGTATTAGTATAGTATTAGTATAGTATTAGTATAGTATTAGTATAGTATTAGTATAGTATTAAGCATAGTATATTATTAGTATAGTATTAGTATAGTATTAGTACAGTAGTAGTATAGTATTAGTATAGTATTAGTATAGTATTAGTATAGTATTAAGCATAGTATATTATTAGTATAGTATTAGTATAGTATTAGTATAGTATTAGTATAGTATTAGTATAGTATTAGTACAGTAGTAGTATAGTATTAGTATAGTATTAGTATAGTATTAAGCATAGTATTAAGCATAGTATATTATTAGTATAGTATTAGTATAGTATTAGTATAGTATTAGTATAGTATTAGTATAGTATTAGTATAGTATTAGTATAGTATTAGTATAGTATTAGTATAGTATTAGTATAGTATTAGTATAGTATTAGTATAGTATTAGTATAGTATTAGTATAGTATTAGTATAGTATTAGTATAGTATTAGTATAGTATTAGTATAGTATTAGTATAGTATTAGTATAGTATTAGTATAGTATTAGTACAGTAGTAGTATAGTATTAGTATAGTATTAGTATAGTATTAAGCATATTATTAGTATAGTATTAGTATATTATTAGTATAGTATTAGTATAGTATTAGTATAGTATTAGTATAGTATTAGTATAGTATTAAGCATAGTATATTATTAGTATAGTATTAGTATAGTATTAGTACAGTAGTAGTATAGTATTAGTATAGTATTAGTATAGTATTAGTATAGTATTAAGCATAGTATATTATTAGTATAGTATTAGTATAGTATTAGTACAGTAGAAGTATAGTATTAGTATAGTATTAGTATAGTATTAGTATAGTATTAGTATAGTATTAGTATAGTATTAGTATAGTATTAAGCATAGTATATTATTAGTATAGTATTAGTATAGTATTAGTATAGTATTAGTATAGTATTAGTATAGTATTAGTATAGTATTAAGCATAGTATATTATTAGTATAGTATTAGTATAGTATTAGTATAGTATTAGTATAGTATTAGTATAGTATTAGTATAGTATTAGTATAGTATTAGTATAGTATTAAGCATAGTATATTATTAGTATAGTATTAGTATAGTATTAGTATAGTATTAGTATAGTATTAGTATAGTATTAAGCATAGTATATTATTAGTATAGTATTAGTATAGTATTAGTATGAATGAATGAATGAAACAAATGTATTGGAGTATTACATATATGTTTGATTAACAAATCATAATAATAATAATATAATAGCTATAATAAAAACAAAAATTTCTCCAAAAGGCTACCAGTAAGTCATCGACTTTTATAAAGGCTGCCATCCTCTTCTTTCTCTTCATCTTATATCTTTAATTATTCTCTGAAATAAGTATTTTTTTTATTTTTCTTTTAAATATGTTAATGTTTTTACTTTTTTTTATATTTTCATCTAGTTTATTCCATAATTTAATTCCAACTATTAATAAACTATTATTTGTTAAAGTAAATTTTTAATTTTTTATTTCATATTCATTGTTATTTCTTAGACTATAGTTATTGTTTTTATTAATGTTATTTTTGAATCTATTTTTATTTTTATACATGTAACATAATGTTTTATATTCAGTGATTTGCTTTATAGTAAGTGTGTTTGTGTATATGGGTAGGGGTTGTATATCTTTATTTGTATATTGTGAATTATAGGTTGTATTAGTTTTTTTAAGATATATTATTTTAAGTATTTTTTTTTGTATATTATATAGAGGTTTTATTATATTACTATAATTGTTGCCCCATATTTCTATCCCATAATGAAGATTAGATAAAAAAAGTGAATTATATAGTAACATAAGAATATGATGTGGTAATTCATTAGAAAATTTTCTAATCATATAAGTTATTTGTAAGATTTTTTTTTTTATTGATAATATATGTGTTTTAAAATTTAGTTTAGTATCTATTATAATACCTAGAAATTTATATTTATCTATTATTTGTATTTGTTGATTGTATATAGCGTAGTCAATATTAAAATTCGAAAATTCACGTATTTTAAAAAAAATTATTATTTTGGTTTTTTCAGTATTTACTATTAATTTATTTTTTTTAAACCATATTTCTAATTTATCTAATATTTTTTTTGTATCATTTATTAAAACACTTATTTTATTGGCTGAAACACTAACTGATGTATCATCAGCAAATAAAATAGTGGTTATATTTATATCATTTTCTGTTAATAGTGTTATATCATTTATATAAATAATTAATAGCAATGGTCACAGAACTGAACCCTGTGGAACTCCTATATTACTTATTAATATATCAGATAACTTATTATCAATAGAAGTTATTTGACCTCTATTTAATAGGTAGCTTTTAATTAAATTTAAGGCATGACCTCTGATACCATATATTTCTAATTTGTTAAATAGAATATTATGGTCTAACATATCAAATGCTTTTGATAGGTCTAAAAATATTGTATTTGTTTTTTTATTATTTTCTTTGTTATTTAATATGTTTGTATAGAATTCAGTTATTGCATCTATAGTATTTTTATTTCTTTGATATCCGTATTGATTATTTGATATTAATTTATGTTTATTTATAAAATGTTCTAATCTATTATATATTAATTTTTCAAGTATTTTTGATATTTGAGGTAATAGTGATATGGGTCTGTAATTTTCAAAATTGTTTTTACTTTTTTTTTTATGTATAGGTTTTATGATAGCTATTTTCATTTTATCAGGAAAAATTCCTTTATTAATTGATAGATTGAAAATATGCTTTAATGGCTGAATTATATATGATTTTGATATATCTAAAATATACATATTTATTTTATTTATATCTAATGAATGTTTATGTTCCTTTAGGGCAATTATATTAATTATTTCTTTATCTGTAACTGGTGTAAGGAATATTGTATTTTTGTTAGTTTTTATACTGTCTAAAACAGAATTATTATTTACTTGATTGAATTGACTATTCAATTGTTCAATAGTGTTTATGAAGTATTCATTAAATCCATTAGCTATATCTAAAGGCTTATTAAGTACTTTGTTATTTGTATTTATAAAATTATTTGGTAATGTATTGTGATTTTTTCTATTTAACCTATTATTAATTATTTTCCATTTTTTTTGTGAAGTATTTGCATTTTTGATATCATTAGAAAAAAAAAAATTTTTAGCAATTTTTATTTTATTAGCAATGATATTTTTTATATGTTTATATTTAACCAGTATATCATTTTTCCTATTTTTTATATAAATTTTATATAAATTATTTTTAGTGTGTATATCTCTTTTAATATCACCAGTCATCCACTTATTTTCAGTTTTTATTTTAATAATTTTATCTATTATTGGCATTGATTGATCAACAATGTTTTCATATATATTAATAAATTTAGCATAAGATTCATTTGGGTCATTGTTTGATAAAACATCTATCCATTTTTCATTTTTTAATATTTCCATTAATTTATTAATATTTTTTGTTTTTGTTTGTCTTTTATATATTTTGATAGTATTTTTTAACTTACATTGATTTTTTATAGAATATTGAAAATATATCGGGAAATGATCAGTGATATCACTTACCAATACACCAGATGTTTTAATATTAGTTACATTAGTTAATAATAGGTCGATTAAGGTATTATTGTTATTTTTATTGATTCTTGTATAATTTTTAATAATAGATTTAAAACCAAGTATTTCTAGATTATCTTTAAATTTGTTAGTATATATATTGTCAGAAAGTATATTTATATTGAGGTCACCTAATATAAATATTTTGTTATTTATATTATTAAAGGTATTATAAAATAGATCAATGAATGTATCTACATTATATGATGGGCTTCTGTATATAGTTGATAGTAAATGTTGATTGTTTATTATTAAAATTTTTATAGTCAGTATTTCTACTGAGTCTTGAATTTTTATTGATAATTGATTCATAATTATATAGTTTAGTGATATGTCAATATATATAGCGACACCACCACCACGTTTTTTATTTTTATTTTCTCTATTTAATTGTATTAGTTCATATCCATATATATCTAATTTTTATTATTACTTTCATTTAACCAAGTTTCAGTAAGACATATACAATTTGGTTTTATTTTTTGATTATTGATAAAAATTTTTAATTTATCAAAGTTCTTATTAAGACTACGTATATTAAAATGTAAATATGATAAAATTGAGTTATTCATAATTATCACAACAAATTATTTTAAATTTATTATTTAGGGTTATTACTTTATATTTTGTATCACTGGAAGATTTATTTTTAGCCTCTTGTTTTAGATCTTTTATTTCTTGTAGTTGTTCAAATGAATATTCTATTGATATCCCTATATGGTTTAAATCAGTATTTTTTAATTTGTAAGCATTTTTAATAAATTCCTCCTTCTGAAGTTGAGTTTCTAGAATGAGTTTTAATGGTCTTGAATGTTGACCTTCTATATATTTACCAATTCTATGAAATTTATTTATTTTAATATTGTCTATATCAAGTATGTTTATTATTTTATTTATTTTATTCTTTTCATCATTATATCTATTGATATAATTATCATCTATTGATTTTAAATTATATAAAATTATAGTTTTGGTTTTATCAATATTATTATTATTTGTTATTAAAGTTTTATTTATAGTATTAGTTAAATTTTTTTTTATTGTTTGCTCAATATTTTTTTTTGTGATATCAGCAAGAGTTTTGTTATTATTAATTTTAAATTGATTATTTATATTAGAATTTATATTCTCTAGAAGTATTTTATTACTATCAAATTTATCATTTAAATCATTAATTATTTTATTTTGATTAATAATTATATTTTTTTGATTATTAATTATTTCCATTAACATATCTATGGTTTCATTTCCTTTATTACTTTTATTAGTATTTTTTCTAGGTGACATAATGTTTACTAAACTTTGATTATGGTAGACTTTACAGACTACCAATGAGCATAGACCAGACGGAGGTCCTCCGGTCGGTGGGTGCTGAAGATATTCTAAATTGAATGTCCAGTATATCAATGTAGTATTTATATAATATTATGATAAATTTAACTATGATTACATCAGCAAACGAATCTATAGAATTCTATAGTGCAAGTTTAACAATAGAATATTATTGAATAGAAAATACACGTCTGTTCACTATGAATGATAGAACAAGAATGTATAGTATTAGTATAGTATTAGTATAGTATTAGTATAGTATTAGTACAGTATTAGTATAGTTTTAGAATAGTATTAGTATAGTATTAGTATAGTATTAGTATAGTATTAGTATAGTATTAGTATAGTAGTAGTATAGTATTAGTATAGTATTAGTATAGTATTAGTATAGTATTAGTATAGTATTAGTATAGTATTAAGCATAGTATAGTATTAGTATAGTATTAGTATAGTATTAGTATAGTATTAGTATAGTATTAGTATAGTATTAGAATAGTATTAGTACAGTATTATTATAGTATTAGTATAGTATTAGCATAGTATTATCATAGTATTAGCATAGTATTAGTATAGTATTAGTATAGTATTAGTATAGTGTTAGTATAGTATTAGTATAGTATTAGTATAGTATTAAGCATAGTAATAGTATATTATTAGTATAGTATTAGTACAGTATTAGCATAGTATTAGCATAGTATTAGCATAGTATTAGCATAGTATTATTATAGTATTAGTATAGTATTAAGCATAGTATATTATTAGTATAGTATTAGTACAGTATTAGCATAGTATTAGAATAGTATTAGTAGAGTATTAGTATAGTATTAGTATATTATTAGTATAGTATTAGTATAGTATTAGTATAGTATTATCATAGTATTAGCATAGTATTAGCATAGTATTAGTATAGTATTAGTATAGTATTAGTATAGTATTAGTATAGTAGTAGTATAGTATTAGTATATTATTAGTATAGTATTAGTACAGTATTAGCATAGTATTAGCATAGTATTAGCATAGTATTAGTATAGTATTAATATAGTATTAGTATAGTATTAGTATAGTATTAGTATAGTATTGGCATAGTATTAGAATAGTATTAGCATATTATTAGTATAGTATTAGCATAGTATTATCATAGTATTAGCATAGTATTAGTATAGTATTAGTATAGTATTAGAATAGTATTAGTATAGTATTAGCATAGTATTAGCATAGTATTAGTATAGTATTAATATAGTATTAGTATAGTATTAGCATAGTATTATCATAGTATTAGCATAGTATTAGTATAGTATTAGTATAGTATTAGAATAGTATTAGTATAGTATTAGCATAGTATTAGCATAGTATTAGTATAGTATTAATATAGTATTAGTATAGTATTAGTATAGTATTAGTATAGTATTGGCATAGTATTAGCATAGTATTAGCATATTATTAGTATAGTATTAGCATAGTATTATCATAGTATTAGCATAGTATTAGTATAGTATTAGTATAGTATTAGAATAGTATTAGTATAGTATTAGTATAGTATTAGAATAGTATTAGTATAGTATTAGCATAGTATTAGCATAGTATTAGTATAGTATTAATATAGTATTAGTATAGTATTAGTATAGTATTAGTATAGTATTGGCATAGTATTAGCATAGTATTAGCATATTATTAGTATAGTATTAGCATAGTATTATCATAGTATTAGCATAGTATTAGTATAGTATTAGTATAGTATTAGAATAGTATTAGTATAGTAGTAGTATAGTATTAGTATAGTATTAGTATAGTATTAGTATAGTATTAGTATAGTATTAGTATAGTATTAGAATAGTATTAGTATAGTATTAAACATTGGTACACCACATGTTATATCAGTGTGTTGATTTTAAATAGTAATAACTGTGGATATAGATGTATACCCTTATACCCCTATACCCCTATACTCACAGTATACCGTATATGTATAAGCCAATACTCGCCGTATACCCCTCTATAGAGGTATACCTATTAGGTATAGTCTCAAACGTTGACGTATCCGTTATTGAACTAAACTAAGAATAATTAGAAATATAACAAATTAATAATTCACAATTTTTTTCAGTTACCGTAAAATAAACGATATATAATAGGAATTAATAAATAAATATTGATTAATAATGAGAGTATATAAAAAGACTTCAAATACCTTGGTTATTGGATCAACTCGTCACAAAAGAACATTACAGTGAGAAATGATCTAGCATGGACCGAACTACATAGCATGCACATTATATGGAAGTTTAAGATAAACTCAACACTTAAAAGAAGACTATTTGTAGCAACTGTATAAAGTCTACTAATCTATGGGTCTGAGTCATGGACACTGAAGGTCGTTCAGTGATGGTTCAAAATCAGAAATCAGGATCAGATGATACATGCACGTGAAAGCTTCGTAAAGCCTTTGAAAATTGCTGGACACTGTATACGGCATCCTGAACCATCAGCACACCAGCTCATTCTATGGGAACCATCACAAGGCAAAGCTAACCGAGGTTTCCGACGTTTAAACTATGTGGATATGCTAAGAAAATATACTGGTCTTCTAGAGAAGCAAGAGATAAGAAATAGCATGTTTGATAGAGATGTCTGGCCTGGAGTTGTCAAATACTGATGCTCGAGTAGAAGATCAACAAGATCATCCTCGAAATTAAGCAGTAAGAAAGTATATATATATATATATATTTACATTTATACGGTAATATATTTAACTATATATAGTTGAATTTAATTGAATTTAAATTTTATGTTGACACTTAAATAGATCATTAATGATTTCTCAAAAGTATATATATATATATATAAATACAGATAAAAAGTAGTTAATAAACTGGTACTGTTTAAAATAATTAAAAATTAAAAAATAAACCGTAAGAAATAAGTAAAATAATAACATAAAACAATATACGTATGATAGGTTGCCACCTGAGATCGATGTTTAAATATGTATCATAGAAACTATAGTATTTAAATAGAGATACCAGCTAATAAGTCAGATAATTAGAGATAAGCTAGGTCTAGGGGCACTGTAACAGGGGGACGGGGGATATGTCCCCCCACTTTAAAATCTAGGGGGACCTCCTATGTATTGGTACCCCCAACTTTTACCACCACATTTATTTTAATTGGTTGGTCCCACTACATACACACCATCGTTCCAGCGCCCATAGCCAGGTCTACATGATAAATATAAACATCGCTAGAGTAGTCGTAGTATCGAAGCTTTCATAGTATCAGCATAGATGTAGCGAAGCAAATATATAACAATATATATCTACGCAACTTATTTAATACCTATTACCTGCCATTTATGTCAGTAGTATTGAAATTACTGAAATAGATTTAGGTTTTCCGCAATTTTCATACACAAATGTTTTCGGTGTTCTATTAAATTAAATGCAATATAAAACTAGATTTTATTCACAACATATATTTATGTAAAACCATGTTTTTTTGTGCAAAATATCCTATTTCTTTGTTATATATTAGTAATGAATATTTAGTTAGCATCATGTAAATAATAATTTAAAATAAAGAATTTTACATTTAAAAGTGTATTCACTATATATAGTTTGATACGAATTCATTATTCGTATATAATGTTGCACATATTGCTCATAAACAACATAGGTATATAGTTATGAACAATAAATATATATAGGTATATCTATAAATCTATACAATGCATATTTTGTGTATATATTTTGTGTATAATGAATTTAATAATTCACATGATATATATATATATATACAACTTTCTTCTAATACATATTATTATTATTATTATTATTATATTGCGTATTGTATACACTCAAATTACATGATTTCGCGTAATTTGTATTTTCATTAGAACAATCTTTGGTATCGGCATCTTGATCCGAGATAAACCGAGAATATTCGATAGAACACATATATAGGATAGGATATAATAGGATAGTTTATTTAAAACAATAATACAGTAGAAGAATACCCTCATCGCTGTAAAAACTGCACAAATAACATAAATAACAACAAACAATACAATTGAAGGCAAATAAACATAATATCACAATATATATATATGTGTGTGTGTGTGTGTATGTATATATGGGTAGTTGTGTATACGTTAACTATTAATAAAGAATAATTAAGACTAATAATCATATACGTTTAATTGACATTTATCATATACATTATTTATATATATATATATATATACCCAGTAAGTAAAGTAATCAAATATCATAATCAGATTACAATCCAACAAGTAATCAGATTACAATATGGGGCTATGTATTGATTACAATCACAGGTTTTGATTCGATTACAATCGTATTACAATCAATGATTACCAACTGATCGTGAATATATGTTAGTGATCAGTTAACAATCATTGATTACAATCGGATTAAAATCAATGATTAGTTAGTAATCAAAGCATAGTTGCTTATCAATGTTTATAATATGATTGTATTCGTATTGTGATCAGTTAATCACAAATCATTATGATGATCAAACTATAATCTAACTACTATCACTGGTTCTTTAATTACTGGGTATATATATATATATATATGAATAGTTAATCTGCAATACAAGATTATCATTAATTAACTAGTAATCGTCTGATCACGTGTTAACAATCAGCGCCATCTATCGGGCATTAGTAGCGACAGTGGCGACAACGATTGCTGCGGTCGGAATCGATACTACCCTAGACGAGTAAACAATACAAGTACAGACGTACACACTGTACAGTACTTGAATTGTTTACTTGTATTGAACCCACATGTGGTATAGTATCATTTCTCACTCTGTTGTCTATCTATGTCACTCTCTTGTATGAGGACCGAGAGATATAGAGGTATACCTAGTTAAGTATAACTATAGTTAGAGAGGTAGTTAGGGAAGTAGTTAGAGAGGTAGTTAGAGAGGTAGTTAGAGAGGTAGTTAGAGAGGTAGTTAGAGAGGTAGTTAAAGAGGTAGTTAGAGAGGTAGTTAGAGAGGTAGTTAGAGAGGTAGTTAGAGAGGTAGTTAGGGAGGTAGTTAGAGAGGTAGTTAGAGAGGTAGTTAGAGAGGTAGTTAGAGAAAAAGAGAACGAGAGAGCGAAATATACATATATATTGAGTGAGAGAAGGAGAGAGAGATAGAGAGATGAAGAGATAGACATACATATATAGATCAAGAGAGATAAAATGAGAGCAATATAGAAATATGTCGAGAATTGTATACACATGTTGACTACATTTATCGATAACGTAGTCAGGTTACGTCTACATCACCTAGTTAATAACGCCTATAAACGCCTATAAACGCCCATAAACACACGTAAACGCCCATAAACACACATAAACGATCATAAACACACGTAAACACACGTAAACGCCTATAAACGCAGGTAAACGCCCATAAACGCACGTAAACGCACGTATCGCAATACAAACAAACGCGCCCTCACCTACGCGCACGAGCGTGTAATATATTCCGGCGGTAAGTCTGCCGTACCTGTCTCGACACTGCGGTCAACCGAGAGAGAGAGGTCAAGCAGTGACGAAACGGTGGTCAACTTAGTGGTCAACGTTGGCATTACGGCCGTACGGCTGATCACGTGTTCAGGTGCAGGTGACTTCCGGTGTTACGTAATTTTATCGGTGTTATTATTATCACGTGACTCCTGAGTAATTATTCCGTATCACGCCCAGGATGCGTAATATTCGTATACAATTACTACGGCTATATACAATCAATATATATATACCTAATGTAAACTGCATGTGTTGCTCAGTGGCTAAGGCGTCAGACACAGGTTCGATCCTCATCCGGACCATTAATCAATATTAATGATAATCAATAACAATTAATCTATAACGATTAATTAATTTTATAATGAGTCTTAAAATATTATCTAGAAGTGATCTTATATACTTGTGTATACATAAATGATCGGCTCTCGTTAAAACCATGGTACATTAACACGAGAGCGACTTCGAAGGGACATTTCACTTTTATATATTACTGAATATTATTAACTATTTATTATTATTATTATTATTATTATCAGATTTAGGTTTGCACCAGGGTTTTTGTAGAAGCTAAAGCTTATCGAGACAATTACCCTTAATTTTAAAGCAAGTTCAAAAAAAAACTAAATAAGTAAAATATTATAAAATATTAGATGACTTCCTGTTTACATAGATACAATACAATGAATAAAATAGAAAAATAATATAAATTGTTTGAACCTGCCATAAAATTATGTAATCATCATTTAATTATTTATAAATAAATAACTAAAATAAATAATAAGTACTATAAAATAATACACTAAACAAAAATATAGATGTATTAGTATAAAAGAAGAAAAAAATGAAGTAAAATGAAGTAAAACTGAATAAAACATAACAAAAAGAATATCTAGAAAGATGGTAAGAACTGTATGTAACATTTTTTTTTTTTTTTTTTTTTTTTTTGTTTTCAGTAAATAAGTTTTAGGATTTTTTTTGTAATACTTTATAATAATGTAAAGAATGTAAAATATTTGTTCAAACTGAAATGTTAGTTTAATTACTAATTTTTATATAAGTGTCAATAAAGAGAAATAAAACAAAGAAGTATAATCAAGTATACAAGAAAAAAGATTCAATACAAAATGTTTATGTAATTAAAAATAAAGTCAAATAATATTATTAGTCAGAGGGAAATAAAAAATACTAAAGAAAATACTAAAGAAAAAAGAAATACCTAACAGTTTTTTTTAATTTTATTATTTTTATATAAACGTCAATTAAAAAGAAAGAAAACATTAAAGTAAATTCAAATATAAAATGCAAAAATTCAGTAAAATAATATTATTAATGTCGGGGAAATAAAATATTGTAAAGTAAAACACTCAAAAGTATTAATTTTTTTTTAATTTTTACATAAACGTCAATAAATTAAAATAAGAATAAAATGTGGAACTTAGTATATAATACAATATTAGATAAAAGACATGATAAAAGATATAAAATTAGAAAAATGAGATTTAGATTATAAGTATACTGAGTAAGAAGATAACAAATTTGTATACATACGTTTCCTGAATAATTTATAATTTGAAATATTTGTTAAAATATTATCAAGCTTATTCCAGGTAATTGGTCCAATGTATATTAATGTTCTTCTGCATAGTTCTTTTTTGAAATTAATAATTGAGAAATTATTTATGCTCCTAGTGTTGTGAGATGATGAAGTTACAGAAAAAAATGCATTTGTTATAACAGGATGAAGATCATTGAAAATTTTAAACATAAATTCACATGTACTTATATATGTAATTTAATTTATTTTTAATAAAGAATTATCAATAAATAGTCCATTAGTATGATGTAAAAAAAATTTTTACATATAATTCTTATCATTCGCTTTTGAAGAATATATATGCATGATACATTAGATTTATATGTATTTCCCCAAAATATGTTACAATACTTTATATGAGGCAAGAATATGGAATTATATATATGAAGTAATGCTTTTTTATTTATAAATTTGGAAATAATGTTGGTAATCCATATGATTTTTTTTAGTTTTGATTTTAAAAACAAGATATGTTGTTTCCAGTTTAATATATCGTCTATAATTACGCCTAAAAATTTATAAAATGTAACTCTTTCAATATTTCTGTTATTTAAATTTATGTTTATAATAGTTCTTGAATTAATAGACATAAAGCAAGTTTTATTTAAATTTAATGATAACCTATTATATATTAACCATTTATTAATATTTTTAATTCAGTTTGACAAATATAATTAAGTAATTCGGCTGATGTATTTTCAAAATATAAAGTAGTATCATCTGCGAACATGGTAAACTTACATAAAGAAGATGATTTTGTAATATCATTAATATAAATTAAAAATAAAATGGGTCCTAGGATGGTGCCTTGGGGTACACCCGTTATGACTTTTAGTTTATCTGAAATTACATCATTATATATACACTGTTGATATCTATTTGTTAAATAGCTCATTATCCAGTTAAGTGCAATGCCTCGTACTCCAATATTTTTTAATTTAAAAAGTAATATTCTGTGATTAACTGTGTCAAATGCTTTTTTTAAATCAATAAAGATTATAGCGCCAACATTGTTATTATTAAAACAGGTACTGATTTGTGACTGGAGGTTAAATATTGCATGTGATGTACTGTATCCTTTCCTAAAACCAAATTGAGAAGGAGATAATATATTAAAAGATGATAAAAAACTATAAAATCGAGAATAAAATATTTTTTCTAAAATCTTTGCGAATTGACAGGTGAGAGAAATTGGACGATAGTTATTAAAAAATGTATCATCACCAGTTTTGTGTAAAGGGATAATATTTGATAATTTTAAGAAATCCGGTTCAACGCCTGATTCAAAAGCTAAATTTACAAGAAAAACAAATGGATAAACCAATACAGGAAAAATACATTTAAGTAACTGCATGGATATGCCATAATGATCTCTTGATTTTGTTGGTTTGAATTCATTTAATACTTTAATAATTTCATCTGAACTTACTGGTGTTAAAAAAAACTATGTATATTAGGTTCAGATAAAAAGAATTTAAAGTCATCATCATTACAATTATTTATATTATTATCTAAATTAGAACCAATGTCTCTAAAAAAAGAATTAAATTCATTAGCAATTTGTTTAGAATCAACAATATTCACATTATTTACATTAAAATTGTCAGGTAGTTGTTTGAATTTTTTTTTAACATTAAGTAAATTATTTAGTACATTCCATGTATTTTTTGTATCAGAGCAATTTTTTAACAGATTTGAATAATACTTTTTCTTAGCTTCTCGAACTAAAGATGTTGTATTATTTTTAAAAATTTTGTAAATAAATAAGTCATTTTCAGGTTTAGATATTTTATATTTTTTATATAATATCTGTTTTTTTCTACAAGCCTTTTTAAGATCTCGAGTATTCCATGGAAAGAGTTTATTTTTGTGGGAGGCTTTATTAATTTTTGGACAGTATCTATCAAAATTTAAGATAAAGTATTCCAAGAATAAATTCCAAGATTTTTCTGTATCGTTAGTTTTTATGAATTCCCAATTTGTTTTTTTTTTAAATTTCAAACAGATTAAACATGGTTCTATCATTAATTTGATTTTGTTTGATTTTAGTAGATTTAACTTTATCTTGAGGTTTGGTAGACAATTGTAAATTTAAAACAATTGGAAAATGGTCAGATATATCTGAAATAATTATTCCTGAAAATCTTTTCATATTAAGATTAAAATTTGTAAATATATTATCAATTATAGATGAAGAATTATGTTTAGTGTCGATTCTAGTTGGACGATTAATTAGATGGGAACAACCTAGTGAAATCATCGTATCAAAAAAGGTATTAGCCACTTTATTTGTATTTATATGCACTAGATCAATATTAAAGTCACCACAGATAATCATTTTTTTATCATTACTAACATGTTGATGAAAATTATTTATCAAGAAATCAATAAATGTAGAGTGAGCTATTTTTTCTAAAGTAGGAGGAAAATATATTGTACTGAAAATAATGTTTTTTGATTTTTCAAAAATAATTTCAATTGATATGTTGTCATAATAGTTATTTGATATGGTAGATAGAATATTAAATTGATAATGTTCACGTATATAGATTAAAACACCACCTCCATTTTTATGTTTACGATTTGAACATATATGGTTATAACCAGGAATATTAAAAATGAAAATATTATTATCACTCAACCATGTAATTTAGAAAACTCAGTAATTGAAACTATATCAAAATGATCATCAAACGTATTCAAAAACATAATTAATTTATCAAAATTTTTTTTTAAACTCCTAATATTGATGTTAATAATATTAAAATTAAATATATTATTTTTATTAGAATTCAACTTCCATTCATTTGAGGTGTAATAATTGGATTCATTGAGAAAATTAAAATTACAATTTGAGAAATTATTATCATTAAAACTATCATTATTGGAACTAAAATTGTTAATTTGATCAACATTAAATTGCGGATAGATTTCATTCAAGTTCATATAGTACAAATATTAAAAAGTTAAAATTGAATAAGATAATATAAAAAAAAGATTAAAGATATAGATAAAAAATATATGTAAATACCAATTATAATACAATATTAAAAATAGAATGTAATATGAAAGTAGAACAAACGATAACGAAAAATAAATACAAAATAAAATATTTATATATCAGAGAATTTATTTATATCTTTTATTTTTACTGGAGACGAATCTTCGTTTTTTATAATAAAAGTTATTCCATTTATAGTCCAACAATGTAATATCACTTTATCTTTTCGAAGTTGTCGAGCTTTGTAGAAAATATCAGAATTAAATTGTGTTAGATGTTCATTTATATATGTATCAGTGCCTTTTAATTTTTTAGAATTTTTAATAATTTCAAATTTAGTAGAGTTATGGTGTAGTTTGACTAAAATTTTATTATGTTTATTCTTGTTGTTTTTTAATTTATGTATCTTAACAATGTCATACGGTTGTATAATTATATCTAATTTTTCCTTTGCAAATGTGATGAAAGATGGTGCTAGATTACGTTGAGTTAAATCAAAATTCAATTTAGGATCAGATATAATAATATTATTTTGTTTTGAAAATTGTTCAAGGTTATTAATTTTTTGTTCTAACTTAATAATTGTTTTATCTTTATTATTTACAACTGCAGTTAGTTCATCAACTTTATTTACTAATTCAGATACAACTGTACGCAGTTCTTGAATAGAGTTTTTTAATTCATTAATATCATGTTTTTGCGTCATAATGTCACTGAAAATATATAAATATATATAATTATAAAATTAATCAATACAATACTTATCCTAAAAAGATAATGAAATATAATGAAATTTACATCTACATATAAACATATAAATATATATGCAACAAATTAAATAAATAATATAAATAGGCACATATATGAAATGTATGATGTACAAAATATAAAATAGAAATAAATCTATTCAAGAAAATTGTATAGAATGTAAAATCATATATTGGAAATAATATTGTTATGTAATCAAATTTAAAATATAAACTTTAATGAACACAAAAAAAATGTATTTATTTAAATCATTATCAAAGTAAAATGAAATACACAGCAAATCAATTAAGTCTTTAATATCAATAGTGAATGAAATTTATATATAATATAAATAAATATATTTATATAGTGAAAAAACTCAAGAAAAACTGTATTAGAATATGTATGTGACTAATGATAACCATGTATATATATACATCAATATGTAATACCAAAATAAATAAATTATATATAATGTTTATTATTAATATATAATACCTAATAGATACATATATATATGAAATTAAATTATTTACATCTATATATAATACTAACATAAATAAATTCTACAAATCATTTAAATTGTTTCTATATTACATACAATAAATATATATATGAAAATTCAATTCAATAGAAGATATATAAAATTATTTTAAATTAAATTATTTGCATCTATATATAATACTATAATAAATAAATTCTACAAATTATTTAATATTTCTATAATACATATAATAAATATATATGAAATTAAATTCAATAGAAGATATATAATAAATGTATATAAAACTAAAAAGTACATAAAAAAGTATAAAGCAATTGAAGAATTAAAAAAGTCATACACAGCATTAAAATAAAGCAAGTCATGGGTAGTGGCCGATAGTATCAGAATATGCAATAGGTGTCTCGTAAGGTATTCGATTTATATTTTGTTAATTATATAATATTAAATAATTATATTTATGATGCATACGCACCTTATTTGATTCAATAATTTAATTATATACACACACTCACGCATATAAATAAGTATGAATATATATAATCATGTTTTTGTTAAAATTTGACAAAAAATGATTATGTAATAAATTAGAGTAATTAATTAATTATTTTAAAAAAAATTTATTTTATATTATAGACATTTTGATTATCTAAATATTGTATATACAATATATATAGCACTTTTTATCCTATTTAGCACCTTAATTAAAACGACCACTACCCCGTTCTCGGCCACTACTACTTGTGGTAGTATATCGTATCTAATAATCGCGTCATACTATAACAATTTTATAATTAAATTAGTATTTAAATAAAATAATCATCCTCATCATATATATATATGTGTGTTTGTAAATAAATGTACACAATAGTTTCATCGTTATTAGTTAGCAAATTCTGATTGGTTACTAATCTGGGGTAATCAACCATATTATTTTTAATAGGATTTTTCATTTTTACAGTAAATATAATAGATTACATTTACATTTAAAGTCTCAAATACACGGATGTTATTAAAGTTAAATATTTGTATCATTGGATAGGGCCAATATATAGTTATACTGTATACTATACAGTAATTGGCACCGATCCATTTTTCCTTGATCGCCGATCCCAATCCCGATCATCTATGTATTCTCTTATGCGATCATTTTCCCGATCCCGATCCTCACTTCGTTACCCGATCCTTTCCCGATCCCGATCCCTATCCTAAGTTTCTTACCCGATCACGATCCCGATCACGGTATTATTTATATATTTAATTAATACGATTTTATTTCATAATTCGAAGCAATATATATATATATATATATATATATATATATATATATATATATATATATATATATATATATATAGTTATAATACCTATGTAATATAAATTATTAATAATTGTAAATAATATTTATTATTAATATATTGTATTATATTTCAATAATAATTCAATTGAATTAGATGGATATATTGAATGTATATCATATATATTATATGATATAGTCACTATAGTGAATTAAATATCATTTATTTATATAAATTCATTGAATTGGCTACACATATCTACTCACTGTACATCGTACATTGTACGTTGAATTAAAGTCGGTGGTTTACTTATATGATATCAATTGATTAAAGTCTAGTATGGTAAAAATAACAATTATTATTTAAATATATTTAAATAATGTAGTATACTACATAGGTTTAACCTAGTCTTGCAATACATTGGAAAACATTACAAAATAATGATCAATACATATCAATGTAATAATACAATACTAAAATGTTGTTAATTTTTTTATAAATAAATATAATAATATTAGAGTATCGTATATGCAATGATGGGCACCGATCCTTTTTTTATGGATCGGGATCGGGATCGCCGATCCCTATATTTTTCCCGATCCCGATCATCCATTCGTTATCCGATCCTTTGCCGATGCCGATCACGATCCGTATCAGATCGCCGATCAATGATCGCGATCCTGCCCATCACTGATACTATAACTATATATTATACTATGTACAGTATACTGTATCTGGAATAAGTCTATGAGTCATACATGTCTACGAGTCGTATTGAATCGATTAGTGAATCCTTGTAAAAACACATCCTCGATTATCAATCTAGGAATAACGAGTAATAAATATCAATATAATATAAATATATATATATATGTTACTAAATGATAGAATTATATATATTCACTTTTTATTAATATATTTGTTTGGTGTATTCCTTTCATGTCATCATTGGAAGTTAGATGACGTTTTACTTATAACCATAGTCTATAATGTCCGAAGTATAATATCCGAAGCGGTTCTCATTTAATCCATGGTTTAACGAGAGCCGGTCATTTATGTATACACAATTTTATAAAATTACTTCTAGATATTATTTAAGACAACTATTGCAATCATAAGCGGGTACCTGTTGGTATGTATGTTATACTAATTTTTTTAATTCGTAGGTTTATTGGCCACCGAACGGCTGGCACCCGTATTGGTATCAAATATTTGCATAGGAAAATATAAGGTAATTATCATTTGAGGGCATCTTAAGTTCATTAAGCCTTAATATCATCATTTGTGAATATTTGAAATATCTCCATTTTACCTCGTCTTCTTAATTACTGTAGCTCATGATATATGTTCTCGCCCCTAAACATATATGCATATATATATATATATATATATATATATATATATATTCCCTAAACATACTATTATCGCTCGGTTCCCAGATGTTCATTATCACATATACGCAGTTGACATTCAACTCTATTCCTTAGTGTCTCAGTAATCCGGTTTACTACAAGATATCACCCGATATTGTAACTGTACATCCGGTATACTATATATATACTAATATATATATATATATATATATATATATATATATATATATTTAAACTTTATTATACAAAATAATTATAAAATGTAAATTTAATTAACTAGATTATAATTTTTTCTTTCTTGTCAATAATACAAATTAAATAAATTAACTTTACTAGAAACATTATCGTGCCATATATTTAAAAAAAATTAATATTAACGCGATTTAAAACGGTAATATAATAATGGTATACTTAATTGCATTTAATTTAAAATAGTTAATTGGGTTCAGAAAGTTTTAGTAAATATAATTTGTACTCAAAGAAGAGAATCTCGTAATGTATACTCATAAAGAGGGTACTCTCCATTACATATGTATATAAATATTAGTTAAACGTGGTTCAAATTGTACGCACTTTTTACGTGTATTTAGTAGGAGTATATATTTAAATATCGTCGATTATGTTGTCACGTGATATTTGTGGTCGTTTTATTTTACAGGGGCGTTTTAATATTGTAAAGTGAGCAAGTAAATCGTTTATTTATAAACACTCGTATATTTTAAAATCTCACATGTGTTGAGAATATATAAAAATTGATATTAAATTTATAACAAATAAAATTGTAACTTGTTCTTGAATATGTTATATAGGGTAGTTACCCTATAGGGTAGTATTATTATACGAGGTCGTTGTATTATAAGGGTTGTTTTATTATACGATACATGTATCCGGTATCAATAAGTTTATAACCACGTGATAACTATTTAAACGTTGTGACTTGCGCATCGCAATTATTCTGTGTCGTAGCGCCATCTCTACCTTAACGAATGTTCTAGAATAAACTAGGACATTCGTAGATGTTATTGATCGAGTCGCAGCCTAATTCCACTGATTACGTCATCCCGATATTACGTCATCCCGCTATTACGTCATCCAGCTATTACGTATTGTCGGTGAATTACTTAATAGTTGCGGATATATGCTCGTGTGCGTGTAATCATTAGTTACGTTGGACTAAATTAAAGACATACTTATGATGTATATATCCTGAATCAGCTTTCTCGGTTATTGGTCCGAAAAGCTGGAATTCACTTCCTTATGATATTCGTTGTGTTATATCAATTTCATTGTTTAAACGTAAACTGTATGTCCATTTTAAGTCATTGTAATTCGTTCTATTTTATTATTCGTTTTGTATTTATTTTTGTTTTTGTTTTTTATTATCTAACGACGCCTATAACCACACAGTATTTTTGTAGTCAATAAACTATATATAAATAAAAATAAATAAATAAATAGTTCGTTTACATACAACAATAATATATGCAATATATATGTATAATACATTGTATATATATATATATTTATATTTGTGTTTGTGCTTTTATTTCGTATCGATTCGTCGGATAATCTTGTATCTAATTAATTATTCAATTAGCGAGGATGCCATGCGTTTATTGCCGAGGAGACCCCCGCCCCCCACCACTACCCCCGCTACCATCGCGACAGGCACTACTACCACTTCTAATGGTGCGTATGGTACGTCTACTAGTGGACCGCGTTGCACATGCGCATTAACACTGCAGTGTACACCCACACACACGTGGGCACATACAAGCGCGCGTGGGACCCACGCCGTGGGTCCCACGCGATGGTACGTAGGAGAGGAGATATACGTGCGTCTTTCCCGGCGACATCCGCGCGCGTGTGCGCATATGTGGCGTGTGTGCTAGCTTCCTCCGATGTAGACACGCCCATTTCGCGCGCGCGCACGTGACCACCTTCTCGGATATTCTATTACGCCCACAACTACTACTAGTGAATACGCGATGCATATTAAGCACTATTTAGTAAGGACATCGCGTGATGTCCTCTCGCTCGCTCTCTCTTAGTGTACTTCGGCCGAGATTCGCAGCGCTAATTCGCCACCAGTTTATACTAGGTGCGTTCCACTAATTATTCTTGGTAAACGCGACGACCAGTACCGCCACCACTCGACGTCTCTCCGTACTAATGCGATGTTCTATTAATAGCTCTGATTAAGTGTAATTACCGTGTAGGCTTGTTTCTCGTGTATTCGCGTTGTATGTGTGTACATTTATTTATAATTAAGTATTACAATGTATTTAAATATCAAATATATATATATATAATAATATATATATATTTAGCTATATGAATGATATTATACTACAATCTATATGGATATATTCTAGTAATTAGCTAATGTATTTCATATAATATATAACCAAGTAACCATTATTTTGTATCATATCATATAGTGTTTAGTATGGGAGATTGCACTCTGGGGAGCTACGTTTTTATAAACAACTTATTTTTCGTCTACAATAATTAAATTATTGGCAATAAACGTATTTAGTATCAATAAAGTATATAGATTTTTATGATACATTTTGTCAGACAAATTTGTATTTGAACAATTAGAAAATTATAAAAGACTCATGACTCATGATTCGTGCCTATCTAATAAATAGAGCTACCAGATCAGCTTTAATTTTGTTTAATTTTGTAAATTTATCAAATTAATAAACATGTATTATATATAACTATTATATATATATAAACTATATATAGTTATAATTTATTAGTTTAAATATAGTATATATATATATATATATATATATATATATATATATGATATCCACCTACAAAAAAAGTTAAGAATAAAACATATATATATATAGGTACACCATTCCCACACCATGCACACGTCTGCCTCCCAGCCTCCCACCTTACCTACACTAATACATATATGTAATTTATATACATATATACCCCCATCCATATATGTAATTTCACTATATACATATTAATATTATAGTTAGTATAGTATATAATCATAGTTTATGAATATAATATATCAATATGTGTTCGTATATTACTTCATTTTAACATTGATTTAAAAATAATTTTTAAAAACCATTTTTTTATATTTTTAAACAAATAAAATGTTAAATACTATTTATAAATTGTATGTCATTCCATTCCATTCCATTCCATTCCATTATTCCATTCCAGTATGTCATTCCATTCCATACTTCCCTTTAAGATTATTGGTTATGATTTTTATTATTATTTATATATATATAGCCCTGACTAGAGGAGAGTAGTTAAACTCAAACAGGTAAGATACATCTAAGAAATCCGATAAAATAGTATTTCTACTATATTCTACTATGAATAATTCATGGGCCCCATATTTTGAGGGTTCCATGCATTATTTTTTTTTAAATTACTATTAAAAAAAATTAATTATTCATCACCTTATTTTTCTTATACATTCTATTTGCTTATATATTATTTATGATATATGATATATTATTCTAATTAAACAAATAAATTAATTATAGTATTAATAACTTATTACTATAATTACCCTATTATTATGTTATACAATTATAATGGGGTCCATGCTTTGTTTTGACTGGGGCCCATAGTATGCTTAAGCTGGTGATGCCTCTATAGAGGACTATAGTCGATGTTTACTATTCACGCTATTCCTTACCATCTAACCACCATTCCACACCATCCTTATTGATATCTTCCCCACTATCATATATCATTACCCATATCACCCCCCCCCCCATTATGTACACATCCTCCTACAAACCCCCTAGCCTACTCCATATCCTACCACCCCCCCCCCCCCCCCACCAGACCCCCTACTATTGCAATACCATCCCCCACCAGCCTCGCTACCATATTACATGTCTTCCACTACCACCCCAATCACCTCCATATATTGTATACAATCCAGAATTATGCCGAGCCAACACTTTAGGTTTTTGATGACGAGCCGAAACTTTTATTTTCGGAAAAAAAACGAGCCCGATCCGAGCCGAGTTGATACTTTTACAAAACATTACCGAGCCGAAGGGATGCTTTTTTGAAATTACATTGTAATACTAATTTTTATATATTTCACATTATCATCAATTTAACAAAAAATAATCTGCGCCAACTTCGCGATTCAGTGAATAATAATGTACATTTCATCTAGTGGTGTAAATAATACCGAGGTTTTTGATGCCGAGTCGAAAATGTTGGTTATTGATACCGAGCCGAGACTTTCATTTTCGGAAAAAAAACGAGCCCGAGCCGAGCCGAGACCCTAATAAAAAGAGCCCGAGCCGAGTTGAGACTTTAGGTAACTGAGACCGAGACTGCATCATGCTTTAGATTTGAGCGGCATCATGTACTGCATCACTACTCCAGACTGTACGGCGTACGGTGACATCACCCCTAGACTATAGGGCCTAAAGTGTACGCATGTGATGTCTACCACGTGTCTACCACGTGTCTACATCGATTAGGTTAACCACATTATCTGGGTCTGGTCACCAGCGCCCCCTAGTGAGCGAGTGCGACATCACGTGACACGCATAACGATATAACAATCGAGACGAACAACAATACCCGTTACCGATTAGCCAATTGTTGCTAATAGTAACTAATTACGTAATGACCGCGAGTATCACCGCTAGAGGAAGAGGAGGACATGTCTGTCCTACCGGGAGGAGGAGGGTTACGTAATCACTGATCACGTGTTCTCGTTATGGAGTGATTACGTAAGCGGAAGCCCCGCCCACACCGCATCGATATCGATATATACCGCACACCAAGCACCGCACACCGCACACTGAATACCGCACATTGAAAACCGCACACTGAAACCGCACACTGAAACCGCACACTGAATACCGCACACTGAATACCGCACACTGAAACCGCACACTGAAACCGCACACTGAATACCGCACACTGAATACCGCACACTGAATACCGCACACCGAATACACCACACTGAATACCGCACACTTACTACTGCGCACACTAAACTGAACATCGCACTGAACATCGCACTGCACACCGCACACTGAAACCGCACACTGAATACCGCACACCGAATACCGCACACCTAATACCGCACACTTACTACCGCGCACACTACACTGAACATCGCACCGCACACTGAATACCGCACACTGAAGACTACGTTGCGTAATGCACTAGATACGATATCGAATATGTCATTGAAAAGCGCATCGGGTACCCTATTGTATACATTGCATTCATAATCATGTATATGTTACCATTTTGTATTTGTATTTTAAAAAACAAAATTAATTTGGTTAACTATAAATCTACGTTTACTTCGAACACTATTGAAAACGGATGCGCACGTAATCATTACACGGCACACGTGGTCTAATGTTAGTGGTTTAGTAGAATGGGTGTAATAGTTAACTATTGTATATTATAGTATCGGGGAGTACTCGTTGGTAGTTCTGATAGTATAATACTAGCGAAGTACATTGATACTAGTAGTGTATGACCTATGACCTATGACCTATATATATATAACCTACAATAACATAGATCGTGTAATAAAGGCGGCGTACAATGTTGTGCGGTCTAGTAGTGGCCGTGATGGTGGTAGTTATACGATGCACTCTAATACATACATCATATATTATGTAGTAGTGCGATACTGGTAGTGGAAGTATTTGTTTAACTGACTATTCATTTAAATAAATATATATATATATCCGGAAATCTAATAGAAATTAATTATACATATATATTATATATATATATATATATATATATATATATATATATATATATATATATAGTTACAGATATATTATACATATTGAGTATTACAGATATATTGTTACAGATATATAGTTACAAGGTATTAATATATGTATATAATAAAATATACGTTATAGTGAATACATTCAACATTACTTAGTAGTTATAAATGTTACTGCAAACACACGCTAGCTTGTATAACATTGTGCTAACGTAGTTATATCACCTGTAGTATAAGCTAAACATAACTTCTGGGTATCCCTCCGATTAGTATAGCCAATATTCGGTACAAATAAATTCATTCATATAATTACGTAATACAATTAACGAAATATATTATATAATACATAACGAAATACTGAAATTAGACTATAGTTTACAGTGTACAGTGTAGTGTACTTCATATGTGACTCAGTTAGATAATACGGCAAACATGTTTAACCCAATCAGATTTAAATGATGAATCACCACATTTGTCTATGTAGAATATGTTGGTTATAATATATATATATATATATATATATATATATATATATATATATATATAAAATATACATTAAATTGTTCATTCATTAAATTTAATTATGTATCATTTACACTAAAGTGTTAGTATAAAAGCGTGATTACTATCTATATATATAAAGAATAGTCATTCATATTATATCAGATAAACTATGTTTACTGTATACAGTATATATATATGTATATATATATATATATATATATATATATATATATAACTCGTTATGGTCCACTTTTATATTATCGTATAGAAATATCGGTAGATACCTACAATAATAATATCAAATAAGGATGTAATATATAAAGAAAAGTTATGTATACAATGAAATATAAATACACACACCATCACATATGTACACTAATGCACAATAGGGTATATCGTTTTAGTTTTGTGGTTATAAATTATATAATAAACATATTTGGGAATTTTATCATAAAATATTAAATATTGATAAAGCAATTAGTACTTAATAAAGAAATATTTGCATTTATGATCTAAGGTAAATTCCTATTTTCGTATGTATCTATACCCACATATTTTGCGAAGCAAAGATGTTGCACTCCCTGTCAATCTCTAGTAGGGGAAAGTAACCGAATACGGACAGTGCCCGAATACGGACACTCTCGGTATCTCAGAAACCAATACTACAAAAATAAGTTTAATGAATAAAATATTCATAATTATATAAATAATTTAACAAAGTGTTTTTTAATTCAATTATTCAAAATATTGCTGATATATCCAATAAACTTATTTTTGTATTACGTATTTAAATTTATGAAAAAAATGTTAACTTAACCTTATCAAGAATATATAAATGTATCGATATAAAATATAATACTATATTATTAAAAAATAAAGCATTCTACAAATTATATTATAATTTCTATATTTGTTATCAACTATTCATTAAGTTATAAGCATATATCTAGAGGTTATATAGGTCCCTTATACAGATACTCTAGATTTCTTAATACGGACACCCTATAACCAATCAGCGCGCAGCGAATGAACTATTCTGATTTTCATAAAAATCGCTTGCGTTATAATAGTAATACCACCAATAAAGCTAAATATAAAATTTGTATTATTTAGATACTTAAATTGTATTACTAATTAAAAAAATATTCAAAATAAATAAATGATTAACTAATTAAATTAGAATACATTTTTCATAAATTAATTATAAATAATGTAATTATAATTTGTCTGATTGTTTCATCAATAATATATAGTTTATCTAGTAGGATATAGGGTGTCCATATTATAACACAGGGTGTCCGTATTCGGACATGGGTACTGAATAAGGACACCCCCGTTATCTATGGAATTAAAAGATTACATAACATTATAAAATCACAATAATATCCATAATCATATAATATTAATATATTGTAATTTTTGAATAAAAATAATGAGTCATAAATGTTAAGACCATTTATTGTTAAAGTTCCGTATTAGGTTACTTTTCCCTACCTCGAAAATGTAAATTTAAAATGAATCTGACCATTAACACCAGATGGCGAAATAGTATATGAAATGGTATATAATGTGATATTTTAATTAAGAAATTAAGAAATTACAATAAATATAGACAATTCTTATTATCTGACTAATACCGTTAGTTGGCCATATCGAATTATTAGGTTACACAAATATACACTTGTGTGTGCAATATATTTCCTTCGGAAAATCTTTGCTATTTATGTGCGCATTGTCATAAAAATGAAATATTTGTCATATATTATAATATAAATAAAGTAAAAATTACGTGAAAATTTCAAATTAATTTTAATTTTTTTAATTTGTAAGTGACTATAATTTATTCAATTATTGATAAATAATTGTAATTAACATCACACTTTTCTGTGAGTCTATAATGAATATGTACGAGAAATAATAATAAAAATATTTATTTTTCTAAAAAAAAATGTTTATGTTAAAATGCTCAATAAAAGTCATTTTATGAATAATGATATGCTATTTTTAAATAAATTCGTATAATGTTATATTTATATAATGATGATAAAATATATAATATAAAATTTTTTTATTATTCCATTGATAATTATTTTTTCGATTTAGAAAAAATTTTATTTAATTAAAATTTGATTTAATTATTTTTTAAAAATGTTTAATATTTTTAAAGGGTTTTTTATGATACATATAAAATATATACATGCTAAAAGGCAATTTTTACTTGTACACAGTTTTTCCTTTCATATATAAATAATTAAAATATGTACAATGTAAATGCCTATCTTTTCATAATATTATTATTGATTTCTGAATTTTTGACGGTTTTCAATTATTATTTTATTATATATCTTGAATGATAAAAAGGAATTATACAGAAATATATGGCACTTACTATGAAGGGAGCTAAACAAGTTAAAAATAGTTTATCATAATTCACAATCACAAAAGTACTTCTATTAGTATATATATATATATATATATATATATATATACTAATAGGAATACTTAAGTATATTTACATGTATCCACATTAACCGAACTCAATATGAATTAATAATTATTAATGATTAATGAGTATAATCATTCATCATACTACCAGTAGTTTATATATATATTATAATACGTTATGTTTAATACATAGGGTATATTATAATTTATATATAATAATTAAATATATATTTTCAATACAAATAAAATATATAATCTCAGGTAAACAAGATATCGTAATTATACGCATGAGCATTACTGTGGTGACAATCACATCACTGATATAAATGAAGGGGTAACGTTGGAATACCCTTACACATTAGATATAGATAAAATATACATAAAATAGAATATATTATAAGACAATGTATAGGTATAATAAAAAAATGTAATATGTAATGAAAAAGACAGTGTATTAAACAAATATTAATTTAATAATAATTTCATAATTATACACAAATCACGTTATCTCCATAACGTGGATATCACGTTATTTACAGAAAGATTGTTATAAAAGAAAAAAAAATTAGAAAAATTACTTTACTTAATAAATGACTATATTCTATTCTATTCTAGTATTACATTTAATTGTTTATTTTTTAATTAATTAATTATTATATATATATATATCATATATTATTGTTATAATATTTATAACGATTCAAAGTAATATTAATTTGTATCAATACATATACTATTGCAACATATTTATAAGAGATTAATTTATACAAATAGATTATAAGCTTATAATAATTTATAAATTCATCATACATAATTTACTAGGGTACCATAAACACTGTCTTATATAATGGACATCACTTTATAAATCCCCATTTTCACATAAATGTATACTCGAAGATCGAAATGTATATTCGTAGATCGGATAAAACGCACGCTTTTCAACCCAACTCTATTAAGATGATTCTCGGCGACGTCCGCAAAAAGCACATCCTCGGAAGATGCTAATTTAGGTTTTCATTTGTCGAGTGGAGCTAAATATAAGTTAGTACAACATTATTAAATAACATTTCTAGTAATTGCAATCCTTACCATCCTTCCATTTATCGCCTATGTGTTATATTGTGAATTCGTTATTTTATAAATGAATAACAATATTTTTTAATATTTTATTTGTACTACTTAAATTTAATATAAATGCTATTAACATAAATATATAATACCCAAATAATTATATAATTATATATATAATATACTTTTAGGGTAGGAATAATTGTAGTATACGTAATAACATAAGTGCCAGCGTGATGTCTGGTTGTACCGGAGATTTGCTTAATTCAATACTGCGTTAATTTAAATTATTCGTGAATAAAAAATATTTATAAAATTATAAATTTGAAATAAATAATAAATTATAATTCTTTGAGTTCACACGGCGTCTCACACTAGCTACGATTGGTTATATTGACCAATGAAAAGCATTCAGTGCGTACAATACTCGTACATGACTAAGTTGTATTCTAAAATTATGACATTTTAGTAATTTTGAAAGTTTAGTAATACATAAATACATAAATCAACATCTCAATATATGATTATCCCTAATAGTATTTTAACGCTAGATTTAATTTCACTTATTTACGATTAAAAATATCTAAATATCTAAATGTATATCATATATAAATAGTAATCTTGTAAATTCAATTATATTCATATTTAACATCGTATATTATTGAATTCTATATATATACAGGATTGGCAAAAATCCTAAAAATCTAAAATGTTATGTTTTAGGGGTTTTGGTGTATTATTTAGAGCAGGTTCATCAATAAATATGAATATTTTATTTCCTAAAAAATATTAAATGAGTGAATATTTAAGGGACATTGCATTAACAATTAGAACTAGATTATTTTGATAAATGTATTATAAGTATATATATATATATATATATATATATATATATTGTTAACGTTATACAAATATGAAAGCCGACTAAATGAAATACCGAAATCCTGACAAAAACTAACGCTATACAATAATGTGTTTCGTATAATCATATTATAATTATGTTACTAGTGTTGGCTTATCGTGTGCACGTTATCGCTTATACGAACAGATACCAACATGTGTACATTGCCGCGACACATTAGACAGTCTAGACATAGTTTATTGGAGTAATGTAATGTCATTCTTTTTTAATTTAATATTCCTTTTCGGTTGCTTTCTTCGTTATCCAAATGGCTTCAAAATAACACCTTGATCTTTTCAGATTGTTGCCAGTTTTATACTAAATAATAATCGGCGAACTTCGTATTAAAATCTCAACTAAAGACACGCTCGATTCGGTTCGGATTTGTAAATTATTTATATATTAATCGCGAGCATTTCAATAACTCATTAACACATTGAATTGAATAATAAAATAAATCATAAAAAATAAATATTGGAGCTGACAAAAATAGAGACTATATCTTATTCGCTGTAATTAAGAATCAATTTTGTATTCAAATAAAATTCTATTATATATAAATTCAACTCACGCTATCTCGAAAACCGCGCTAATTCAGACTTTTCATATACGGATAATTTTGTTTTTTAACTATGTAAATAAATGTAAGAATTATTAAATATATCAGTAAGCCGATATCTCAGACACACTTTGCGTTCTCTTTGATTTCGAATTAGCGATATTATATATATATATATATATATATATATATATATATATATATATATATATGTGTGTATGTGTATGTATGTGTATGTGGGTGTGATCATATCGTAATATAATTTTTTTTTAAACTACAATACATATTATATAATGATAATACGAGCCCCGCCGAGGCCCCTAAGGTTGTACGGTACGCTGTGACTTGTGTGTATGTATACCGGCGAATTATGAGGTGTTCTAATGTGGACCAATGTACATAATCAGTTACGTAATATTAGTATATTTCGGGCGCGTGTCATTGCATAACACGGTGTTGAAGTCACGTGCTCATTTTTATGAATTATATAATTCAGAAAAACGCAAACCTAATAAACCACGTATTTTCATTCAATAATGAGGTATTTCGTTCCGTTTTTTATTATTAATAATAATAATAAGTGACGATCTTTATCGATTATATAATTACATACTAGAGATTCTGTATTCCATGTAATACACGCTTATTCACTTTCGTTATTATATCTTAATGTCAATTTTGATAGTATTACTCTAACTTATTCATGTATTAATATTATATATGATACCAAGAATACATCGATTATATATTACTATATTATATATATATATATATATATATATATATATATTTATATATATATATATATATATATAATATATAGTAATAGTATATATATACAATATAATAGTACTAATAATTACTACTAGTAAAATAATATATTAATATTATTTAACAAGTATTATATTATTACTATATTATTGTTATATATATATCTATACAATTTAAAGTGTGTTTAATTTAATAGTTAATATCTATATATTCCGGCTAACTATCTAATCCCTACTGATTATTCTCACGACAAATCCAGAATAGAGAGGGCTGACTGTATATGTATATTTTGTTATTTTGTTATTTTGTTATTTTTATTTGGTGGAGTTCTTTCATCCCATCCAGGAACTTAGATGAAGTTTTCACTTATAACCATATATGGCTCTAATGTCCCTTCGAAGCCGCCTTAATGTTAAGGCATCCATGGTTTTAACGAGATCCGATCATTTATTTATACAGAATTATATAATATCACTTAATAATATATATATATATATATATATATATATATATATATATATATATGTATAATCTAAATGTAATACTGCAGTAGTAATGTCGTATATGTATATGTAATTATGCTTGGTAACATGCGCCATATCGCTTATAATTGTTACAATCATACAATATAGTTTTGTTAATATATTTATATTATAATAATAATAATACTACTATTTGGTAATATATCACTATTAATATTACTAGTAGTATACTCGTAATAGAAATATATTAATATCGCCACACTTATATCAATATAAGTATATCATAATAATAATAATAATGTTATTATTAATATTACACACAAATAATAATAACGACACTTACATGTATTACTATTACGATATTAATGTAAATATATTAATATAAGAGCGGCGGTAATTGTACGGCTTTAAGAATAACTTCCTGCCGTTGCCGCCGCCGCAGTCGCCGACGGGGGCAGCACCGGTACTGGTCGGGTGGTCTGCCGTATCTCACGTGTTCGGCGCGAATAAATTACACGTCACGTGATCGATTATATCTAGCGGTCACGTGTGGCGATTACGTAATAGTATGACGTCATCGTACGTCGGACGAGGCGGAGACGGAGACGCTGTTTTTTAGAGACCGCCGTTCCTTCCATCGGCTTTCCCTCGGGAACATCGCTAGCCACACGTTATAACCGACGCAGCTATAGCTATATATATATATATATATATATATATATTAATATAGCTAGTAGGTGGTGGTGGCTCCCTCTTACGTGAGAGATGTTCGGGGCACGTGACTAGGTTATTGTTATCACGTGACCGGGCGACAAAAGGTCGGCGGCAAAAGGCGGCAATAAGGAAGGCGGGAGCAGAGGAGAGATCGGCGTCAGAGATACGCTGACCGGCTTCGCTATCGGCATTGCGATATCGCTGTATTACTACTACCACTACTACTACTACTACTTCTACTACTACTACTACTACTACTACTACTACTACTACTACTACTACTACTATTACTACACGTAAATCACGTACGCGCGGCTCTATAGACGTACGCGTAGAGCTACGGTCGCGTGATCGTATCGCGTAACCAATAGTTGGTAGTGTGTGTGTGTGTGTGTGTGTGTGGGTGGGTGTGGGTGTGGGTGTGGGTGTGGGTGTGGGTGTGTGTGTGGGTAGGTGTGTGGGTGGGTGTGTGGGTGTGGCTGTTACATCATATCTTGAAAACGTTACGCCAGTACGAGTATATCAGAATACGACGATTTACTATTTATTATTTACGCGTATTACATATATATATATATATATATATATATATGTATACATAATGTATACATATTAATCTAAACAATAGTGTACTGTTACGGTCACCTCTGTAATTAACTTTGACCTCCGGGGTCATAGTACACTGACCCGCCCGCGCGAATAGCATCGACTGATGTCACGTGACTAACATATGGTCACGTGGTATAGATTCGCGTTCTACCGTACACACTATCTTCTGGTTCTAACTGTACCTCTATTGAATGTGGGTGGATGATATATAGATGATTTATTTATACGCGAATATAACGAATATAGTTCTCATTTGTGATTTAGCAAAATCACAATACATAAATAAATGAACGATAATATAATATATAAGTAAAAAAATAGGATCGTTAGATTAATAAACGTGGACAAATAAAAGTATAGGTACACATGTGTAGACTAGAGGCTTATAGAGTTTAGACAATACTTATAATATACTCAACAGAGATATTAGCCTACACACACATATATATATATATATATATATTCTTCCCTTCCTCTTATATTGATTAATTATATCCATTGTAATTTATTTCCCTTATATCACTGGGCGAATACATTCCGAATACTTAGTTAAATGTGCACATGTATATGTACATGTATATGTATATGTACATTATATTAATGTATATATTTCTATTGTGTTGGTAGAGTCCCTTATTCCCGACTAGGAACTAGTATGACATATTTACTTATAACCTATTAGCTCGACTATCCCTTCGAAGCCGATATCTTATGTGATACTAATAGTATTGTCACTGAAAACATACTTAGTTGATATGAATTTACAGTTATATAATGTTAGAACATTAATAAACTTATATATGAGTTTAAAATATATATATTTAAATTATTAGTTCATACTAATTATTATATTTTTATTTATAAACGTATATTTTGTTGTCATTAGGGAAGATTTTAATATATAAATATTTGTATACACATTTATATAATTATTTTATAATATATAACAAAAATCCAAATTAAATAAGCCAAATTTAATTAAGATTAATTTAATTTAATTAAATCAATTAAATTTCAAACAAATACATATATTTAACTGATATATATATATATATATATATATATATATAACTGAAATATAAACCATTGAATATATGATACAAATGAATATCATAACTTGTATTAACATGACAAGAATTATTTCTAGAACCACAACTAACAATGTGACATATATAATCATATTTATATTCAGACACATACACATAACTATAGCCGCCGGAACTAGTTTTTCCCAGGGGGGGTTTTAAGAAATAAGTATAATTTATCAACTAAATAATAGACTGTCGTTATTTTAAAATATATCTTGTAACATATAATAGAGTACAAATTATGATTTATTTTAAATGTTAAAACATATAATTATAATTATACTTAGTTAATTAACAAAATATGAATCCCATAATGAACATATCTAGAATATTTTAAATAAATATGTATATTATAACAAGAATAAATCCCAAAATAGTTTATATATTTATTATGTTATACTTATAAACAATTTTCTACAATTATTTCTTTGGCAAAATTCTTTTATCAATTTATTGTTGTCAATAGAATCTAATATATCCTGATGTTCATTGCAGATAGCCAATATGTTTATTTTTGCTGTGTGATTTGTGACCTTCCCAGCAAACAATTTATCGACGCTTTTGACGCTTTTGAGAATTTATGTCACTTTTTCGACGCTTTTGGACGCTTTGATTCCGAATCGATATATTCGTCGCTTTTTCGACGCTTTTGGGCGCTTCAGTTCTCAATCATATTGAATTCGTCGCAAATTCAACGCTTTTGTACGCTTCAGTTCCGAATCATATTGAATTCGTCGCGAATGCAATGCTTTTGGGCGCAACAGCGTCCAAAGTACAATAGAATAATTCGACGCTTTTGGGCGAAAATTGTCATCAAAGCGACGAATTAATTCCGGAAGTTTTAGGCGCATGGCGTCCAAAAGCGTTGATATTATTGTTTGCTGGGTTAACCACGTCTTCAATCTTCTTAACATTAACATTAACATAGAAAAGCTTCTCTCACAGGACACTGACGTACTTGGTTGTACCATCAATAAATTGATTAATTTTGTTGTTTCTATAAAAATAATTCATAAATATATAAGATAATATATATATATATGTATATATATATATATATATATATATATATATATATATATATATATATATTCTATATATAAATATTATATAATATATATATATGTATTAGTACATACCTAACAATAATTCTTTTAGGCAATATTTTGCATTGATCATATTCTCTATAGAGATAGTATACTGAATCTTTTAAAGATTGAGAATTGAAATGGTTATTAAACATAGGTAGTTCTAGTTTTAAAGCTTGAACACTTAATTCAGGATATTTATTTATCTGAAAAATTAATAAAATATAATATAGAATATTGTATTTGTAATATAGTAAACATTCTATATTATGTTTTATTAATTTTTCAGATAAATAATTATCCTTAATTAAGTATACTTACTTCAGCATAATCAATTATATTTGTATTTATTAATGACGATAATAATTTATCATATGAAATTATACTTTGATTATTTTTCAAAAATCTTTGATTTAATTCAGTAATAAGGATATCATATATTTAAATGTGTTCTTTTCTAAAGTGTTATTATTAAAAAAATATTAAATAAATAGATTATTTGTGTACAACCTCAGTATAATATTGATATCATTTATGTCGGAATAAAATTGTTTTCTTTTCCATTGCCCGCGCAACACCCTTATTTAATAAATAAAATATTTTTTTTTAATATTTTGTATTTAATAATTATAATATTTGATTATTTCTCTTTACAATGGTATATAGCACAGTTCATAAAAATACGTAAAAGTGACATAAATAATCATTTATAAATACGAGCTGAAAAATAGTTCATATAAATATGATGATTTTTTCTAATCTCTAATTTTTAAAACGTGAATATCTCTGAATTAAAAAAAAACTGTTACCATCTATGTTTGAACCACTTTCGATTATAGAAATACTTATTCAAATAACATGCAATTTTCACAGTATATTAATATTATGTTACTCTTCAGATATAACTATATAAAACATTATTCAATGATATATAATATTTTTTATATTTTATTGAAATTTCTTACATATTTTTTTTTCTAGAAATAGCTATTATGTTAGTCCATTTCTAATATGATTTTAATAATCTAAATCTCATAATCGATAGTTATATTTGTAGAAAATATTAGTTATATAATATATAAAAAAAATTAGTTGATATTTTGAAGCATACATAGATTGAATCTATTTTTAGTATTACATGATTTTCCTATCTCCACCATGTTAAACTCATGCTGCTGGCCCTTAAAAAGTCTAAGAATATTTATAATTACAAATAAATAAGATTATATATAAATATATATATATATATTAATATATGATACAAACTTTGATGGAATTTTACGTTTTCCAGGACTACGTAATGGTAGAAAATATAGATTTTCAGATTATTTTTAAATCTTTTCTAAATAAATGTGATAATTCATTCGTTTGTTCCTACAATAGTTCCTATACTGTGTCGATTAACATATTAATGAGTAAAACAACATCTTCATTGAGAGTAGCCTTTGATCCAATTACACTTATCTAATGAAATATATTTTATAACTTATACTTTTAATATAAATATATAAATATAAATTAATATAATTAATATAAATATATATTTCTGTAATCAAGAATAATTAGTATAAGCTATAGGTAACACTAACCAATTTTTCTAATAAAGTGAATATATCAAATGAATATTAATATATTTAATGAAATATATGTAGATGTTTCTAGTATACTCTATAGAGTATTCTTATATGAATATGCTTTGGCGATTAGTTCAGTACTATTTACGCTTGCCATTGTCAGTTTTTCTAATGCATTTATAATATCTAAATAGTTATTTAAGACTGCTGATATAGCCTTACATCTGATTGTCCATCTTGTAGGACACCTTTATTTGAATCTGGTTTTATCATTATCAATAGATTGGTATAAATTGCTAAATTTTCCAGATTTGCTAAAAAGAACACCAATATCATTCACAATGGATAGAGAACCAAGTAAAGCTTTGTTTTGAGCAACAGATTTACAAACAAGATTTAGGCGATGAAAACTACAATATGTGTAATATGCCAAATGTAGTTCTTTTAGTATCAGGGCTTGTTTTCTTTGTATACAGCTGACACATTGGACGCTCCATCATAACATTGTCCACGTAAATTAAACATGGATAGACCGAGATGAATATTGGTGTTTTTCAGAATATTTGCAATAGATTCTCTAGTACTTGATGTAGATGAATAAAATCCTATACATTTTTCTTGTACTTTTAGATTTTCATAAATGTATATAATCACAATCGATTCCTGGTTTTCCAAAGTTATATCTTGAGTTCCATCGCACATTATAGAGAATGGTCATAAGAAAAATTCTTCATTTTACCTAAATGGCAGGGGGGGTTTTAGGTATCAAAACCCCCCCCATTATTTTGCCAGGGGGGGTTGCAATCCCCCAAACCCCCCCTGTTCCGGCGCCCATACACATAACACACACACGTATATATATATATATATATATATATATATATATATAAAGTGATAAGATGTACGAGAGCTACGCACGTATTCTCATATAAATTAGATTTATCAATGACATACACACACATATATATATATATATATGCATTTCGATATTATTATTATTACGATTATTATCGTTTGGCAATATTTAATTTAATTTAAACAGACAGGTCGACACGTGATAGTATATCAATTGTATTACGACACGTGACATTGTATACAAAGACTGTAGTCAACCGTAATGTCGTTAGTTTTTATATCCTTCGAACGTCCTTGAATTAAAAACGCATACGAGATTAATATATACGTATGTATGTGCGTGTGTGGGTGTGTGGGTGCGTATATGAGTGATGCGTTTATCATCAACATACACACATATATATGTGGGTGTATGTATTCACAATCGTGTATATATATATAAATGTATATATACATGTATGCAATCCCCTTACCAAAGATTTTTATAATGAAATTATCTTCGCGAAATCGTTACCATTACGGAGTACATACGTCCCGGAATGGTAACAAGATTTGTAGTGGGTTGATACTATGTTGGTGATTGTGTGGTGTGTTGTCATTCGGTACGGGGCGTAAACAATAGGCGTAACTAGGGAGGAGTCTAGAACGAGGGCTATAAATAGATACGTAATTAAATATTTTAGCATATTTAATTGTATCGATGGATTGATTTATCTCATATATGTGCGTATGTGTATATGTATGTGTATGCGTTCGTGTGTATGTGTGTGTTATTTTATACATACAGTCGTACACGTGTATATTTCAATTCTATATTTAGATGTATCAACTATGGTCATTCTATTGTCCGTAAGTTACTGGTCAGAAGTGACATCTATACATATATAATGGTAGGAATCTTCGTAAATAAAGTGGAAAATGTGTGTGTCTAAAATATAGATACGCGAATTATGATTAGCTTATGATTAGATTATGTTTAGTCATACATCAATTAAAAGGATTGTCATCAATATAGCAGAGATTATCTTAATCTATATATATTATTTTATATTATATATATAAATAATATAGTTTGTTAACATAATATATATCTTCAATTCAAATACATCTAAATACCAGTAACCGAAATATTATTAGAAATTTTGATATTTGTTATTATAAATATTATTTTTAGTACATAGAGTACATTATATTTTTACGTTATTTTTGTGTCTATTCAATTCAATTCAATTCAATAACCTATAATTAATCACCTATAATCTATAACATATAAGTATATGCGTGATTTCAGATTACTTTAAACATATAATTATATAAATACCTACAACTAATTGTTATTGTTTTAAATAAACGTAGTAAAGTATTCGTCATTAGTAATGATTAATTACTAATAATGACAAGTATTATATAACATTATTATGTATAGTGCATTGCATTCCAATACATATATTACGGAAGTATTTAAAACGCATAATTCTAATAATTAATAATTAAAGTAATTGAAATAATGTAATATTTATAATATAATAAAATCGATAAAACAAATCTATACCACATTACCATATAAGGCTCCAATATCAATTCCAATCGTACACTAACAGTATTACTAACACCAAAACTATAATAACAAGCGGCAAACATGTGTATACACTTGGCTATGTGTTCGATCTCTTTACCCCTGTCTAGAATAGCGTCTGTAACGTATCACCGCCCTTTTTGTAGCGCAACTAATCTATCGTCAACAGTATACAAGTCACGTGCGTAATAACCCACGTGGTATACACCGGTCACGTGTGTTCTCTATACACACACGTGGTGTATGTGTTATGTAATACTAACTGTATAATTACGCGTGCTAAGTATGTACCGGTTAATTATACAAGATGGCGCCGCGTTCTAGATATGATTACAGTGAATCACACTATAGTGAATCATGCATAGTATGAATCACACTATATATAGTGAATCATGCATAGTATTACGTAATATATTCTACTCCGGTATATGACGTCATTGTTTCTATGTAGCTTACGTAATAAAGAAGAAATGTCGAATAAGCATATTTTAGTATACGCTGTTAACGCTGAATGCGGTTCTACCTCGAGAAGTATTGTATTAGCATTATTGAAGTATCAAAATATACTTGTTAGTATTATTTAAGTATCTATTTACACTTGATGAGAATGAGTATTATTTATTATTAAGAATACGTTTACGTTTTGAACCTAGTGTTAACGTAATTTTTATTTGTTCAATATTTGCATATTCATTTATTTGATAATCAACATTATATTTATTATGATACATTTATTTATTAAGGGCCGGGGAAACCTTCGTCTTTTTTTTTGTGTTAACAATTTTATAATAAAATTGTAAAATATTCAGATTTATCTTTAAAATGGTGTATAAAGTTTAAAATAAAAGTATTTAAAAGTATTTCAATTCGAGTTTTTAAACATAGTCCTGTAAAAAATATTTGATATAATTTGAGTAATATTTGTGTACAAATATGTTCAAATTATGATACGTTTTATTTTCATTATTTATAATATTAATATTTAGCCGAATTTAAAAATTTAAATACAAGAATACGGGTAATAAATAGCTGTATTTAATCTCTAGGGTATTATGTAACTAATTAAATGAAAGCATATATTTACTAATCTTATGATAGCGTCATATGTTTTAAAATATACTAACTGAAAAATAATCTTTATAAGGTTATATCTCATAACTTTTTTTTTTGATTTTTTTGTTTTTCAAAATACTACTATTTTTGTCCAATTGCCTCAAGCATTATACAAATTTCTGACCATGCATATATGATATTACTGATAATAAGCTATCCTATTATATTGTAATAATTTAATTTTTAAATATACTAATTATAAATATTATAAAAAAAGTTGATGAAAAAAACAAACAAAAATACAAAAATAAAATATTGGTGGTAACCGATATCTTATAAGCTGTTATAAGTTTAGATATAGGATAGCTTTTATAGATATGATATTTAGCTATCTATAGGTTAAAAAAGTAGGTGATTATATGCATTTGTGTAAAATTAGTACTACTTAAAAGTGTAAAAAGTAGTACAGAAGTAGTACTTAAGTAGTAAAAAGACTACAAATTTGTAGTCTTTTTACTACTTTGTAATCTTTGACTACATAGTCTTTTTAGTTACCCTATCTTTTACATGTAAACTCGGCAAGGTTACCCTGGCCCTTAAACATATATTAGAAACTTGAGCGATTATTCACTGTAAAAAACACTTTAACAATACTATTAACTAAATAAATTTGAATATGGGTTTTGAGTCAAAACTTGTGACCAAATTATTTTTTGTAGTTATTTTATTTTGTTATGCTTTTCGGAATATATATATATATATATATATATATATATATATATATATATATATATTGTATGAGTTTTTTATAATAATTAAACCTAATATTTACATTTTGCATTTTTTTAAATAAACAGTTACGAAATGTGCATTAATTTATTAAACAAAAAATCATCGATATGTCCTTATATGGATTTGTATGCTGCATACTGTTATCTGCTGATAAATAAATGTATGTGTGTATGTTTAGATTGTTATCACGAATGTTTAATCAGCTGTTGAACATATCTAAATATAACCTATATAGTGTAATAATACAAATTAATTATATCGATTTTTTTAAATTGAAATACAATCATTTTTTATATATATTCTATATATTCGTTATACAATATCAATATTATATTAGATATATTATACATGTTAATAATATATCTTTAGTTTTATCAATCTTATATATATAAAATGTAAAAAATAATATCAATACGTGGAAATACTAGTCTTCAAATTATTGAGATACACAAATTTAACAAAAATTTAAATATATTTCCTTAGGAAAATCTTTATTATTACCTGTAGATGATTATATCCGTAAAGGATTATATATAAGAGTTTTTTTAAATATACATGCAACATGTATAATCAACATCTTTAACTATAACTATAGTTGACCTGTAGGAACATTATATTCAGTTTAGAAATGTGTATTATAAATGTAAGTGTTATTAAATCCAATGTCATAAATATGTATGTATTATTATTATTATTATTATTATTATTATTATTATTATTATTATTATTATTATTATTATTATTATTATTATTATTATTATTATTATTATTATTCATTATAAGTATACATATTTAATAGACAATACATCTGTCTTATATAAGATAAGTGTGCTAGAATTGCATAATACTACTGAGGATATTAATAACTATGATAATTAGTAAGTTATGTTCCCAAGGACATCATTAACAACCCAACACCTGTGCTGTCATAATAGTAATAGTATATTTATATTTATACGCAAAATATAAGGTATAGTGTTACATGTACAGTGTTAATATAAATATATGTATATAATATTATAATATATCATAAATTCGTTTGCATATATTTATATATAATAAAATTATTAATATTATAACCAATTTTTGTATGTATATTATTAGTATACTAAATAAAATTAGTTATATAAAAATAAATTGTATTATTTATCTCATATCCTATAGGAACATTCGATCAAATCGTAATCTTAATTAGTTAAATATTAATTAATTAATCAGAATTAATTAAATATATATATATATAATGTTATACGTGTATGGTGTATATCAATATAGATGTAGGTTTCAACGAGAAATTCTATGATGAAATATAATACATACATTTATAAATTTATAAATTAAAAAGCATGTATATACGCATGACTCACACGTATGACGTGATACGTAAACTTACTACTGCATATCGGATCAAACCCTATATACCACGTGATTGGACGTAATCATACGCGAGAATAACGTGATATCTCGACGTTCGCACATGCATTGCACGGTCAATGATTGCCGCGTCAAATAATAATTACGCACGAAGAAAATAGAACGTGTTCGGTTCTCCGTACGAAAGTAAAACTAAATATATATATATAATTTAAAATAGTAATGTATTGAGTAAGGTACATTTATTTCCTTTCTTTTTTTTCTTTTTTTCTTTTTGTTTCTTACTTATTAAGCTACAAGCGAGTTTCTCGATATAATTTTTAATAGCCGCTGTCAAAAATAAATCAAACCATAAAATAGATTAATAAAACATAAAATAAATAAATAAAACATATAAGAAAGTGTGTTGCAGACGTATTTCACTGTTTGTTGATGATGACTCATCTACGCTTTACCTGTAGGTCTACTATTAGTGTACACTGGTCTAAGACCTACTACCACTGTCCGGTGTCCACGATCTTTATGAAAATACACGTGATATCGCCAGATGCACACGTGACGAGTGTAAACGTAAGTGTCACGTGTTCGAACGTATCACGTGATGAGATATTTAACATCTACAGACATGGCATATGTGTGTAGTACACACACTGTGCCACGGTAACACACGCGGAACGAGTACATAGCTATCACGTATATATATATATATATATATATATATATATATACATATTTATATATAATATTATATTATGTGGAGTTCAATAAGGTCACTAATTCAAATATAACGTTACATCACTATCGCGAATCATATCCAGATCGCCATAATTATTTCAAATTTCACTCCGACCTTATTAATAATAAAATAAATTAATAAATATATATATACGTGATATTTGTGTATATATATTATATATATATATACATATAGTTATAACGTACGTATACCTGCTCTTGCGATGCTCTAGTCAGCGTGCCCTAATCACACCCCTAACCTCTCATTAGTTTCCGAAACCATGGCTAACCTACTACTACTTCCGCTCTTGGCCGCTGTCCTCGTGGTGTCAGTTTACTCACTTCCGGTTTGTTATGTATTATGTAAAATCGTTCTATTGTTCACCCTTTACCTTCATTACATCACACGTTTATATATATATATATATATATATATATATATATAATTCATGTATATTATTGATTTATAAAATGTCGAAAATGCTATTCCTTCTATAATTTAAATTATTGTAATATTATTTGTATATATATATATATATATATATATATATACTATCCAATATAGATAGGAACAATATGTAATTAAATAATATATTCGCAATGTACAATCTCGTGTATTGATACGTACCATCTGTAGACAATGACAGACAGACATTATATGTACGCGATATCTACATGTATATATGTAATGTGATGTACAGTGTAAATATTACGTATATAATTATAGTAGTTATATGTCGGATATCTTCATAAGTCCACTGCGATTCTATATCAAGCTATATATATTAATATCAACTCATAATCACTGTGTATTATATATATACAGTGGTTGGTAGATGAGTGCGGATTTTAACAGAAGCCCGTGGTCTATGCATGGTCATTTCGCCGGACAAATGCCGATTATTACGTGGGGAAAACATAATATTGTTTGAATAATAATTATTAGAATTATGATATATTATTATAATTATTATAATTATTAATTTAATTAAATAATCAAATATAAGTGTATAATAATTAATATCTAATTAACGTTTTAATCTACCGATATAAGTTCGTGAGAATCGAGTTTTATTCGTTTTATACGCTGCAGCTCCAACGCACACTATAGTGTGCTCGCACACAAACACACTATAGAGTGCCCTCCATGGATAGTGTACGGTATGCACTGAATACTATCAAATATATGTGGTACGAAACAATATTATAACCAAAGATTTTGCGAAGCAAAGATATAACACTCCCTATGCATGCAACGTAATTTAGTAATATACCCAACCGCTGCTAGCAGTGGTATCGAAATCACAGAAATAGATTTAGGTTCGGCCCTGTTTGCATGCAACAATGTTTTCATTGCTCTATTAAATTACATGCAATATAAATTAGCTTTTACTCACTAAATATATACTTATAGCATTTAAAACATAAATATCATATTTGTTTGTTATATATTAGTAATGAACACTTAGTTTGCATCATATAAATATTAATTTAAAGCATATTATTTAACATTTTAAAAGTGTATAGTTAAATACGAATTTACATTATAAACAACGCATAGTTCCTAAAAGTAACCCGCTATAGGTGGCACCAGGGTATGTTGTATACAAATTCGAATTACACGATTTCGCGTAAGTGTTATATCTTTCCTTCGGAAAATCTTTGTTATAACTACAGTATGTATAAAGTATATAACCTTCAACACTCGCTATCCATTCACCATCATTAAACAGGTATTCATTATGGAATACTATTATAGTATAGTATTATATAGTAAACTATATTATACAATATAGTATTACTATAATATCGAAATCACTGAAATAGATTTAGGTTTAACATATTTTTTACATTTAAAAAGTGTATAGTTCGATACGAATTTACATTATAAACAACGCTTTTCTCCGAAAATTGACCCTTCATAGGTGGCGCTGCGCATACGAAATCGCATTACACGATTTCACGTAAATGTAATATATTTCCTCGGTCGCGAAACATGTTCGGCGTTGTATGCGATGTCCATCTAGACGTGGCCGTAATTGTCCAGACACGTGATTACGCGATATGCGCGTGCGTGTGCAGTGTAGTGAACGCAGCTAACACGTGATCTATAGTCTTCGAGTCACGTGACACTGGCTAGTCACGTGGTGGTGTCTAGTGCATAGTAAACAAGTAATTAGTCATCGCCGTATACCAGAATAATCATCGTAGTGCAGACGGACGTGTTGTTCCTTGATCCGTTACCGCGGTAAACTATGCTGAAGGTTACCGTGACCTCAGGCCGACTTATCGAGTTATCTCGCGTAATCTCGCCGGACTCGCGTCGTATCGCGTTAATTCGCGTTAATTCGCGTTATATCTCGCGTTGGTTAGCGTTGTATCGCGAGATGTTGTGTTACGTAATATTAATAACTATTAGATAATATATCTGTAGATTAACTTTCTTTAATTCCTTAACTTGCGCAACTATTTGAAAATGAATCCCACACGTGCTGTGTTTATCTTGTTAATAGTAAATGCAATATACAATATATCTCGCATATTATTATCATTAAAATGATTATATTATCTCAATTTGTTTAGCATAAATTATTAATATATATATATTCAGATATTTTATAATACTTGTATTACATATTATAAGAATCGTTTTTATTTAACTAACATTAAAATTGTTATATAATTTTCAAAATTTATAAACTCACAGGATTACTACTTTATTAATATTTAATTTATTATACGAAATACATTTTTATATAAGGTTATCTATATGATTATATGTGTTAGCTGGTAATCAAGAGTATATATATATATTACATATTAGTGAACGCATTAACAGTAGAATATACTTTAATTATTAATATTTATTATTTTAAATGTTATATAGTGCACATTAATACAGTATTTATATTCGTTCGTTTTACTTGTTATTATATTTAAGATATTTGTATGATGAATACCTCATACCCTATATATTATGTCATAACATTTCATAATGTTACTAAATATACTTAAGGGCAGGGGGCACGGGTAAAAATCATGAAAAAAAAAATTATTTGTAATATTATTTTATTATTAATTTATAATATTTGAAATATTATCTTTAAAATGGTACCAAAATGGTTTATTTACGTAAAATAAAACTAATAAAAAGAAGCATTTTAAAACAACTATAAAGAAAAAATAATATTTGTAATAAATATTTTTATTAATAGATGTATTATTTATACTGATTTATACTGATTATATTATTATTCGTATTCATTATATATATATTAATTTTATATAACTATACTGGTAGCTATATTACATTTATATATATAATATTTCATTTATATGTAAAATATCTATAAAATGTAACTTTAACTTTAAACTTGATTTATACAAAATAATTATTTTGACCAACTACGTTCACTATAATGTCAATAAGTTTAGTAATATTACTTTATTCTATTTAATTTTTTTGCATTATATCCATAACATATGTAGCTTTATTATTCTAGTTTTTGTATTGATAAGAATTTATATTTATTTTTAAAATGATATTTTTGTAACATTTTTGTTAATATTTTGTATGTCATATACATAGATATGCATAACTCTTAGATTATTACAAAAAAAAACTTGAAAATTATGATTAACAATTATCAGATTAATTAGTATACAACTAAAAAATTTTTTTATAATTTTAATATAAATTATTTAGTGAATTAAGTTTTGAGAATGAGTCCTTTTTTGTATCTTTTACATGTAAACGAAAAACCCGTGCCCCCTGCCCTTAAGTATATATTAGTTGATAATATATATATAGCCGGGGTCTATGGCTTAGTGGAACAGTAACATCTAGTAAGCGAGATTCCCCGTATTCGAATACAGCTTATTTTTTTTTCTCTTATATTTATCAAGAACTTAATAATTCATTAAATAATAACAGAAGAAAAAAAGTGTACTATTTGTTTTTAATTGTCTGTGTTCCTCGCAGTTATTGATAACGTGTACAAATCAATGACTTCTTGAGGGTCCATTTGCATCCGTTATTATTATACGTGTGATTCAATACATCAATATTATTATAATATGTATATATATATATATATATATATAATAATAATAATAATAATAATAATAATAATAATATTTATTAGAAAAATTTTAATAATACATTTTTGTTATCCTTTAATTATAATAATATTTATATGTTTTCTTCTAAAGGGCTTCAATATAATATGCCTATTTTATGTTGTTGTTGTTGCCCATTATATATATATATATATATATGATGTAATAAGTTCTCTAATTGAGCGATAATAAGGCACACTCTCTAATACCAAGAATAAAATAAATGAATTTAAAAATTCGATGTGTAACAAAAAATCAGCCTTAGCCTGGAAAATAGTAAATGAAGTTAGTAGAAGAAATAACTCAAACTGAGCAAAACTTAAAGAAAACAGTGGAAAGCAACGAATGCAACTATGGCAAGAAACTACTTGGTAAACCAACAATTCCCACATCAAACGATGAAAGTAAATTTAAAAAAAGGGAATTTTACAATAAATGAATTAAAGCGAGCTATTAAAAGCATAAAAATTGGAAAAGCTGTTGGCTTAGATGAAATACCATATGAAGTATGGAAACTAGAAGAATTTCAAGAAATATTACTAAACTCGTGCAATAGTGTATATTCTCAAGAACCAATAGACATATGGAATGAAGGATGCTTATTTCCTTTCCCTAAAAAAAGAGAGCTTACTATCACAACAACTATCGGGGAATCACACTAACTCCAATTGCAGCTAAGATATATATAACCTGATGCTATTTAATTAAAGGATAATACTAGAGATGGATCATATCTTGAGAAAAATCAAAATGGCTTCTGAACAAAGAGATCAACGACATGATAAATGTAATCATTCGACGTATATTAGAAAGAATAAAGTCTAAAAACTTGCCAGCTACTCTCTTATTTATAAACTTTCAACGGCTTGTAATTCAATAAATCGTGTAAATATGATATAATCATATGTGGCATACCCAATGAAATCATAAATACCATATTGACGCTGTACAAAAACACACGCTCCATGGTAATATCACCTGATGGCGACACACCCTTCTTCGATACAACTACTGGAGTACTACAAGGATATACACTTGCACTCTTTCTATTCATTATATGTCTCGATTATATATTAAAAAAATCATTGATTATTAACTCAAATCTCGGATTCACTCTTATAAAAAATAAAAAGCCAGTATAGCTGTACATATTACAGATATTGACTATGCTGACGATATAGCTGTAATAATTAATAGTCTGATAGATGCAAATATACTACTACACAAAATAGAAGATACGTTTAAATATATCGGTTTACATATAAACTTAGATAAGACGGAATGCATATGCTTAAATCACGAAAACCAGATAAATATGAAAAGCCTACCACGCCATGATATGATAAGTTGAGACTGTTCTTGTATATGGCTATATCACTTGGACTCCAACTTAAACATTAGAGAAAAAGTTGATGGTATACATAAATGCTGCGAGCTGCACTAAATAAGTCACGGAGAGACCAGGTTACAATAAGGAGTTGTACGGCATATTGCAACATTAACAGTTACATAGGCGAACAGCTACGGCGGTTATACCGTCATTGCTGGAGAAACAGAAGCGAGTATACTCATATCACTATAGTGATGTATTACTCTGGAATGCACAACATGGACGACACTCTCGAGGAAGGCCTACGAAAACATATTTATACCAACTAAGAGAGGACACGATGTGCACAAACGAGGAACTACCGATAGCGATGAATGATAGAGAGGAATAGAGGAAACGTGTTATGACTACCGATCAAGATATACCTGATAAGGTAAGATAGACATTATTTGATTACACTTTAGAGAATTATTTCTACTATTATTTATATTAAATATTATAAGGAGTTTTAAATAAATGTCCAATTATGGAAATATAAATTTAGAAATTAATGCCATCTCGGTATTTTCTCGTAATATCGATTTGTATTGTTATATTAAACACATGTGTTATTATAACTACACTCACATACATACATACGCAAATATTAATATATATACACTATAATTATAAATATATATCCTTAACATTATTAGATACATGCCTATTACATAAAGAGGTATGCACTTAAGGGAGTTGTCATTAAATGCTTTTAGTTGAAATTATTTATGGTTATATTATGCATAAACAAAATAACAGTTTAGTTCGTTGTATAAATGATCCGTATTCATTCCATATTTAAATGTATCGATTTGTAACTCTATTTTTTCATGTTAATACACTTCGTATGTTAAAAGCTTCATATCCGGTTCACACGATATTAAACGAAAATCAATACATTTTTGTTGGCTTGCTGTAATGATTTATTTAATTCATTGTTACAAAAATCATCGTAGGCCAACAAATGATTATTTTATGAGTACTGATATTTTATATTATTTATTATGATACCATAAACATAATAAATTATTTTTAACATAATATTATTACTTTATTATTATGATTACTTATATATTTTAATGTATTCGTTTGAACTCTACCAAAATAATAAATATTATATTTTGCATATATAGTAAACTACTATATAAACTACATATTTCATTAAATTTGTCAATTATATAAATATAAATAGATTTATTTAATACTATAATATTATTATAGTCTATTATAAATGTCAGAATAGAGATATTTAGTTTATATATATATTAGTATACTAATATTGAGCCCCCACGGGGTATCTGGCTCCATGGGTTCTACGGCTCAATGAAGCAGGTGCTGGAAAGAGAGATACCCCTGGTAAGATCTCAGGTGGTTCTTGCTTATTCTCTCGAGTTTATCAATAGTTTGAAATTATAAATCAAACCACAAGATAAATATGTTACATATTTGTATTGTATTGTAGTGGGTTCCTCATATTTATTTATAATATGTACTATAGTCTTTGACTTCTTTCGATGTCTATTTTATCCTCTATGTGTATACAATATATACAATATATTCTATTAAATATATATATATATATATATATATATATACAAATTAATATTATTTAGTTAAAAACAAATTATTCAATTAATTTAGTAATATATATGCAGATATATAGTTTATGTAGTATATCATTACCAACCATACATATTATTTCATTTGTAAATATATATTATTAAATCGATGGTGATTATGAATTAAAATAGATCCATTTATCGTACCTCGATCTATACAAAATAGTCTTACATAATTGCCACGTATATATGAATTTATAGATATTAGTTTATCTATTTCATTGATTAATTTTGAATATAAAATGTTACTAACTTATTTTAAATATTCATTACTATTTTTAGTATATTTATTTTAATTTATATAATTTTACATAACATAATTCATATACTTTATTAATTACATTTCTTTAGAATGAATATATTTACGGATCTATACAAATAAATAATTTATTACAATATTTATTAACTAATATATTAATAGTTTAATAGTTTAAACCAAATATAACATTACGTCATATATCAGCTGCCCGGGCCTCCAGCGGTTAATGAGTTAACTCATATTAAAGGTAACTTATAGAATTATATATATTTAATTTCTTAACATCGATCTAATAATTGATTACTAGATATAGGAAAATATTTTAGATATGATATTATATATTATATATTTATATATTATATACATAACTTTAGTATACTAAACATTAATATATACAATATATGTACATGCAAAATATATGCAAATAAATATATTATATTAATAAACAAATATAATATATATATATATATATATATATATATATATATATATATATATAAATATACATATATTGATATTCCTTCATAATACAAATGTTATATTTATGTAAAAAATTAATCAATTATTTCAATATATTATCTATCAAATTCCCATTTATAATAAAAATGATATTACCGATGTAATATATATTATATATTTCATTATATATATGTATCACTTGTAATATATATATATGTGTGTCATTTAATATTATATAAATGACATACATACATACACAAACATATACACACATAAATATAAGTTATATAAAATATTTAAATCAGTAGTTTTAATCACATTACTATTTCATATAAAATATTCTCATACTAAGAAAAATACAAATACATATACACAGGAATAAGCATAGAACATGCGATGTAACACGATTATTACATAATATTATGTAATATTATTTGTTATGTCATCATCACGAGCTATTTCACAATAAATCATTTACGAAAACACGTACGAAATACAAATGCAAACAAATAGAAAACAAGATTATTATCAGGTATATCATTTTAAGAGTATTAGGGATCTTGTTATTGTTATTATCATCATATACACACACGATTAAGCACGCTTATTACTAGAATGCGATATTAATTAGCATGATTACGTACTGATTACACAATACACACATTCATAATGATAACAACAACGGATAACACACATGCTACACGTATACTACCCATATATGGTATTATCAAGACCTCTTATAACTAATCAGTTTGTTCCTTTTCATACGAATGTACAAGATACTTTTGTGCTTCGTTTAAATGTCTGATATTTTCTGGTGTCGAATGATACTCTTTATTTCGCGATGGCTGGTGTAGAATTTTACGGTTTTGACAGATATTATTTGTTTCCCAGGGTATACGTTTTTTCAACTTAGCTTTCAATGGGATTAATTTATCAGCAGTTTCCTTACATGCAGTTTCAAAGTGAGTATACATTTTGCAATCAGATAGCGAAGATGTATTAAATAATATTTTTTTTAAATAATTATAATAAAATATTTTTTTTTCCATACTTTTGCGGAATTTTAAATGGAAGGAGAACTCCTTATATATATATATATATATATATATATATATATATATATATATATATATATATATATATATATATATATATATATATATATATACACCGTGTAAATACATAATTAGACATAATCTTAAATATGATCAGATACATATGATCATGAGCTATAACGTTCATCTATTTTCGGATAAACTTGACGATACTTCAAGTTAAAGCAATTTTAACTTATGTGGATAAATGTTGAATATATATTTTATTGTAATTTCAATTACTAATTATTATTTGAAATGAAATATATATGGTAAAGTATATATATATATATATGATGATGATGATGATATTTAGTTTATTAGCACTAAAATAGGGTCATGTAGACACCTTCGTTCGTGCGGGAAGAAAATAATAATAAAATAATAGTATTACGATAATAATTTAATAATAATATACATGCAATATGCCACGAATAACAATACTAAATAATATAAAGGACTATTATATACTACAGTCTGCATTGATATGGTATATATATACAGTCAACTTCCGATAAGTCGGACTCGCAAGGGACCGGGAAAAGTTTCCGACTTAGCGAGATGTCCGACGTATCCGAGATTCAGAATATCATGCAAATAAGACAAGAAATGCGCAGCGCATTTAACATGTAACTAGATACAAATCCAACCAAACAAATTACATTTGTCCGACTTATCCGTAGTCCGACTTACCGAGAGTTGACTGTATATATATATATATATATATGCTATAATATATGGTTAAATGAGGTAAATATATTAATGCGAGAACCTATCAATACATTTTGTGTGGGGAACTTTTAAGTAATATATCGATATATTTAATTGTATATATTATTAGTAGTATTACTAGATTTTGGCATTTATAGTTAACTTGTAGAAGTATTGATACCTAATTATAGATTCTTTAGAAAATAATCTTTCATATTGTAATGTATATATATATATATATATATGTATATATATATATATATATATATATATATATATACATATATATATGTATATATAATGATTAATCAAAAATTATATTAACAATATATTATGAGTCGATGAATTCTATTTACAAATACCCTACACGATTAGTGATCACTAGAATGTTCTTTACAGAATCCTTAACGGAATTACTAAGGTTTTACTATCTGTGCAGATGTAATTAAGTCGCGCACGTGACATCTGGGCGATAATATATTCACTTGTAGTTAATAATCTATTAGTAATTGAACGCAATTATATCCGATTATTATTATGATATAAGCACAAAAATACGCAGTTACGAGAATAAATGTAAACATAAATATACCTATACATAGGTATACACACTAATAAACAGATATACATATATTTAGATATATATATATATATATATATATATATATATATATATAAGTTACATAGTAATAGCGCAAGTGTGGTGTTATTATAATAACATTATTATAGATATCATCAATTAAGTTTAATTTTAAGAGATTGATGAATAGGTATAATTGTAATAGCTAGGTTTACAATAACATAAAGCATCCTATTGTTTCCTATTGCATCCTATTATAAAACTACAGTTCTATAATAATGAATATTTTCATTTGATATCACATTAGATATTAACTAGATGTTAATATTAATGTAAAAAAACATTTAACAATCTACCTAGATATAATTAAAATATAATTTGTTTAGATGAATTATATAAATAGTGAATATTAACTCGATAATAACTGTTTTCCTATAACTGTCAATACATATGACTTAGAGTTGATTTATCAGACCTGAAAATATTATTAAAATTCAAATTGTTTTATTTATAAACTTATAAATAACAATAAAGTATAGGAATCTAAAGTAGGATATTGAATTCAGGAATCTCTATAGGAATTCATACTATAGTTTTAGAATATAAGATTATTATATTTATTTTGAATTATGATATAACAACTTATTTTTTTCATCTACAAAATCTACATCCACGATTATAATTAATATTAATATTAATATTAATATCTCTTATATAGTGCTGTTATTTATTTATTAATTTAGACTTTTTAAAACAAAACTGCTCTTCGTGTTACTAGCCAAGAATATATGCTGTATAATACACCTTCTCAAACAGCTCATACACAATGTGTTTAATAGATATAGTCCATACATGTACATATATCTATAGTTGCTTGTGTGGTTCAGGTATCAGTCACACAAGCTCCGTCCGGACCATTAAAATAGGTCTTAAAATAATATTTAGAAGTGATATTGAGAAGTTAGATTAATTTATGTACAAATAGTATCGTTTCGCGTTATAAGTTGGATAACACTAGAGCTGATTCGAAGGGGAATTAGATCCATATGATTATACGTGAAAACGTCATCTAAGTTACTGGATTTGATAATAACGATAACAATAATAATTACGATATAATTCCGCTACGGTGTGTTATTTATTCTTGATACTTTAATTGAATTTATAATTGATGAAATCTCTATTAAATTCGTAGGTTAATATATATATATATATATATATATATATTACTGGATTTGATAATAACAATAACAATAATAATTACGATATAATTCCGCTACGGTGTGTTATTTATTCTTGATACTTTAATTGAATTTATAATTGATGAAATCTCTATTAAATTCGTAGGTTAATATATATATATATATATATATATATATATATATATATATATATATATATATATATATATACATATATATATACAGTCAACTCTCGGTAAGTCGGACTACGGATAAGTCGGAATTCTCGATAAGTCGGACACATTTAGTTGGTTTGGTTGAATTTGTATCTATAGATATGGAACTATAGTTCCATGTTAAATTAATCGGATAAGTCGGATAAGTTGGATTAGATAAGTCGGACTTTTCTATAAGTCGGACACATATTATAGTCATTTTTATGATTTTTATACTGGATAAGTCGGACTTTTTATAAATTGACAGAAATGTTTACTTTAAATATTGAATATTATAATATTAGTAAGTAATATTATTGAATACAACATTTTATGTTGTTGATTGTTTCATAATTCTATATTTCGCTTACTATTTAACTCGCGCTGCGCATTTCATGTCTTATTTGCATGATATTCTGAATCACTGATAAGTCGGACATCTCGCTAAGTCGGACATTTTTCCCGGTCCCTTGAGAGAGCGACTTATCGGGAGTTACTGTATATATATTTGTATTGGTTGGTGAAGTCTTTTAATCCCATTCAGAAACTTAGATGAAGTATTACTTATAACCATATTGCTCTAATATCCCTTCGAAGCTGGGCTCATGGTAAGGCATCCATAATTTCAATGAGAGTCATATATATGCGTGTATGTGTGTGTGAATACGATTACTATAGTAGTTAAGTATATATACTATTATACTAGTATACTTAATTAACACAATATGTATAGCTTATAAGATATCGGTATACAATATAACTATGTATACTATAGTACGTAGCATATTAACACATCACCTGTTATATACAATGTATTACATCATAATATTAGGCATGGAATATAGTATACATATACATATATATATATATATATACATAATAAAGTAGTGTGTCATATTGCGGAAATATAAATGACGTAATATAATGAGATACTATCATATTACGTAACATCAATTATGAAATAATCAAAGGTGTAATTAAGAAGCCGTCTCTTATATATATAAACGTCTATGTATAGTATATAAGTATATAGACGTCTATTGCGGTCTATGTATAGAACGACTACGACTAAATATACGATTGTTACAACAGCACTATAGTGCGGGCATAATGCATTGTTATAACCACTACTACTATTTCGCAGCTCATGTTAGATACACATTGTACGTGTTTGTTGTATGTTATTACTTCAAGTTGGTAACTCGATGATATATATATATATGTGTGTGTGTTTTTTTTTAGGAGAAATCACATTTTTGAAAAATCACTAAAAAATCCAGAATTTTATATACAGATATCCAGATATCTGTTTCGAATTATTTCTTCAATTCTTTTTTTTTTCAATTCAAATTCGTTTAAATTATGATAATTTGCTTCGAATTACTAAGCCAGTATTTTGTAAATATTCTAAAACCAAAATATTCGAAGCAGCTAATAACCGGACCTACCGCAGGGTAAACATGGGCCCGATTAATTATAATACCCAGAAATAACGTTCAAGAGTGCACTCGTGCATAGGTCGTTATTAGTAATATAAAAGTATAAGCTTAATGTTTACATTATTATAAGTATATTAATCATATAATGTGGAAATATTAATATAAATAGTATTCATATCCTATGCTTTAAATTGGCGGAATATATGTGTGCATATATATATATATATATATATATATTTGTCTGGAGTCTATGGCCCAGTGGATCAACCTAAAGCTAGTAAGCCAGAGGTCCCGGGTTCGACTCCAGGCAGTTCTTGTTTTTCTCTTGTGTTTATCAAGAACTTAATAAATGACAAATCAAAACACAATGTTTTTATTAAAGAAAAAAATGTTACTATTTGTATTGTATTGTCCGGGGCCCCTCACAGTTATTTTTAACATGTACAACTCTATGACTTCTTGAGAGGTCCATTTGTATCCGCTATTTGTATTAATAATATATATATAAAATTCAATAAATAAATATTATATATATATATTTATATCGTATCAATTCCGTAACGCTATAGCCAATAAACTCAACTTAATTCATAGTTATAAATGCGATGATAATAATGCGGGCAGTAGTACGGCAGACAATGAAGCTATTGTGCGCGTATGGTCGTAAGTTATGACTCATAACTAAGTAAAGGTACAGACGATCATTGACGCGTGCGCACTCGGAGATGACTATTAACCGTCGGACGTATGCTGACGTATGCAGTCATAATCGGATAGAAATACATGATCAAATAGTATTGTTCAAATACACAGATACAGACAGACATATATATGTAAGAAGGTGTGAGATATATGTATCGCCTAAGGACATAGTGTAAACTGCTGCGTATCGGATGCGGATTATCGCTAGTTTATTAAAAGATGGCGGCGGAGGCGGAGGCGGTCATTACGGACCGGTCAAAATGCCCTTTCTGCGGCCATTTACGTAATGGTCAGATAATCCTCTCGCTATGACCTTCGCTGACCTCCGATGAATTACGTAATCGTTAACCGAAGCGACGGTCTGAGGCTCGCGCGCCGCGCGACAATGCGACGCGTTAAGTAATTAATCCCCCCTAGTCCGACTTCTAACAATGCCCCCTAAGTCGTCGTCGTCTACTCGACCCGTGAAGAAGGTAGTGCGGGTAGTGTGGGCTAATATTGCTTAGTGGTACGATTAGGTAGAGGATTAACTTGTTATGCATCCTGGTATCGAAGAGCGATGATTCATCACGATACACTATATGGCTATCTATCTAAAGTCGAAGTACATTGAATTGGAACCGGTATCGAAGTCGACGGCGAAATCAGTTAACGAGTCGATAGCCTAATTAGTAGTTTATCATCGGACACTTATTTAAAGTCACTATAGTATAACTATAGTCTAACTATATTGTAACTATAGACTATATTCTAACTATATACTATAGTCTATATATAGACTATAGTACTGACCATAGTACTAACTATATAGACTATAGTCTATATATAGTCACTAGTCTAACATTTGTTTAATAATATATATATATATATATATATATATATATATATATATATTACGTCGACATATACTTAGACAATTAGTTCGTACATTTAATTATTAGTTCATGTGTAAGTTTCATAGGACATTTCGTATATATTAATGACGATATTATTGTATTTGAATCGATATTTCTACGAGACATTTCATTATTTTAGATCGCGAATTAATTTTCGAAACACGCGCAATAGAATGTAATAGTATACTAGTATACTTTATACTATTATTACTATTAGTATACTAGTATACGTTAACGTACGTTACATATTAAATGTATTACAATACATAATGATTACGTAATGTTGAGTATGTGGTGATATGAATTTTTCTAAAATACAAGTCGATACAGTTCATTGTACAATGGTACGTACTGTATACACGCACAAGGTACGTATAATGGTACGGCTCTCAATGAACGATATATATATATATATAATAGCACTATAGTGTAGAACATGTATTATTAATATACGATTATTAATATAATATAAATTAATAATAATATAATACAAATTAAACACTTTTTATTACTACTATAGTAGTAATAAAAATTTGTAATTTATTATATTTATTATATATCATAATAATTCGAAATACTCACAAAAAATATATACATGAACACACACATATATATATATACGCGCCCATACACGAACACACACGCACAATCTATAGAAACACACACGTGTTTGTGCATATTTAACATGTATAGTGTCAGCCCTAGAGCACTAGTTGTGCGTGTACAGTTCGAGTACAACAGCAGCACCGGTAACCCGATGACCCTGCTGTTACGTAAGACACATCTATTGCGTCATCGTTGTGGCGTGACGTCACACGATTACGTAATGTCAGGCTTAATTTCGTATTGTTAAAAATGTCGCATTATATATAATTATCTTTGTCCGTATAAGTATACGTTATATATATATACACGATCTACATCGTTGGCATTCTCTGAATCAGCTTTATCGGTTATTGCTCGGAAAAGCTGGAATTCACTTCCTTATTATATTCGTTGTATAACATCACTTTCATTGTTTAAACGTAAACTTTATGTCCATGTTAAGTCATTGCAATTCGTTCTATTTTATTATTCGTTTTATATTTATTTTTGTTTTAGTTTTTTATTATCTAACGACGCATATAACCACCATGTGTTTTTGTAGACAATAAACTATATGTAATTAAATAAATACATATAACCTATAGGTATACATATAAATACCCGTGCATTAGGTGTGGTGCCGAATTGTGAGAAATATTCTCTCCCACACCGCGGCGTCACTTCCCCCGACCGATATTTCGCCGCTGTCTCACATTTCGAACCGATTTTCACCGATTTCCGTAGCCGGCTCGTGAACATATTTTATTATCGTTGTTTGTGATAATCGGTGATTTAATTCAGTATATAATTACGTATGCGGTGACTAAAGTAAATAAAGTACGGTGTTTGCGCTGTTATCAAGTGTAAAATACATGAAACTATACCTCATGTCAACTGTCAATCAATTTATAATGCGTAAAGTAGAAAACATTCACCATATATATATATATTCATTTTCACTATTATATCTATTAACACTAGTTCACTTTGTAGTTGAATTAAAATAGAATACTATTATAATAGTTTATCTATAGATAAACTGACTTGATATATCAATCTATCCTTCAATCTATATTCACTTATACATATAGGTTTGAATACTTCTTAGATTATTTTATCATATTTACAATAATTCAATAGTTTTTCGTATCCATTTTTCAATGACTATAGAATTTCAATTAGAAATATTATTGCTTTAAATTGTATATAGGTATATTGTGAAAAATCGCTTTAAAATCTGAAATATATCGTCCAAAAATCGTCCGACTTTTCGGTGTGACACTGGCTTCATATTGTGATAACGTGTTCGGGTGAGGGGTATAGAATATCACTATTCGCACCTTTGAGTGCTGGAGTGAATATAGTGGCGGCGACGGTGTGCCCGGTGCGGTCAGTGTTGTGTAAGCTCACCTCGGTGCGAATATCTAACCAATCATCTACGTTCTCGGAACATGCGAACACGGCCCAGTTACTTAAATTACATTAGTTACATAAGTTACATTAGTTACATTAGTTACATTAGTTACATAAGTTACATTAGTTACATAAGTTACGTAAGTTACATAAGTTACATAAGTTACATTAGTTACATTAGTTACATAAGTTACATTAGTTACATTAGTTACATTAGTTACATAAGTTACATAAGTTACATTAGTTACATTAGTTACATTAGTTACATTAGTTACATAAGTTACATAAGTTACATTAGTTACATTAGTTACATTAGTTACATTAGTTACATAAGTTACATTAGTTACATTAGTTACATAAGTTACATTAGTTACATTAGTTACATTAGTTACATTAGTTACATTAGTTACATTAGTTACATTAGTTACATAAGTTACATTAGTTACATTAGTTACATAAGTTACATTAGTTACATTAGTTACATTAGTTACATAAGTTACATTAGTTACATTAGTTACATAAGTTACATTAGTTACATAAGTTACATTAGTTACATTAGTTACATAAGTTACATTAGTTACATTAGTTACATTAGTTACATTAGTTACATTAGTTACATAAGTTACATAAGTTACATTAGTTACATTAGTTACATTAGTTACATTAGTTACATTAGTTACATTAGTTACATAAGTTACATAAGTTACATTAGTTACATAAGTTACATTAGTTACATTAGTTACATTAGTTACATAAGTTACATTAGTTACATAAGTTACATAAGTTACATTAGTTACATTAGTTACATTAGTTACATAAGTTACATTAGTTACATTAGTTACATTAGTTACATTAGTTACATAAGTTACATTAGTTACGTAAGTTACATTAGTTACATAAGTTACATTAGTTACATTAGTTACATAAGTTACATTAGTTACATAAGTTACATAAGTTACATTAGTTACATTAGTTACATAAGTTACATTAGTTACATTAGTTACATAAGTTACATTAGTTACATTAGTTACATAAGTTACATTAGTTACATTAGTTACATTAGTTACATTAGTTACATTAGTTACATTAGTTACATTAGTTACATTAGTTACATTAGTTACATTAGTTACATAAGTTACATAAGTTACATTAGTTACATTAGTTACATAAGTTACATAAGTTACATTAGTTACATTAGTTACATAAGTTACATTAGTTACATTAGTTACATTAGTTACATAAGTTACATAAGTTACATAAGTTACATTAGTTACATTAGTTACATAAGTTACATTAGTTACATTAGTTACATAAGTTACATTAGTTACATTAGTTACATTAGTTACATTAGTTACATTAGTTACATTAGTTACATTAGTTACAAAAGTTTCATTAGTTACATTAGTTACATTAGTTACATTAGTTACATTAGTTACATTAGTTACATAAGTTACATAAGTTACATTAGTTACATAAGTTACATTAGTTACATTAGTTACATTAGTTACATAAGTTACATTAGTTACATAAGTTACATAAGTTACATTAGTTACATTAGTTACATTAGTTACATAAGTTACATTAGTTTCATTAGTTACATTAGTTACATTAGTTACATTAGTTACATTAGTTACATTAGTTACATAAGTTACATAAGTTACATTAGTTACATAAGTTACATTAGTTACATTAGTTACATTAGTTACATAAGTTACATTAGTTACATAAGTTACATAAGTTACATAAGTTACATTAGTTACATTAGTTACATTAGTTACATTAGTTACATTAGTTACATTAGTTACATTAGTTACATTAGTTACATAAGTTACTCCTATTCGTAAGAAACAATTACGTATGCTTATTTCCCTTGTACCTCGAGTATAGAAATAACGCATATATGCGTAAATATATTTACTATAAGAAACATCCAGAGGAATTATAATATAGTATTCATCTCCTATGGGAGGAATATATGTATCTATCACGGGTTGTTAGCCGCCCGGTTTCCATGGCAACTGATGGACAACGTGTAACCTCGGTGCGGATATTATTTATGTATAACAATATTTATATAGGAATAAAACCTATAATATATATAAATAGGTTTTATTTTATATATTATAAATATATATATACATATATGTATATATAGGTTTTATTTCTATATATATATATATATATATATATATATATATATATATATTGTTTTACATAAATAATATTCGCACCGAGGTTAAACGTTATTTATTAATCAATCGCCACGCAAACCGGGCGAGCGGGCGAGCGGGGGTGGGGGGCTAACAATCCGAGAAAGTCGGCAAATAAATTAACGGCCGAGGAGGAGGAGGAAATCCGCCTCAAAAGTGGACGTATAAATATGTACATTATTAATGTTTCATCGGCGGCCCGCCGTTCAGCCGGTTATAGTGTTCCCTCGAGATGATTTAGGCGGAGATGTTGCGTAAGAGATTGTAGCGCACGTTATCTTAACCCGTCACGTGGTACGATGAAACACGTGCTCTCGTTATGTAAGAATGCGGTGTACGATAAAGCGTGGGATTCTCGCGTATGATATCGCATCGATGAATAAATTATGTAATATATATATATATATATATATATATATATGTGTTCGAGTACTAATAGATATATATAGAAATATACACATATATGCCCATATACATATTATACTATACTATACTATATAATATTACCATCGTATACGATTATATACGTATATATATAATCTGTTAATTTCTAACTTTACTGTATTGTATTTATAATAACGATTCTTTAATTTTATTTATTTTACTTTCATTATATTAATTTTATATATTATTAATCTTTGATTTTTTATAAAAATATCTTCTATATTTGAACTTTATATTTTTTTAATAATGTATAATACATATCTCTATATCACCATATATATATATATATATATATATATATATATATATATATATCACTATCGCATAGTTAGTGTAATTTCATTACAGTGCAAACACGTTATTAATGATGAATATATAACTTCTCTTATGACTCATAGCTTATGAGTAATGCGTCATCATTATAAGACTTTTATCGGGCCCCTATTAGGGGCCACCCAAAGGTCATAGTTTACAGGTCATATATTATAACATGTATTATAGCATGTCCCATGTAAAGGATGGTAATAAGTCATTACTAATAAGTTATTAGTAATTACTATATAATTGTTTATATACCAGTATACCATTGTTTAATAGTCTTACAATTTCATGACGATTCATTTATTTATATTATTATTTATATTATTATTAATATCGTGTAATATTCAATGCTGGGATTACATGTCCAATGCCGAAGATAAAATATTATATATATATATATATATATATATACAAACACCCACTCATTCATAAACACACACATATATATATATATATATATATATATATATATATATATATATATATATATATATATAAATGACGTTTAAATATGTTCTCGTGTGTTAATAAGATTGTCGGATACGCACATGATTGTAACCGGATGTAGCCATTAGCTAATGAGAGTGGCCACCACGCGGTGACCACGTGCGTTACATCACGCCCTCTCGCGGAATAACTTTACACGCGCGCCTGCGCTCTCCACTTCGCAATCATTAATCATCACGTGTTCGCCGTGAGTGTCACGTGTACGATGTTACGTCACTCCGTATTACGTCATGCCGCTATTACGTAATACTAGCGTCTCGATTCGTCGTAATGTGTGTGTGAAGTAATCAACTACCGATAAAGCGATCGGCGCTGTAACATTTTTTTACGAAACGTTCTCGAGAAACCTGTCTAGCTATTAGAGCGTAAATTGACGAATTGTATTTATTGTTACGTGAGAAATGATTATGTAATAAGGGGGTAGGTGTGCACTGTACATTGAACAATGGGTATGCTTATTGCTTAATGTTATGATGAAGGATTCCACAGTTCGAAAGTTATATTATTTAATATAATACCATTACTGTAATGTTATTATAATTAGAATATGTTTATATATTATTTATATTATGTTAATATTATTTATATTATAACACTTATCATACAACTAATGAACTATATATATATATATATATATATATATATATATATATATATATACTATTCGCTGTATGATATAGTATAGTATTTTAAATATATACATGTGGGTATTTATTAATAACAACTAGTAATAACAAATACATATTTATGTGTGTATATATATATATATATATTTATAATATTTTACCTTACATATGAATACTAAATTAATATACATTCATATTAATTAACCTCATATAATATAACAAAAGGATCTCCTATATGAATTCGTTTAAGTATACTTTATTATATATATAAGGCAATCCTACGATTATAATTATAAAACACTATTATAATATAAACGTATAATACACTCCTATACTATAACATTCATTAGCTTGTACGGCTTCCGTTGACAGTGTTGGTAGCTGTCTACTATGCAGTTATATCATGATACGCAATTATAAACTATATCGGTTATCTAATTAGTATATATAGAGATATAATACGTTGTTTACATGTATCTTTATTGTTCTTGTTATCTTTATTAACGTGTAAGACTCGGTAGTGACCTCTAGCGGTAGTGATAATTATCTATGACGTCATCGACCGTTAATGTCTGCTGCTTCTGATTAGTGCTAAGATGTCACGTGACTTTGTTTGTCCTCCTCATCCGTCGTGTTTCTGCAGATTCATTAATGTTTGAATTCATTGAAATTGAAATTCATTAATTGTTTCTGTGATTCATTATTGAATCACATGCATGTGAATGAAAATAGTGCTTCTATGTAAAGTTATGTTATTTCAATAATGTGTACGTGTGTACGTGTGGGTGTGTGTAGTAATTGTAATGGTACTCTTAGTAAGTGTAATGATAATAAACGTAATTTTTGTAATAATTAAAATATATTTATAATTATTGATATTGGAAATATCATAAATCATAATCTATATATATATATATATATATATATATATATATATATATATATATGTATATAGATATGTATATGTATATATGTATGTATATAAATTACATTTAATTAATACAATATAAACGTAATCAGATATCGAATACAATAAATTAGAAATTCAATTACACATTTAATCGCGCACACCATCGATGCCGTACATTAACGTCTGCCTACGCCTATGATACCGCCTGTACGCCCGCCTAGTAACGTGTTCACTGCGTACCAATCGTATCCATACCCCCAGGTTATCGCTGTACGATATCTAAATCGATGTTCTAGAAACATCTACACCTGACATCGGCGTTCGTGGTTGTATTTCCACGCGCGCGGCAATAAAGACGATTTTAATCTAGAATTTATTACCGACTATATCGGTATGAGATATCGCTATAAATATATATATATATATATATATATATATATATATATACAATATTAATAGGATGTTATTACCGGGACATGACCTTGAGATGATACGTACACTAGAGTGTAAGACAATTCTATGATATCGCGCCGTCAAATTAGTAGGTTACTACCCTGATACCATGATTCACCACTGCAGATTACATGTAATGTATGCTACTCGAGATGACTAATAAATCTATTAATACGAAACTAGCATAAACGTGCAATTGCTGTTTGGTTACATTCTAATCACAATTTGAATTAGTATAGTGAACAATAAACAAATATTACCCATCATTATATATATTTAACTAGCTATCTATCTCTCTATCTCTAACTTGATCACATTATGACTATAGTATCTCTATATAACATCCTATCTCTATACATACATATTACTCTCTCACAATATCTCTCTCTCTATCTCTCTCTCTCCCTTTACTACCAATAATTATACCTCACTATATCTTCTTCTTCCCACTATTAATGAATATCCCCCCCCTCACTTCGCACTATTGTTATTCCTCTTCACGCAGCTACACTTTGTATTAACTTAACCTCTCTCCCTCGATATCCCTTACCCTCCTCCATCCACATATATAGTATATGTATCTATTTACATAATAAGTAGGTAATGATAAATATGTTGAATAAAGTATATGTATATATATATATATATATATATATATATATATATATATCCTTAGTTCTCCTTACTAGTATATACGATATATTGTGATCAATTTAAATGTGCGCTAATATAATTATAATAATAAAAGTGCTTGTAGCAAATCATAAAGCTACTTTGTATATTAATGGTCCACATTCTAATATGTCATATAATATATACATATTCCGTGCATCAGAATTGGAATGTCGATGCTATTTTAAGAATTGAGAATTTCATTTCGACAATAACGTTATTACAATATTATCGAATACCAAAATCGTATTAAAATACATAAGTTAGAATTTTAAAATTTATAAATAACCTCCCGATATATTGCCTCTGTAGGCAATAGCCTATAGGCTATATATAGGTAGGATATATAGGTTATATGGGTATATATATATATATATATATATATACGTATAACCATATATGGTTATACGTAGATAGGATATATATATATATATATGTGACTTAATATAGTTAATGTATCCTGAAAAGTTTTCATTGGTACAATAAATTCAGTAATGGTAAGTATATAAATTTAAGCCAGGAATATCTAATAGTTAATCACCAAATTATAGTTAATACTCTTAACTTAAGAGTTATATAAAATATTTCAAATTTCTCATATAATATATATATAATAGACTATTGATATAATATACTATTAATGGTATACTATTATAATATTCTTATTTATATATAACTACTTGTGTGGCTCAGTTAGCTAAGGCGTCAGACACACAATCAGTAGGACGAGGGTTCGAGCCTCATCCGGACCATTAAAATGGGACTTAAAATAATATTTAGAAGTGATCTTATATAAATGTGTATAAAAAAGATCGGCTCTCGTTAAAACCATGGATGACTTAACATGAGAGCGGCTTCGAAGGGACATTAGAGCCATATATGGTTATAAGTAAAAACTTCATCTAATTAGAACTTAAGTTCATGGATATCCATATGGGATGAAAGGACTCTACTAAAATAACAATAACAATTAAAATATATATATATATATATATATATTGCGCATATATGCGTGTTTGTTTGTATATTCGTTTGTATATGTGGATATACGTATTGCAATAATGCGTTACATGGTACCTTGTTATATATATACCTATTGTTATATACATATAGAAAATTATGTTGAGATATTCATAATGAAATAACTAAATAATATAAACTAACTAATTAGAAATTGTATAAGAATAATACTTTTATTAATACGCGATATTAATAGTTCGAGTTTTTAGAGGGGCAAATTTATCAATCAAGTAAGATAGAGCATAATTTAGTGAATCAATCGAACACGGCAATGAAAGGAGGATTAATTTAAGTTCCGAGGCATAACAATCATAATCAGGAGATCTATAATTTCTGTATGTGATGGATTTTTTTTCTATAGAGGTGGAGTAAGGAAGAACTAATCGACAAGTTATTCGAAAATGATCGGTAATTAAGTCAGATTTACAACAATCAGTGATACACTGACAACTACTATGAGATCTACAACAAATTAGATCAAGTGAATGACCAGCAATATGAGTAGGGAAAGTTATAAATTTATGTAGAGAGAGAGAGCCAATAATTTTGGAATATGGAATGGGGATGTATATTTAATTCGAAGTGGTAGTTAAAGTCACCTAGAATAAAGTTATGAGTATTGTTAGATAGTGGAGTATCAGTTATATAGTCATATAATTCATTATAGTAGGTGGTATAGTCATGTTTTGGAGGTCGATAAATTATAGTAAAAGAGTAGACAGTATTCATAAAATGTAAAGAGGCTGTCAGGAAATCACTACAAGAGAAGGAAGTGTTGATAATAGTAGGAGTTAAAAGGTCAGAGTGAACTAATACATCAACTCCTCCACCACGGAATTAGATCTAAGGGACCTAATATTAATTAGTGATAATCTAACTGGGATTCATCGTAAGGGTGAGATTAGTGATCAGTAGTATCTTGGGAGATTAAGGGGTCAGTAGTATTATGGGAGGGTAAGGGGTCAGTAGTGTGTTGGGAGGGTAATGAATACTTACTAATATCATCGTATTTATAATTTAAATCAACTAATAATATATTAATATTTTTTAGCGATGTCGATATTTAAATGATATGTAATTTTTATTATAATTCATGAAATTATAATACAGAATATTATAATATAAGATTAACACAGATCTTATATTATTATATATAATATTCAATTTAATATATATATATATATATATATATATTGTAATATTATATTATGCACTTAATAAACAATATATAATCAATTATTACAAATTATAAATAATTATAATCAAGTAATGTAATACTATCCAATATATAACGGCAAACTCCGATATGGGCAACCTATGATGATATATATATATGTGCATTGTAATAGTATATGATTCGATCAATAAACATATACAATATTTAATAATATATATGATATAATACAAATCACGTATCAATGCAATACTAGAATATGTGCAATGTGTATGTACATTGTACATACACGTATATATATATATATATATATATATATATATATATATATATATATATATATATATATATATATATATATATATATATACACGTATACATACATGATATATATACGTATACATATACGTGTCATTTGTATTAATTTTTATGTTTGGCTTATTGCGTAAATTAATTAATATAGTACTTAATACTATAGTACTGAAGTATACGTATTATTTCCATCGGTACTTTATTATATTACAATACTAATTCAATAAACTGCGTGATATATAATATATGTAAGTATAAATATCGTAATAATGATTGTTTTTAAATAATATTATTAATTAATTAAATATTATACCAATAATAATGATTGTAATAGCTATTTATGAACCACTATAGTGGTATACCCTATATATAGGGTACTACCCTATAGGACCATACAGTACCTTATAGGGTGTAATACAACTCCGATAAATAAATTGACCCCCCGATGAGTAGTATACGTGTACAATGTGTACATTGTGTACATTGTGTACATTGTGTAAATTGTGTACATAGTGTACAATGTACATTGTAAATTGTACATAATTTACATTTTATAAACAACTATTATGAATATCCGTGGAAGGTATACGGGATGTATTGTATTGGTATTATATGTATATATATATTGATTATTTATTATCTCTAATTGTTATAAATATAGAAAATTAGTTTTTATACTTTTCAATACGATTTATAATGTATATAATTATTTATACTAAATAAAAAGCATACGATATATATAAATAAATTATAATACCATTATTTATAATTTATATATATTGATATATGTATAAGTGCTGTATAGCTATACAGCATATATATGTATGTGTGTGTGTACGAATGTATTAATAATTGTTTATGTGTATATGTGTGACATCTAAAAAGAGAATTTAATGATTACTCACCTAATTCTATTTATTAAGATTTCTATTCAATAATGGTAGTCGATACATTTGCAATGATGGCTTCCATGGATTCGCTGTCATCCTGCGTTCAATATAGAACATGTATCCACGTAAACATACACACACATACACACACATATTAACTGCCTGTGTGGCTTAGTGGATAAGGCGTCAGACACACAAGCAGTAGGACACGGGTTCGAGCCTCGTCCGGACCATTAATTAATTTTATAAAATGGGTCTTAAAATATTATTTAGAAGTGATCTTATATAATTGTGTATAAATAAATGATCGGCTCTCGTTAAAACCATGGATGCCTTAACATGAGAGCGGCATCGGAGGGACATTAGAGCCATATATGCATATAACCATGGTTATAAGTGAAAAACTTCATCTAAGTTCCTGGATGGGATGAAAGGACTCCACCAAATAAAAATAACAATAACAATAACAATATACATAAATACACATACACACACATACACACACATACACACCCACACACACGCATAAACACAAGACATGATAAACTCTTCCCACCGCATTTTCGTTCAATTTCTCATTGTTATTATTCGTAGAATTATTAATGATACGATAGTCCTCCCGGTCACGTGTTCTATTATCATTAACGGCACGCCCCTTAACGTAAGAATAGCACGTGACCGCGTGACGTCATAGCACTATTACGTAAGCTGCGATCTCGACGTTATCGCGGCGTTAATTAACGTGTTAATCAATGCTATTTCATTATGAATTCGTTATTATTAATCACCGGCGTGGTATTGTACTTCGGGCTACTTCTAAGAGGCGTCACTGACGGACACTCTCTCTCTCTCTCGATCATAACAATAAGGGTATTGTTTTCGTTGAATAGAGGGTGATTAATGCATGTAATATCGCCAGTGTTCATCCAGGGGAATATGATGCTATAGCCTATATATAGCCGATATGAATTTATTATTTTCTTATTTCAGATTTATCATGAGTAATCGTGAAATAAATCTGAAATAAATAATAATAAATTGTTATAATAAATAATAACAATTGTTATAAGGACATATTTAAATATGGTAATTATATTGAATATTATCTATTGTTTTTGAATATTAACGGCTTAGAGAAGGGAGTTCATAAACAACACGCTTTTACCTTATGTAACCATTTAGCAGAGATGTTTTAGATAGAAAAACGCAATTATACTCTTTCAAGGGGGGTTTAAACCCCAACCCCCACGTCGGTTCCACTATAGGGGTCACGTGATAATAATTAATTTCCATTGTATTTCCAATAACAATAAAAATATATATTTATTTGTAATCTTTTTATTTATAATTTTTATTTCATTTGTGTTTTCTCCGTGAAGTCAACATATTATTTTTTTTAATTGTTGAAGTCCTTCAACCAATAAATAATAATACTAATAATGTATTAGTAATAACCATGGTTACCGTGGTAATAACCATGATACTGCGGTATCACACTGCTCACTCCGTACACTCCTCACTCCTCACACCTCTCACTCCGCACACTCCGCACACTGTACGCCGTACACTCCTCACTCCTCACACCTCTCACTCCGCACACCGCTCACTCCGCACACTCCACACTCCATACACTTCACACTCCGCACACTCCACACACTCCACACACTCCACACACCGCTCACTCCGCACACTCCTCACACAGCACAGCCTAGCGGACAGAGAACTAGACACTCTTGGAGGCACGCACATTCATCCCGAACGATTCATAGACGATAACGGTTTGTGACGTCATCGTCGTCTAGTGATTACGTAACCATATAGCTTCGTTCTCGATATCTCAGACATTCTATATCTCAGAAACCTTGCTAATTCAGATGTATTATACATTCTAGTTTGGTGTTTTACTTATAGGTAAATACATGTAATAATAATAAAGTAAAAGATATCTGAGATATCTATATCTCATAATCTCGATATCTCAGATATAGTTGTCTGTCCTCTGTATTCTGGTATATTAATAATTAACTGTATTTCGTAATGATCAAGTTATTAAAGTTATTAAGGAATGATGTATAGGTTGATGTAATCAAGATTGCTGTCATCTCTACTAAGCTAGAGACATATCTATATTTGATGTAACACAGAAGTAACTTCATATCTTCCTACAAGTAATGCCAGTCTCCTATAGTATTTTTGTATTCGTATTGATGTTCATGTTTATTCTTTTACCTATCATTCTATGACTACACATTAGTTGAATACATATTCTGAAATGTGTTACTGAATATTAGTTTATTTACATTATCTTATAAGATGATAATAATAATAATAATAATAATAATAATAAAGTTTATTTATACACTTGAATAATAGTAGTAACAATTCTTCAAAGTATAATCAAATAATGTTAACAAAAAAAAATGTATAATAAAATATATATATATATATATATATATATATATAAATTCCCCGGCGATAGACCAGAAAAGGACCTCAACGGAACCTTAACTCTATGGCCTTTTGAGATTTAAAATAACTATACATTATAATTTATAACTTATATTTATTATTTAATATGAACTGTTATATCTCAATAAGCAATATTTATTTATTTATTTATATATATATATATATATCATACTTTATTAATACGATCACCAACCCAGCAGACGAGTCCGACCGTTTGAGAGATCTGATCGAGCAGCTGAGGACGGATCGCAAACGTTCCTTTGACCGCATTGGTCACAACTCCGCTTTCGCCGACTTCAATAAACGCGCCGCCGGTCAGAAACGCTCGTTCGACAGCATAGGCCACAACTCGGCGTTTTCCAGCCTCGCCAAGCGTCACTTCGACAGTATCGGCCATAATTCCGCGTTCGCCAGTCTGCAGAAGAAGTCGTTCGATCGTATCGGGCAGAACTCGGCTTTTTCCGCTTTCAATAAACGAGCGTTCGACCGTATCGGCGGAAACTCGGCTTTTTCAAACTTTAACAAACGGGCCTTCGACCAGATCGGTCATAATTCGGGATTCTCCGCTTTCAACAAGCGTTCGTTCGATAGGATAGGTCACAACTCGGCTTTCTCATCCCTTCAGAAAAGAGATACCTCCAAATACGGTACCGATTTATCAGAAGAAGATCAGGTTTGTTTGATGTCATTGTTTGATTTCATTGTTTGATTATCATTATTATTGCTATTGTGTGATTGTGATTATTTGATTGAAATAATTGTATTTCATATAGGTAAAAATCATATAAGTATAAAATAAAAGATTTTATTAATTTTAATTTAATTTCAAATATATTATATATTATATTTAAATATTTTGAATATATTATATTCATTAAATAGTATCCTACTTTATTAATCTTACTTTCAAACTCGATATATACACGCATTAATTAATTCATGCTCATTCCAACAGTCATAAGATCAACGATAATAGATGAATACCGGAAGTAAAACCATACACAGGTCGTCTGCTTAAATAATGGATGCTAATTCTAAACTTAGATACACCGAACGCGTTTTACTTTTTATTATCGCTCATAGATCATAGTCTACATCTCCCCCCATCTCCCCCCATATCCCCATCTCCACTATCGGTATCAGCGTCCCGCCATCCTCCTCCTCCTCCTCACCCTCCTCCTCCTCATCATCTCCATCTCCATCTCATCATCGTATATTATCGTTACCCTCATTATCGTTACCTAATCGTTACACGTCTGTCCACAATGAAAGTTTGTTTATTTTACTGGCGATTCTACATCGAAATATATATTACACCGTATATATTATCACATATATTAGTATATATATATATATATATATATATATATATATACTCATATATTAGTATGTATTATCATATAATATATACATACGTATATATGTTAACGCGTGACCAGAATTCGTACACACATATAAACACATCGACGCACGCAAACATTTATTTATGTCTGCGCGTGCGCTATAGCGTATATCTACAATAGATCGATTTATTTTATAGTATATAAACAAGTTCAAATAAACCTACATCTAAACATATTACGCTGGCGATTTCTTGAGGATATTAATAGGCGATTAAATCGACATGTTTACATATATATATATATATATATATATATATATATATATTTATATATGTACGTGAGAACCACATGTAGGTACCCACCTAACCTAAGTCGCTTGCTATATTAGGTTACATACGTAGATATATTCCGATATGATACTTTTATACTATAGTATACCATAGTATAGTTTAATATTGGTGTCGTTAAATATGGGCAAGTTGGTAAATAATACCGGAACTTGTAATAAAAATAAATTATAATTACATAATTAATTAGAATAAAATGATACCACGTACTTTATATTGTATATATATATATATATATATATATATATATATATATATATATATAGGTAAGGTAAGGTAATGATTTATGTATACACTCGTTATATTTTTAAATCTCACAAGTATTGAGAATATATAAATGAATATAATAATAAATAAATATATAAATAAATTAATTAATTAAATGTTCAACAAAAAAAGTTGTAACTCCTTCTTGAATTCATGATGACTTCTTATGCGTCGTAATGATTTGGGAAGAGAATTTCACATGGTAGGAGCAGCCCAGCAGAACGATATTTTCCCAATTCTCATTAGATGTATCTTCAACACTGAAAACAAATTAGAATATTGCAGACGAGTGTTGCTCATTAGCTCTTCATTTAGGAGTTTATTTAAATATATAGGCTTTCTCAAAATAATAGTTTTATGAGTTATACTTAGTATTTTAAATTTACACATATTGTCTATAAGGAACCAATTTAATTCGCCTAATTTTATGTAATACTTATTTGGTCACACCTCTTAATATTAAAGATTAATATTTTGCATGACTATATGTATATATATATATATATATATATATATGTAATATAATATGGTGGCACTTCATAGTATACTATGATATAGTACACTTATGAGTATACTCATATATTGATTTTGTAAAAAATAATTACGAAATATATCTCATATTATAATTATATTATAGTATTACTAATTATAATTATAAAAAACTATAGTTTTTTTTATCTAATTTATATTTAAATAAGAGCGTAGAGTAGTACAAAATAATAATTATAATGATAAATATAATACAATATATAAAATAGATAAATATTGCATATAATGTGTGTATATATATATGTATATATATATATTATTTTATTGTATGTTTGAACACGAAAATAGCATTAGTATCGTTCCTTATTGAGCAAAGAATATATAAAAGAACAACGTAATTAAATATAATAATAAATTAGTTTACAATTATAAATGTAAAATAAAATAATAAAATAAATAGGTAGGTATTAATAATTAATAATAAGATAGATTTGAAAGAAGAATGCAATAAATTAAATATCAATTATAAATGAAACTAATTACATGGGTCTACCTAAGCAACAATGAATGATATTTACATGATATATTACAGGCTATATTGTAATTCTTACCTAGAATCATTGTTGAATATACACTATATTGTCGCAGATCAGTCTTGTAAACTCTGAATTGAAGGAAGTCATTCAAATAACTCGGAACATAATTATTTAAACCTTAACAAAAAGGTTGATATAGCCGAGTTTGATATATATATGCATATAGGTTATATGCAACAATTTTAATTAATTAAGTACATGTCAGACACCTTGGTGAACATAATTTTTATTTAACATTTTTTTTATTATATAATAGGTTTTTTCTACTCTGTGATATGTTTTGTGATATCTGTAAAAAATTATTCGTGATAACAATCTAGAAATAATATAAAAATGGTTGGGTTTGGGTACATAATAAGATACAAAATATATAATTATTTAATTTATTATTTAATTTAAATCCTAACTGATACATTTATTTTACGGTATCATATTTCATAACTTATATATTATATATAATACAATACTACTATAGTGTTAAGAGATAATTGACATAGTCGTGGTCATAGAATTGAATGCGATGCAACACTCGAGTGTTAATATCGTATCAAAGATCTAATCGTTATCTCCAGAAGGTAGAAGTAACAGTAAATCCATTATATATAGAGCTACAATAATACGTGATATAACTAATGATTCTATTAACATTTTAGATACTATATAAAGTAAGAATTTTCGAATTGATTTTATTGTATACAAGTTGTAATTAGCCAATTTACAGACACTATTTACACGCTTAGTTACCGGATAGGTCACATTTAAGTTATTATTAAAAATAAAACAAAATGTTTAACACTATTGTATTGAATAATTGTTATAGAATCAATATAACACAAGGAAACACTGATGAATGTTCTAGACGTTTAGTTAAACTTATATTCAACATTAAACTATTTTATCAACTATATGTTACTATAATACAATCATCAGACTATATTATCGGAAGCATTGGTTATAATTGGAAGTTCAATATACCAGTTATATATATATATATATATATATATATATATATATATATATTAAATATATAGATAGACCAAGAACTAAACTATAGTTTGAATCATAATTAAATAAAAATAAATGTACTACCAAATAATTTATTTACAATATATCGTTATTAAATATTCTATCTTTTCATTTAAAATTCTATATAAATATTTAATTGTGTTCTATTTTTTCTACGAAAGTAATTGTCATCTATAATACATGACTACAATACAAGACTATAGTCCATATATAGTCTATATATATATGATAGGATATGATAGGATATCATAGAATAGGATTTTTATTTAAAACACCAAAACAGTAAAAGAATACCCTCACTGGTGTAAAATAACACAAACAAAAAACCCGAATGAAATTTAAAATAACAGGAATTAAAATTAATAAAAAAAATAATATCCTATCACAATATATAAAAATAAAAATAATAATCAATAATAGCGAAAAAGTTAATCAGAGTTACCGTCAGCTATTCGCAAAGAACAATGGATATGTTCTATTACTTAGCTATACTACAATACGTGTCTAGTTTTAATAATATACGATGCGCATGCGTAGAGTGTATGCCTACATGCATAATACGATCACGTGCTAATTACGTAAGAGATGACGTAAGAGGTGATTATGTAATCACGTAGGAGATGAAAGGTACATCACATCATGCTACATGATGTAACACCTATAGTTATATCACAATACATGCATGCAGTACCGAAGTCAATTCATATGAAAGCTATAGCTATAGCTACAATCTATTGTTGGAAATATACACCTATATATTCGATGCAAATAAATCTATTGTTTATCTATTGTTTATCTATTATTTATATACGCATAAATAATTAAGTTGTTATGTTATTACGTCATTCAATACATAAAAAATACTTTTTTACTAATACTATTTATATAATTATGAATATGTTATTCATTAAAATTTTTTTGTAAGATTTATGGTTTCTGATATACCGAGAGTGTCCGTATTCTGGCACTGTCCGTGTTCGGTTACTTTCCCCTACCAATAGTTGTAGGAAATTAATCATCTTATCAATGTTAACTATTTAATGGAGATATATATTAACTTATTGGATTAAATGAGCGATTTTATCATAATTATGATGTATAGTATTATCAAAATTAATTGTAGATTTTCATTTATTTTTGTTTTTTAATATGATTTCCATGTCTTAAAAATATAAAAATGAATATATAACTCTAATCAATAAAATCAATAAAATCTCCTTAGCAATCAATAACAATTCAATCACTCTTTCTCATAAATTAACAATTTATATTTGTATTCCATGTTCGTCATTATAAACATATACTCAAATGTGAATATAATTTAAACAATATATATTGTAGATGCATATTACACATTTAGGTTAGCCACTAGAGTTAATAGGTAGGACATAGGGAAGTGTTTAGGTACATATCGATTAACAATCGTATAATATCACTGTCGACACCCGATTAATAGGTATATAAATATTAATAACATACGTTTTATGTACGATATAGTATATATATATACTATATCGTATATAAAACGTATGTTATTAATATTTATATAATAATATATTTAATATATTTAATATTCCTATATATATATATATATATTAAATATATATCTAATAAATAAATATGTAGGTTTTAATGTTAATGCTAATTTAATATATATTACACAATTCTATATTTTAGTACTTGAATGAATTAACTATTTGATATTGCAGATATATTGAGACTATTAAAATCCAATTGCAGAAATTCACTAAGCACTTTTATAATTAAGAATATTAATCAGTTTGTTATTTTTATTAATATTAATTTAATTTAATATTAATTTAATTAATTTAATATATATATATATATATATATATAGGCTATCCTAAATACATAAAGATTACCCAGCAAACATTTTTGAGTACGGTTTGGTTATTTTTGAGTACGAATGAGTATTTTTGATCACAAACGAGTATTTTTGATTATAAATGTGTATATTTGATTACAACCGTATACATTTATTTATAAAATTATATTTGTGTACAAAACGGTACGTCTGTACACAAATATAATTTAAAACAATTATTTGCTACATTTGATTACAGCTGTACCGATTTGTACTCATAAATAATTATATAAATAAAAATAATAATATAAACGAGTATATTTGAGTACGACCGTAACAAGAATATAAACGAGTACAGACGTACCGATTTGTACACAAATATAATTTTAAAACAATTAGTTGTTACATATGATTACAGCTGTACCGATTTGTACTCAAAAATAATTATATAAATACAAATAATGATATAAATTCATTCTCTACCTAGGGTCATGACCTATATTTCTAGATTATGTGTATTCTCGTGTATATTAAATTATTCTATATATTTATCATTTTATCCATTTTTACGAATATGAGTTCAGAAAACAGTTCCTACATAACAAGGTTAAGCTATTATATTTATATATTTATGTATTATTATAATGTATTATTATATATACAAAATGTATTATTAATAAAAGTAAATTTAGTTTTAAAGATTAATTTATATATAATTAAATATCGTTCATATTATTTAATATTTTTTCACATTTTTTTAATATTATTAATAAAATTATCATTAACAATAGATATTCTAGAGAAAAATTACGGGAGTGGAGATATAAGGTCCGAGGCTATAAATATATCCATATATAAAGCATACAAATGCTTAAATGCATATCAAAATATAGAATTAAAGGTTACATTTTATTATAAATTATAAATCAATATATTATTTACGCTTTCGTAGTTGAAACGCCCGCCTCTAGATATAGGCGTGTCATACTAGATAAACTCATCGATATAAAGAAAGTATTCTTATTTATTACTACTTTCTTTATATCGATGGATAAACTACGCCTATAGATATACTACGGACATGTATGTCCTTAGTATATACTACGTGTACAATATACATGTAATATATATATATATATATATATATATATATATATATCTCTATATATATATATATATACATACGTTATACACACACACACACACACATATATATATATATATATATATATATATATATATATATATATATATATATATGTGTGTGTGTGTGTGTGTGTGTGTGCATTTTGTTATGAAGTATATAGCTCTCTCTATATATATATATATATGTATATATATATATATATATGTTATATATATAGAGAGCGAGATATATACTTTATAACAACATCGACACACATATATATATATATATATATATATAGAGAGAGATATACTACATGTACATTGTACAGTGTACATTGTACACGTAGTATATACTAAGGACATACATGTCCGTAGTATATCTATAGGCGTAATTTATCTAGTATGACACGCCTATATCTAGAGGCGGGCTTTTCAACTACGAAAGCGCGAGCTTCGATATTGAATAAACTATTAGTCATAGATTTTTGGCGTCGGTTTTAAACCACAACCTAAATATATATCTACTATAATATAAAGGTACCCTTAAAAATAAAGATGAACAGAACCAAGACGACATATCTACTGGTGAAGATACGTCATAGTATAATATTCTAATATAAATTCATAATAATAATTTATAAAAAATAAAATATATATTAACAATTCTACAGTATATTATAATTATTATTTATTTTTATTTATACACTTTTTACATGATATTTAACAAAAGTGTTTATAACATAAGGTACCCTTAAAAATAAAGATGAACAGAACCAAGACGACATATCTACTGGTGAAGATACGTCATAGTATAATATTCTAATATAAATTCATAATAATAATTTATAAAAAATAAAATATATATTAACAATTCTACAGTATATTATAATTATTATTTATTTTTATTTATACACTTTTTACATGATATTTAACAAAAGTGTTTATAACATGGTAATATTAAATAAAAATAAAATTGTAATATATGCCTGTGAAATATTAAATAACAAAAAGTACTTTATAAATCATAGTAAATTATAAATAAATTTGTTTTTAATAATTTCTTGAATGGTGATGTCAATTCACAATATCGTAAGTCAATATTCAGCTCGTTCCCCTCTACAGGTGCCACTATACTAAATATTCTGATGTTGTGTTTCTTTCAATTTGTTGTAGATTATGTGATATATCACTCTCGTATGGACTTGAATGTGTCTTTATTAATTTTGTGTGGTATGTCCTTATGATGATATGCAATATGTGTACTTACCAGTAATTTATAAATAATTCTGACATTAATTGGTAGTAGGTTGTTGTTGTCGCATTAGTTCAGTTATGCCGATCGTACTATTGATCTTGGTGGTCATTAATATATATATTAATATATATTATAATATATATATTAAATATATATATTATAATATTCCTATTGATGATAACTTTATTTTATTTAATAACTACCTTAATTACTACTAATAACTACTAATAACCACCTTAATTACTATAATTACCTTAATAACTAGTCTTTTAATTAGAAATTTACATTCATATTAAATATTATTGTTTTTCTTATAATTATGATATGCAATTGATAGTTGGCTGATTTGACTTGCGTTTATAAAACATATTAAGATTTATATCAATTAACACTCCGATATGTTTTACTTTTTATGTGATAGTTTGTAGTATTTATTGGGAGATTATTTCCTTTGAAGTGAATATATAGAACTTATTTTCTGGATTTAATTTTAATTAATTACTATTAAACCATTCAGTAATCTCATTATTGTATTCATTTAATAGTTTTACTGTAAAGTCGTTTTCAGATGATATATAAGTTGTCATATGAGTGGTATTTTATTAGGTTATATTTATCACTGATGTTACACATGGGGATTATGTATAAATTACATATTATAGGACCCACTAGTCTGGGAATATTGTATTTTAAAGATCTTTCTGTTGATTTCAAGTTATTGTTGACTCTTTGTTTGTTTAGTATATATTGACTTATTTATCATTGTTTTGATATATATATATATACTAGTAAATGTATACCGGTATATACTGGTATTTATATTTACAAGTGTACTGGTATATACCGGTACTTATGTATACAAGTGTACCGGTATATACCGGTATTTATGTGTACAAGTGTACCGGTATATACCGGTATTTATGTGTACAAGTGTACCGGTATATACCGGTATTTATGTGTACAAGTGTACCGGTACGTATGTACCGTTATATACCGGTATATACGAGTATTCTGGTAAGTTACCATACCGGTATTAGTGTCCACAAAATACCGGTATGGTAAGTTACTGTACCCGTAATTCGTACTCAAAAATAACCAAACCGTACTCAAAAATGTTTGCTGGGTAGGCTATCTGAAAGATATGCACATACTTTATTATATGCATTACCTAATTAGGTATGTTAACATTATATTAATAATTAGTAATTATAATTGATAAAGTACTCAAGCACATAAGATCTATATGTCTATCAATATCCTATTGAATATGTACACACAATCAACATATAATATAGGGCCATTGATCCCCACACCATAGTTATTTCACTAGTATTTTCCGCGTTTCGACTATTATATAGACTATAGTATGTGTATACTAGTATCATTCAAATTTGAATAAAACTAGTAATATGATCATCATAATCAGATCTAGAATGATATATTTATATAGTCAGTATTATTTGATCACACAAACGAAAATTCTAGGTTAATTTATTTAATAAAATGTGTATAAAACAATTATCAAAATAAAACTCACAGTTTAAGGGGATCCCGCACATAACACGCAATATGCCAATTTCGTGTATAAATAGATAGGAAAAATTTAGGTCCACTAAAAAAAATAGAACTGAAATTCTATTCATTCAATTGAACTACTTTTTTTTGTAATGTATTCATAACATATACATACATAGGAAAATAGAAAGTTATTTTTAATATTATTATTTATTATATTATATATTTCTAAATTAAAAATTAGCAATACTAAAATGATGGTATTTCTATAGAAATTATCATTTTATACAATGAATTCTATACATATTATAAATGATCTCTCTATTTTATTATTCACATAATTAAATTCTATATAAAGCAAAAAAAATTAATATTATAATTATAATAGTTTTTATGTTCTATATTTTTGAATGCACATACCTAGTATGAAATAATTATTCTGAGAAAACAGCGTTTGAAGTTTGACAGCATAACAATGTAATCTTGAATAGCATATAATAGCATTATCTTATCGTTAAAAACACATTTTTATGCAATTTCTAGACTGAATTCATGTCTAATTTTTTTACAGATACTAAAAAAATACTACAATAAGTATTATTATGTAATAAAAATAAATAAATTATTATCACTTTAAATGTGCGGGATCCCTTTAAGTTTACAATATCATGAAGTAATGGATAAATATGGAAATCGTCAGTCAATCGTAGAAATTGTGTTTATTTTTCAGTAGATTTACTCAAGCAATGGATAGTATTAAATTAACGGAAATATTACATAAAACTATTGTAGTTATCCCATCAACCTTGAAGTATCGCAGGAATTAGTTGAAATATACGAAATAACAGCATGAAAACATTACTAGTGATACATAGTGACGGCATATATAGTAACATGTTTTAGTTGATAGCACTATCCACAGAAGAATGTATACAGAATGTAACATATGTAAGGATGTGTAAGGAGATTATTGGCGAAATAATATTATTTCGCCAATAATCTCCTTGTTAAATCCACAACATTCAAGATACATGATCAACATTCTATGTTACCACCACCCTACATTCCGTACCACCACTACCCCCTACATTCTCCATGTCTCAACTACCACCTACATTCTCCATGTCATAACTACCCCCTAGATTCTCCATGTCTCAACTACCCCTTACATTCTCCATGTCTCAACTACCCCTTATATTCTCCATGTCACAACTATCCCCTACATTCTCCATGCCATCACTACCCCCTACATTCTTCATGTCATAACTACCCCCTACATTCTGCATGTCATAACTACCCCCTATATTCTCCATGTCACAACTACCCCCTACATTCTCCATGCCATCACTACCCCCTACATTCTTCATGTCATAACTACCCCCTACATTCTCCATGCCATCACTACCCCCTACATTCTTCATGTCATAACTACCCCCTACATTCTCCATGTCACAATCAGCCCTTACATCCTCCCCATCATAACAACTAAGACAGATTACAAATGGGATATATTTCAATATTGTTAATTATAACTATTTTATTAATAGTGTATTACAACATAAGATCCCGTAATCTATTATTATAAATATAATTCAAGTTTTCATAATCAATTTTTAAATTAATTTAATATAGCAAATAACATTTTATATGGATATATTTTTATATTTATTTAATTTAAAAATTGATCCATTTTATTATTACTAGTAGAAAGGTAGTAGTATTAGTAGTAGTTATTTCTAGTATTATGGTAGTAGTTATATTCATTCTTATAAAATGATTCAATTAAATATAATATGTATATATATATATAATTAATTATTATATGTTAATATGGTAATATCATTATGGTAATATTAAAAAAATATATAAATTTATAATTTTATTGGGAATTTCCTGAGAATTTGAGATATAAAATATTAATAAATTATAAATATTATACACATATATATATATATAAATATGTACATAAATAAGTATAATTTAATTGATATAGTTTTAAATAATATATAATATACATAATAATATACAAGTTCAGAAAATTACGTAAATTTCCTGTTTTGAAAGTAATAAATGAAAAAATAGATAACAAATTCATAGTTTCCGTAATAAATATTGCATTGTGAATCAAGTTTACGAACGTGTCCATTTAAAACTAGGCCCATGTTCGTAATTCTACAATTCTCGAGAAACAATGCAGACAAATGTTATGTAGTTATATACATATATATGGTATTATACAAACGTATATATATATATATAAATATTATAAGCACCGTATATATACGCTCGTTTGCATAGCGAAAGCAACTGAATTAATGATTGCTGGATTACACACAAAACGTAACCAAGCAGCACACACGCACACACACGTATCTATACAACAACAACAACTGTGATGATGATAATAATAGCGAGATGATGATGATAATAATAGCGAGATGATGATGATAATGAGGTGATGATGATGATGATGATGATTATGATGATGATTAAATATATTTCAGCGAACAATATGGCACTTGGTAACTATAGAAACGCAAACAAGAATAGGTGTGTGTGTGTGTGTGTGTGATGTGTGGCGGTGTTGGGGGGCGGGATTAAGCGGTTAACAATGACACAGGCCAATAGGTGGCGTATATATGGCGAATGTGTTCACGAGATAATGTCTCGAGAGAGAGAGAGAGAGAGAGAGGTAGAGAGAGAGACGAACTACTCACATTATTATAACGATAAGCTCTCGGTGGGAGGAGTAAAAAGAAATAAAACAAATGATAATAATAGTGGTAGCAATGATAATAGAAGTAATAATAATGATAATAATGGAGGTAAATCGTAGCGGTAAAATAATAACAAGCTCGACGTTTGGGTGGGGGGGCAGCTGCGCATGAATTAAATCGAATAGTTGCATAAAGGGTTGGTGTGAAGGTCGTTAGTTGACCTCTCAAGGTCAGATGGTTTGACCGCTGGAAGTTTTCGCGTTATTCATAAGAGTCGTGATTCCCAGCGACGTGATTGGTTGTTCGGGAGGGTCGGCTGATTGACAGGTACGGATCAATTTCATTTGCTGCTTGTCCGCCTGATCTAATTGAACCCACTTTTTGCAGACCCCCTGAAATAGGTGTGATTCTATTTAATACCTTGCACTTATATAACAGTTATTAATGAGACGATGCAATATTCTTACTATTTTAATGTAGACAACATATAGGAAACGGGAAATTTCATGTCATTTCATCGGGTATATTTATAAATATATAAAAAATACGTTAACAAAATTAGTAGTACTATTTTTAAATATATTTATTTATATAAATTATATTAAAATATATCTATATTAAATGAATTTGTTGGCATATTTCTCTCTAATTGTGATATTTTAATACACTTCAGATTTATAAACATTAACATATATTATATAGCATATATAACATATAGTATATATATAGCATAATAGTATATTAAACATGAATAGCTGTGGGTGAGGACACAAAGGGGAGGAGCTAAACGAACATGAGGTTTGAAGCCTTCTCCGGCGGTGCTGAGGAACATCTCCGACCACAGTTCAGAGAAATCGACGTGAGGGTTCTCTTTCTGCGAGCAGATGGCAGTCTCGACGTGTTCGAAGCAGGCTCGACGTAGCTCTCCCACTCGAAGGAGGAGGGTTCCCGGACGATTAGACTCTTCGCCTAGTAAGCCTGGGTGAGCGGAGGAGGAGAAGAAGTGTGGGTTATCTTACGTGGTGATCTTATTATGGTGAATATTGCAAGATGGTTAACATATGTTATAACGCAATGAATCATAGCGACTCTGTAAGATGCTGGGGTGCTGCAACAGGGGGTACGGGGGGGATATGTCCACCCCACTTTAAAATCTAGGGGTACCTACTATGTATTGTTCCCCCCCCCCACTTTTACCATAATATTTATTTTGATTGGTTGGTCCCCCTACATACACACCATCGTTACAGTGCCTTTACTAAGATGACTCATCTATCTCGAGATTTATCATTTTATTACCCTATAACTTCGTAAATCATGTGTGTGTACTTGTAATTGTAAAACAAGGTTTCTTTAAACATGTTTTGGAGGTATGTACAATAGCATGTAGAATACAACTTGGTATACAATAAGGATAAATAATATCGAATAATAAAAGGTATTTTTTTTAAATATTATTATTTAATATGTGAATCAATTTAGATATTTAATATTAAAAAAAAATAAATTGAGAAATAATAATTTAAATTATAAAATATATAAAGTTATTATTTAATATAAATATTTTCTGAATATTATTTATATATACTTCAATATCACACGATAAGTAAAACTATAATTAGGATATTTATTTGTCTCTGATAATTTATTAATAATATTGATAAATAAGATATAGGTACAATAAAAAACACATCATTAAAATATAAAATGTAAAATATATTAAATAGTATAAATAATTATTTCTAATAAATATGTAAAGTATTATAATTAATAATGGACATTTTAAATGTATTGATAATACTGTGACATATAAAAATACTAATTTATATGATATTTACATGTATTTACTAAAAATAGTAATGTTGTTTACACCTACTAATAATATTAAATATATTAATATTTATTCAACTAACTTATTTATTAAATATTAAAATAACATTGATTTAATGCTATATATGTTTAATAATGTGAATTATGCACACTATATACTTTATTAAATTACTATATTTATTATGTATAGATAATTTAATTTGTAGGCATATTAAATTAATAATTTATAATAAGATTTGTTTGGATTAAAAAAATGTAATGAAACAAATAAAGATTATAGCTTGCCACTACATTAAAAGATATGAAAAATCATATGCCAAAATAATATATAAATATATTATAGTATAAACTATAAATAAATAAAAAGTTAGATTAAACTAAATGATATAAAATCACTCGAAGTATATAATGTAAAGACAATACCTGATTGTTACGCAAATGTAGTATATTTCATAGAAAATAATATCATATCAAACCATATTTATAATAGTTTTTTACTTATTCTTTATAATTGTAATATACTTATATTAATGCTATCTATACTATATTAGCGAAAATGTCTGTCTGTGTGTGTGTCTGTGTGTGTGTAAGCAGAAGGATCTCGCGAACGCGAGATCCGTTTTCCGTAAGGAAAACCACAGGTGATAAAGTGGGCCAGCGGGGTTTTAATAGATGATTTACTTTTTTGAATATGTATTCACGTGATACCAATAATCGTTAAATAGTGTCATTTTTTAGTCGATTTACGTAATCGAAAAATTTAAATTCGACGCAAATTTTTAATAACAAACTTTATCGTGGAGAATTTGATGGTAAATAATTTCATAAAAATGAGTTTCTTTAATTTAGAATACATTACGTAGATTTACGAAATCCTACTTCCGGTTTGAATATCTGAATAAAAACAAGTGCATCGGAATTTATTTATCCGTATTGATGAGAAAAAGTTCAATAATATGTAAAATCGAGTAAATATTAATTATTTCCTATCTACGCCATGTAAACATAAATTATTAAACATAGGTGATACGATACGGTGATGTAAAAAATCAAAATCTACAATAATTATTCGATTTTAATAATTTTAACTTTATTAAATAGATAATTAAAATAGAATATAATTTTATAAAATGGGACTTATTATGTTTAATATTCTTCGAGCTACGGCTGAAATAGTGAAAAATACATGATTTGAGAGTAGTCTATTTGACCGACTTCCGGTCATATTTTCATATAAATTATTGTTTCAACAGATTAGAAGTACGAAAATACATGTAATAAAATGAGAAAAATCATGAAAATATGAATAATAGGGTTTCAATCTCTGTTTTATTATTTCGTCAAATGTCATCATATATATAATTATATATGCAATACATACCGAGTTAGCATATACAACATATATATATATGTGTATGTAGTCATTGATATTTTTAGTTATAGTTATTTTCACAGTTGTGGTTAGGTTGGGTTCAGTTTTAATATTGGTAGGTTTTTTTTAGATGCATTACTTCCCGAGTGAACCTATAAAAGCATATTTATTTATATAGTTATTTTCACAGTTGTGGTTAGATTGGTTTAAGTTTTAATTTTGGTAGGTTTTTTTTAGCTGCAAAACTTCCCGAGTGAGCCTATAAAAGTAGATTTTCACGGTTGTGGTTAGGTTGGGTTAAGTTTTAATATTGGTGGTTTTTTTTAGCTTCATCACTTCCAAAGTAAGCCTATAAAAGCATATTCATTTATATTGTTATTTAAACAGTTGTGGTTAACTTGGGTTAAGTTTTAATATTTGGAGGTTTTTTTTAGCTGCATTACTTCCCGAGTGAGTTTATAAAAGTATTGTGATATATACTGTTATTTTCATAGATATGATTAGGTTGGGTTAAGTATTAATTTATTTAGGTTTTTTTATGTGCATTACTTCCCGAGTGAACCTATAAAAGTATATTTTCACGGTTGTTGTTAGTTTGGGTTAAGTTTTAATTTTGGTAGGTTTTTTTTAGCTGCATTACTTCAAGAGTTTGCCTATAAAAGTAGCTTTTCACGGTTGTGGTTAGGTTGGGTTAAGTTTTAATTTAGGTATGTTTTTTTAGCTGCATTACTTCCCGAATGAGCCTATAAAAGTATATTTCCACAGTTGTGGTTACATTGGGTTAAGTTTTAATTATTGTAGGTTTTTTTAAGCTGCATTACTTCCCGAGTGAACCTATAAAAGCATATTTATTTATATTGTTATTTTCACAGTTGTGGTTAGGTTGGGTTAAGTTTTAATATTGTTAGGTTTTTTTTAGATGTATTACTTCTCGATTGAGCCTATAAAAGAATATTTATTTATATTGTTATTTTCACAGTTGTGGTTTAGGTTGGGCTAATTTTTAATTTTGGTAGGTTTTTTTTAGATGCATTACTTCCTGAGTGAACCTATACAATTATGTTTTTACGGTTGTGGTTAGATTGGTTTAAGTTTTAATTTTGGTAGGTTTTTTTTAGCTGCAAATCTTCCCGAGTGAGCCTATAAAAGTAGCTTTTCACGGTTGTGGTTAGGTTGTGTTAAGTTTTAATTTTGGTAGGTTTTTTTTAGCTGCATTACTTCCCGAGTGAACCTATAAAAGCATATTTATTTATATTGTTATTTTCACAGTTGTGGTTAGGTTGGGTTAAGTTTTAATTTTTGTAGGTTTTTTTTAGCTGAATTACTTCCCGAGTGAGCCTATACAAGCATATTGATATATTTGTTTGTGTGGTCATTGATATTTGGAGTATTAGTTATTTTCACAGTTGTGGTTAGGTTGGCTTTAGTTTTAATTTACCTATATAAACATATTAATACAAATTCCCAAGTATATCACCAAGTGAACGTTACGCGCGATCACGGGCGAAGCCGGGCCCCGACCGCCTAGTACTATATATTATTGAATCTAAGTGTCCTATTAAATTATATATATTTGTATATATAGGACATTGATACACTCTATATGCATAGTTATTATGTACTGCCGTCAGATGGCACCTACCATAAGCGTATTCCAGATAAGCTTCTAGAAGCTTCTCTCGCAGGGATTCTACTTTCGACGGAGACTCCAGATTATGCGTATCTGTTTACATGAAGGAGGTGGGGGGGGGGTCAATAATGTCAATAATGATAATGTTGGAGTGATACAACCACCAAGGGTGTGCTGAATGTATGGTGGAATGTTAATAGCGTGTCACTAAAGCTGGTTTCACATCACAAAATAGCGCGATATCATCGAACATCGGGCAGATTCAGTGTGAATGGCTATACAGATATCGGGGAAGATCGAGGCATGCATTATGAGTGTGTTTATATATAAACTATGTATTAAATATTTGACTTGCCTGATATCTAGTAAATGTTTTATAATGAATAAATAATATATAATTTTTATAGTCCGATATCCGACTATTAAAGGCCCTTAAGGGTGCAAGCTGATTAAATTATGTATAATATTTTTTTTTTTATTACATATTATCCATTTTGATTACTTATTTATCACATTGTAAACTATTTTAATTTATTGTGGAGTATTTCTATCAATAGAGTGTTTTACGAGATCAATCGAATAAAAATCATATGAAATTGACAAGACAATTTATTTTAAAAAAAACTTTGAATGTCATTTTCTCCATTTTTTACTTTTTGCACTTAGTAAGCATACGTAAAAGCCTACTTCTTTGCTTATTAATATTATTATCTGAAATTGTTACTGTATATAAATAACATGTAATACTATATTAATATTGACAGGATATTATATTATACTATATATTTTTTAAATAAGTTTTAATAAACTTCACATTTTTAATAAAAAAATATAACAAATATTTAAACTATTTTAAACTATTTTTTTACATAAATTTAAATAAATTATATTTATAAAAAGTCAATACTTTTATGTAGTAGAATAATATCTATTGAAAAAAAAAATTACTTCATAATCTTTATTAGTTTAGTCTCCTTAGCATTTTAGCTAGAGCTAGAATTAACATGGTAAACCCCAATGCCAGCTTGCACCCTTAAAGGACTTATAATATAGTGTGACCAGCAGCAGCAGTACGAGTAGGGCTGTACTAACCAGGATCCAAGAGCACCAGCACACTAATGAAGGCATACTCCTCCTCAGTGAACTGCATAGCCTGGCATATGATACCAGTGTGGACAAAGTGCTTGGTTAGTTTGGAGAAGCGCGGGAAGTAGGTCAGCACCTGAAACACAGAGGGGGGTGGGGTATTATAGGGGGTGGTGTACTACACAGGGGGGGTGGGGGTGTACTACACTGGGGGGGGGTGTGTAACCAACACTGGGGGGGGTGTACTACACAGGGGGGGAGGTAACCTACAGAGGTAGGTAGACTAAGTAGACGACTTAGAAGTACACTTGATAATAGGTTGATATAGAAGCAATTCAGAAAATATATAGTTATTATTATGTTGCTTATAAATAGAGAATAATTATTAGAGGAATATTATAAAGAGGAGAGAAAGAGATAGAGAGAGAGAGAGATAACACTGTAAACTAACGAGATTTCTTTCCTCAGCAGTGATATTGAACCAATGATACTCACCAGAGGAACTGTCGTAGTACTGGGCATGGAACAACAGAGATAGCGGATAGGTAGATTCCTGTACGAGTTTAATCTGGTCAGCCATTAGAAGTTTCCGGAATCCTATAGAACATTGGTCAAAGTTGAGTGGGGATAATTAACTAATGTTGCTGATGTTAAAGTATAAGCCAACAAGCTTCGTAGTAAATATATTGATTATCATTATTATTAATTTAAAGGGAGTAAAATAAAAATAAAATTAATAGAATACAGTTTTACGAGTGATGATTATTTAATGTGTAAATTATAATATTAGATATAATTATATAAAATTAAAAGATTATTAATAATATATTATCTATATATTTTAATTAGTAATCTAAAATTTCAAATTAAGAATTGTGAAGGCTTTCAAATATATTTAAAGTTTACAAAAAGATAAAAATATTGAAAAAAGAATAAATGATAGAATAACATTTTCAATATTAAGCTTCCTATAGTATCTTTGGTTTTTAATTTTTAATAACCCTTATTATTGTTATTCTAATTAAAATTGTAACGCTAAATAAATTTAATTTTAATATCCAATTTGACTCGAATTATCAAAATTACGATTTGACTCCAAATTAATTAAAAATTGCCAACTAAATATTCAAAATATATAATATGAATTTCTTAAATCTAAAATTGATTAAAAAAATCTCCGAATCAAATCGAATAGATTTGAAAATTTAGATCACTAATATATAAATATATAAATATTATATATATTGTATCATATAATATATGTAATAATTTATATATATACATATTATTTCTTTATGCTAAAGCAAGTATCATCTATAGATAGTAAGAAACAGATACATTGTAAATTATAAGTTATATTATGAAAGAAGCCAGCTGACTTACTTTTTTTTAAATTCAACACCATTTACATATTAATTATTAAAATCAAATGTAATCTATAATACATCATAATTGAATTACAGATAATTAATTAGATTACTAAGAATTAGTTCTAATAATACAATTTTAAAATAGTAATAAATTAATAAAAGGTTGTACAAAAACAGAGAAATGAATTAAATTAGATACACTATGTAGCATGACATAACTAATACACATGTGATTTATTACCAGGCACTTTCTTGATGAATTTCAGGATACATTTAACATGATGTAGGAAGGCCTGAGCAGCAATATTCCATATGCTCGATAGGTCGTTGGTGGGTTTGAATTCTTCTTGTTGCGGAGACTATTGGTGTTAGGTGGTAGGTGTTAGGGGTTATAGCATCATTATGTAATAGTATCAATGTACCTTTTATAGTATTTTATTCTAGTTGATATTTAAATAACAATAATTTAGTCAAATCTGTTATGACCAGGCCTCTCTAGATTTGTGCATTTTGCACGATATTTGCATGCATTCTATATCCAAAAACATACAATTTTTTTTAAATTTATGCAATTATTTAAATTCGTATTATATTAAATATATATATATATTTAAATTATTTAAATATCTATTTAACTAATAACTATTAAATTATTTAATTTTCATAATTTAATTTACTAATATATAATATAGGCTATAGAATATATATTATTGAGTATATATAATTTGAATGAAAATAAACTTTATTAGTATATTTTAAGAAAGTATCTATGTTTTAGTTTATTTACCAAAGATTATTATTTATAAAAATGTTAATAATTAATTTTACTTCATTTATATATTTGTCGATAAACATGAATATCATTTTCTCAAAACACATAAAATAAATGATAATGGATACATAATATCAGTGTTTGTAATTCATTAATAATTACTGAAAAGAAGAGAACATGGGAGATAATATTTCTAAAAAGAAATCTACAAATTTATGATTTTATGAATATCCTTTAGGAAGTATATTTATATTAGTAATTTAAAATCATCTAATAAAATGGAAAGAATATAGTACTAAACATAATTTAGAGAAAGAAAATTCTTAAATTTATGCATGTACCAATTTTATATATAAGTATGCATAAATTAGGTCTAAATGTACGAATTTAGAGAGGCCTGGATATGATTCATAATTAATGAATATATTTGTATATTATTAAGGGGTATATAAGGATAAGGAAACATTCTTAACTAGAAGAATACTAGGGATTCATATTCATTAATGATGATTGCAAGGTGTACTTAATAATAGGGATTATTTTCACTGATGGAAATATAGCAATGGAAACGAGGAACAAATATGCATAAGGAAAGGTGATGATGCTAACAATGATTAGATGTAATGCTAAAGAAGATCAACATACAATATAATAAACACGAATAATAGGTATAAATAAAGACTATACAATGGTGGCGAGGAGAAATAAGAACCCTGACAAACCCCGTATAGGAAGGGTTAAATAAAGACTAAGCGAGGAGGGTGTAGAAATAATAATAACCCTGACGAGAATATTCTGAAGTTCGCGATAACTTGCCACCAGATGTTCGGCTAGTTTGCCGCTGTCTTTGAGAAGCGCTTCGTCCGTCATAGTCTTGGAGACGTCGCTCTCGGGGCTAGACGAAGCGCTACTGTTACTGTTGTTAGCGATGGGGGCGGGGGGTCGTAGTTCAGGCCAAGAGGGGGCACCACCGCAGTCGGGAGTAAGGCCCCCTAAAGGGGCTGTCATCGGTGTAGAGCCGGTGTTTAGTTCTGCGGTGAGTTGAGGTTGGGGCGTGGTCAGGGTACTGGAGGTGGACGCTGATTGGCTGTTAGCTGATGATTCGAGGGTGTCGAGGGGTTGACAGTTCTGGGAAGGAAGCGCTTCGGTAGGGAGAAGTAGTTGTCTGCTTAGAGGTTCGTCGCAGAGAGGCTGTGGGGAGAGGGATGCGATTTATATACATGAGTGTGATAGATAAATGTAATAGAATGAATATATATATATATACATATATAATATAAATGGGCGACAACAAGAGCAAATAGAAGCTATATTATGTTGAAGCCTTTAGGAGGAAAGAGTATTAATATTATAAACTAGAAAAAGAAAATGAAACAGAAAACAAATAAAATTATTCTAATAAATATTATTATTATATAGCTACTTTGAAAAAAATTAAAAAATACATATATAAATATTTTTATTATGATAAATATTGCTGTTTAAAATACAAACTGCGTCATAGTTGGTGAATAGATTGAGGTTATTGTTTGTGAGGACTTCATTGGTTTGAGTGACGGGTATCAATAACGAATTCAGTGAGTTCGTTATCGCTGTTCCTATACTGTTACTTCTACTTCTCGATGCAAAAGATAACTGTTGTGAAGTGATGCAATGACTATTATGTAATAGAGTGGTGGTGTAACTGTTATATAATATTGCACTACGATATTCAATAATGAAAATAGGGTTTTTAGTTTTAAAAATTATACATTAATTAAACTTTAAATATATATATATATATTAACATATTATTACGATTATTTATAATATAACTATTCATAAATTAGTTAATTTGGGTTAATCAAATTTATGATTAAAAAAAGTTCTATTAATATAATTAATTATTTATATACTATACTTCTATATGATGTGTATATAATAATACGTATATAAATAAAAAATAAAATTTAATTTCAAGTTTGAATAAAAATAGATGTTCTTTATAATATAAAATGATTGTAAAAAAGTTTACTTATTGAATGCTAATTATTTAAATAAATATTATTCACCAGTTTTAAAATTTCTAAATAAGAATGTGTTTATAAAATTATTATGAATATTTTAATTATAATAAAATAATTGAAAATATATAATTTAATATTTGTTATTTATATATCTTTTAAAATTATTTATTCAGGATGTATAGTTTACGTGTAAGATTAATATGTTATTTTATATGTTTGGTATATATTGTTATATACTTGATTTTAGTTTTAAATTCTAAAAACTATCTTATAATAATTTAAAAATATTAATTAAATAATATAATATATAAAGATAATTAATATATGCGTTAGATGTCGATGAATAGTGAGTATTGACCAATGGAAGACTAGTACCTATACTACAGTGTATTACCTCAGTGGCAAGATTGTCTCCCCCATTGGTGTCGAGCTGAGTGTTAGAGAAGCACAGATCACCGAGTGATTCTTCATCTAGAGTTAGTGTATTGCTTCGTTCTATCGAGTGATCAATGAAATAAAACTCTTATTTTATAATTTCGTTCACATAATATTAATTTAATTATCATCTTATTCGTATTCAAATATGATATAAATCATATGGCTGTAATAGTAGTATTATAAATATTATAGCCTAATTTTCAAAACGAAAACAACATTAATGAAGATAGCAACAAAATTATATAATTATTATAAAATAATATCAAATAATCGTAACGCATATAAATAACCTTATTATATTCATAGATCTAAATTGAAAATATTAAATAAATGTAATATTATTTTATATAATTATTCATTAGTATACATAATTATAACACTATGTATAACATAATATATCTATTATTATATCTAACTTTTATAGATTGTTCTCACACACATATTATATATATACTTATATATATATATATATATATATATATATATATATATATATATATATATATATATATGTATATATGTAATGCAACAAAGCCATAATTGAGATTTAATTGATTTAATATAATATAATATATGTAATAATAATAATTTATAAAAAATACCATATTTCTTTGTAAATAAATTGATATAAATGAATTATTTACTTGTTAAATTTGAGTAAATTAATTCAAGCCTATCGTTTAAATATATATTTATCTTGAAAATAAATAAAATAAAAATGATGACCTGATGAAATAAACTTTTAAAAGTATAACTATTTTTCTTATATTTTATTGATACCTGAAAATACATGATTCAACAGAAGTCATATAAAATAAAATTAAGATATCACGTTACATTATCATTTGAAGTTATCATATTATACACTCTAAAATTGTGATGCTAATTTAATTAACAATGTGCATTTAAATGGATCTATATATTTTATATATTCACCAAATCTGGAAATAATGCCACCCTTTATATAAATATTCATGTTGAGAATCCCATGTGAGACTATTAAAAAGAACTATATAGTAATATGAAATAATATAGATTCTGCATTATGAGATACAAATATTTGTATTTTCAATTATTTTTTTTGAAAATTATATTTCAATTTATTTCACAATTTTACAAAAACTAAATAAAGTATTATTAAATTATTATTTTATAACTAAACAGAACTAAATACAATACACATGTCACAGATTATTTTACAATTATTTCTTATGAACTGCATAGAATATAACTTAAACATGAGGAGTTATTACAATGTGAAGATAAAGAAATAATCTATGTCATGGCGGAAATGAATGTATTCATTTTTATAAAACTATAACATATTATATTTTTTAATATTTTTTAAATAACATTTTTTATGAAAAGTATATACCACTATAATTTGAGGAGATAAAAAAGCCAATACAAGTTTATATTCGGTAAATTGGTTACAAATATATACAAGTATTGCTTGAATAGAAAATGTAATATTTAAAACTCATGTTATAAATATGAATGGGCAACAATAATATGAAATTCAACTGAAAGTATATCTTATGTATGTATTGCCATATAAAATATATTATGCATGTAATCTTATTATTGTTTATACCAGGATCATTGCCATGTATTGGAATCCATCACATTACACATATAGCTAATACACATCATTAATGACATAGAGATATATGTACTTATAAGATATCTAACCGGAAAGGTTATAGTGAGAGCCCATTTTTTCAAATTCTTCATCAATAACTTCTTGTTTGGGAATAATCTGCAGGAAAAATATTTAGAATTAGAATCTGAAATTTTGTCTAATTTTCTAGAACAAATGAATTATTTTCGTAGATAATATATATAATTAACAATTCTATAAAATGAAATTATATCAAAGTGTATAGAATGTAATAAAAAAAATATTTATTTTGTATATCAATGAAAAATAAATTATTACAAAATAACTTATTATTCCATGCAAATAGAATGTAATACCAAATATTAAAATATAAATTTTGCACTACTGAATAGTTAGTATATTGCGTTTGAATATAGTATGATTTTAACAACTAGTTGCATAAGTATTATAAAATGGATGTAAATGGTAATTACTACAATTAAATTACTACCATTGAATATAAGTAAAATTATTAAATATTAAATTTTAAATTGTATATATATATATTCTTCTAATAAAATATCTGGTTTTATATATCAACATTTTCTCTAATTGGATTTGAAAGCGGCCCTCATGTAAGAGAGTCTACTACTGTTACCACTACACTATCTAAAGCTGAGATGACCTCATTTCAGGCAAATACTTAGGGCCGCTGCAACAGGGGACGGGGGGATATGTCACCCCCCCACTTTAAAATCTAAGGAGATCTACTATGTATTGGTCCCCCCCACTTTTACCACAACATTTATTTTGATTGGTTGGTCCTCCCTACATACAAAATCGTTCCAGCGCCCCTACAAATACCTAATATGTATGATCTATAAAACTGAGATGATTCGTAAGTAGCAAGTTTAGTGTCAGTCTAGATAACTAGATGTATTAGGGTGAGGTTCTACAAGAGAGATTAGGTATCGAGGCATGTGTAGCCATACATTGTAAATGTTAACTGCCACATAATAGTACTTTGTAATGTAAAATACAGATGATGACTGTCTCGAAACCCACTATTTTTGTAGAAACGCAGCCTAAGATAGATAGATATATTGACTATAAGATAGATGACCTTATAAGGAAATGACTGACCGGTTCGTAAGGTGACGTCAACAACGGTGAATTAGTATTCACGCCGGTAGCCGATATCATGTGGGTGTCCATTAGCTGTTGTTGACCGGACAGGTTCACCTGACCCCCGCCCACCACTCCTATGGGGTCGACTAAGGGCGGTCCTTGTTGCTGGGGGGGTGGGTGCTGATGGTGGGCGGGGTGGTGGTGCGGTGGAGCCAACGTCTGCTGTTGGTGATGAGGCGTTGTTCCCATGGCCGCGTGCAGTTTAGCCTCCTCGAGGCTGTACTGGATCAGGGTGGATCGCTTCACCGAGTTAGACTGACGACCCAGACGTGTTCCTAGCGAGGTGGAGGATGGAGGGTGACGGCCATGTTAACGATAATATACATGTGAGCAACAACAACAATGGAATATAGACGATATTATTATGAAACACTTTAGGAGGAACAACGCATATTATAATATAAAGAACGAAAGAAAACAGAATTTCTTTTAAATTAAAAATTAATTTAAATTAAAAATTTTAATAAATTATTACTACTATTACTATATTTAATACATTAACACATATAATCTGGACGGAGATATGGATGCTACCTTCGAGTGTCATTCCGACTTGAAGGCACTTGATGTAGCGACACTTCTTACAGGCAGTCCTGTTGGAGGCGTTCACGGGGCAGTTGCCGTTACTGTTGCAGATGAACTTACGATGTTGCTGCTCTTTGATCATTCTCCGGAAGAAACCCTGACCAATAGGGAGAGACGATGGTGGTGATAGAACTTAAACTTCATATTGATAATAGAAACATTGGTGAGGGGGGGGCTGATATTAGCCTAATATTATGTGATTGTAATAATTCGAATGGGTATTTAGTGAGATGTATCATTATATAATATATTATATATATATATATCGTGGAAATGAAATTATTATTTAGAATTTTATCACAAGCGTACAAAAGTAACAAAACAGATGGTTCATCTATTCGTGTTAAATTTTTAATAAATATAAATTTACTTCTAATTCGTTAGAAACTATTACTATGAGAATGCAATACATGATAGTAAGTAGTCGTAGTTATATTTCTATTAATTCAGTTTAGATTCAATATCGATTTGATATTACGTAAATAATAAAAAATAATTATCTCAGTATGAAGGGAATATAAATAATTGTTAAACCTCTAACATGATGAATATAAAATATAATAACAAAAGGACACGTTATTGTGTGTATGGCTTATCTTGAATTGTCACATGCGATAGATCTATAATGGAATATAACATCAAAGGACATGAGTTGATAGAGTGGGAGAGACACAAAGAGAGCATCGAAATGAACATTAGTATTACCTTGCAACCTTCGCAGGTCTGGACATGAGAACAAAGGACATGAGTTGATAGAGTGGGAGAGAGACGCAAAGAGAGAACGTTGAACGTGTGAACAGTGGTATTACCTTGCAACCTTCGCAGGTTATGGCTCCAAAGTGAAAGCCGGAGGACGGAGCCGTGCAAACTTTGCAAGGAATCGACTTGAAGTCCACTTTCAATGTTTTGCTGTCGTCTCTACCTGTTGTACCGTATTAGTTGTGGCGTTAATTGTAATGTTTTATTGTAATATGTAAATAAAAATACGAATTCATTTATATGCAGTTTAAATTATATAGTCTCATGAACAGTGAACTATATATACGTATTACACAATATAATGTATTATACTTATATTTGATTTACACACTATACTATTTTAAGTTTACAATGTATATTATATTATTATAATTAAAACATTAATTTATTTGTATTATAATTGTCTAATTAGACAACATTATTAATAAATACAATATAAAATATATATCATGTTTCATAATTAATATATAATAAACATATTTAGCTAGTATATATATATATAATATATATATATATAATAATAATAATAATAATAATAGCAAAGATTTTCCGAAGGAAAGATATAACACTTACGCGAAATCGTGTAATTCGAATTTGTATACAAAATACCCTGGTGCCACCTATAGCGGGTTACTTTTAGGAACTATGAGTTGTTTATAATGTAAATTCGTATTTAACTATACACTTTTAAAATGTTAAATATTATGCTTTAAATTAATATTTATATGATGAAAACTAAGTGTTCATTACTAATATATAACAAACAAATATGATATTTATGTTTTAAATGCTATAAGTATATATTTAGTAAGTAAAAGTTAATTTATATTGCATGTAATTTAATAAAGCAATGAAAACATTGTTGTATGCAAACAGAGCCGAACCTAAATCTATTTCAGTGATTTCGATACTACTGCTAGCAGCGGTTGGGGATATTACTAAATTACGTTGCATGCATAGGGAGTGTTATATCTTTGCTTCGTAAAATCTTTGATAATAGTTTATTTAGATACTTAAATAATAGTAGAAACAATTCTCTAAAGTGTAATTAAATTATGTTAAATAATTATAATAGAAGATGTTTCTTCAATCTTTTGCGGAAGATTTATATATATATATATATATATATATATATATATAATTAAAAGTTTAATAGTTCTATATTTAGTTAATAATTATATACATTTTATTTTATTATGTTAGGGTTCATGAAGATTAGAGTTAGTAATAATGATGTTGTTTAATTAAATGCCTTTTCTTTAGATTATGACTTTTAATATATAGATTTTCTGGGAACTATGAAAGAATATGTAATGATATTGAAAATTGGTGTTTAGATATTAGTAGAGAATAAGTTTAAACTAGTCATCAGTTGACATATTATATAATTTGTAAGCATCCTAGTATAATAATGAATAAATATGTTTAGATTTTATGATTATAAAAATATGGCTTAAAAAAAATAATCACTAAAAAATGCGATCAATGATTGATGGTTCATAAATGATTCGACCAATGAATGAGCGTGTACATATTGAACTTTAATCAGTGACCTATATTACGGACGAGATCATCTGTATATATATATATATATATATATAACAGTATACTCATCACAAATAGCCTCTACTTATTTAGTTGGGATGTTCAGGTCATGTAATATACATAGCACACATACATATCTATATATATATAAACATAAATATATATATATACAAATATATATATATGAATTACATTACATATATATATTACTAATGAGCGGATATATTAATAAAAAGAGTAATCAATAAATATCTTGTAGTAGTGATCATTAGTAGTATTGTATATGAATGATGTCGATATATTGGCATAGTACTAATATTAAGTAACCAATTAACATGTAACTTACTTATATGGTATACATAGCTTAGTAGACAATAGTTAGTAGACTATAAGTGCTAGATACAATGCCAGGTAATTGTTACTTTCTAATGTATTTATTGATAATCTAACAAAGTAAACTGTAAATAGCAAGGCTACAAATGTGTATTCACTGAAAGTTATTTATAACACATGTATGAGTTAACAATACTTAAAGATGGTTCTATGTATATCAGTTATGTGTATTATATATATATAGATAGATATTATAGGCTGCGGTGCCCATAGTTTGGGTGTACAAAAGTAGCCTTATGTTTCAAGGCATGCGCCTATCTTTTACATTATAAAACTTAACTGAGAACTAAAACTTTATAATGTAAAGTACAGCCTCAAAACCTAATTCTACTTTTGTGGTACCGCAGTGATGTAATAATACACATTATAGATTACATGGGCCGGTTGCTGCGATAAAATAAAATTATACTAGGACAATATTACACATTACGGAGATAGCTAAGGATTGTCCTAGGACAATTTGATGTTATCGCAGCAACAGGCCCATAGCCACGCGTAGGTTAACCTGGTTTATACATTTCGAGTTGAAGACACTTCTGAAGCCGACAATACTGACAATGTGACCTCGTCTCTTTGGTGATCATGCACCTCCTGTCCTTAGGACATGTGTACGGCATCGTGTCGCCGTACTTCAAACACCGAAGATAGAATTTCTATACATAGAATGAGTCACGGTTACTAATCACTTTTAATAATGCATAGTGATTAACATATAAATCGTATAAAACATAAATCGGTACATTAAAGACTAACAAATTCAATACTCCAGATTTATTTATTTAAAATAGATTATGAAAATAAATAATGTATATTGAATATTAATGTAAAATTATAAGAATTTGATTGAAAAAATATTTAAATCTATCCGAATTTATTTTAAACTAAAGGATTTAAAATTAGAATTAATTCTTTTGTAATCGGGAATAAATATCTGTCGTCTACAAATTGGGCGATACGAATAAAGTTCAATAATCATTGTGATATAATAACTTTGCACGCTTCACAGACGTAAGCGCCGCAGTGAAATCCTGCAGCTACGTCACTGCAAACTTGACATTCAAATTTAGGCTCGGCCCCTTTTCTAGTGCCTTTATTTCTACCAGAATTTGTGGTTATGGAAGCTGGATCATTTTTAACCTTACTAGAAGTAAAAATATGGAGATATAAATATAGATAGTTAAATATATATATATATATATATATATATATATATATATATATATATATATATATATATATATATATATATATATATATATATATATATATATATATATATATATATATATATATATATACAGTAAAACCTCTCTATAAGAAACCTCTTTATAAGAAAAACCTCTTTATAAGAAAATCTTATAATAATAATATAAGAAAAACCTCTTTATAAGAAACTAATTGTATACAAAATAATTATATATAAATAAGAAGTATTATATATTGATAAAAATTATAGAAATTAATTATTATATAAGATATTTTTTTTTAAATATTATATTATAGCTCGAAATGAATTAAAATTAATTAATAATTGTTATTGTATATCCATAAATTTATTAAAATTAATTAATAAATGTTATTTTTATCCTTGAATTTATTAATATTAATTAATAAATGTTATTGTATATCCATATATTTATTAAAATTAATTAATAAATGTTATTAAATGTTATTATATCCTTAATGTATTGATGATACAATTTATTATATTATGCAATTAATTGTTAAATAATAGATTATTATAATATTCATTATATTATATTCATCAATGATGATTCATAATTTATAATATCTAATGTATATCTAATAAAATTGCATTATGTATTAACATGTCTAAGCGCAAACAATACATTATACATTTATAACAGTATACAAAATAAATATACTATATATATATATATAACCTATAGGTTATATAATGCATTTTCAATTATAAATTAATTCTTAAAATCATTGGAAAAGTAAAAACCTATTTATAAGAAAACCTCTCTATAAGAAAAAAAGTACTGACAAAAAATAGTTTCTTATAGAGAGGTTTTACTGTATATATATATATATATATATATATACAAATGTAAATCAAAAGATAAAGATAAAAACTTATAAAAAAGGATTATAGAAAAACAATTATTTTAAATTATAATATTGTATATTGTGAACATTATAAAATATATATATATATATATATATATATATATATATATATATATATATATATATATATGTATGTATATATATACCTAAATAATAAGATTAAGATGTTTACAGAAGTTATAAACCTATTGATAGGAGGAGATGTGAAGTTTTCATTTTGTCGGTTAGGTACACTTTGCCAATTAGTTCTAAAGAAAAGTTTGAAATCAGGTTATCAAGGTTATTTTTATGGGGCATATCATTACAGACAAATCATTATATATGTAAATGTAATGTATCAGAATGTAATTACACCTATTATATTATATGTATATATAAGTACTACCACAACTTCATTTTATTTATAAAATTGTAATATATATTAATATATTTGTATTAATGTATTTGATTAGCATATCTGTTAATTTATATTTACATATCTATTTTAATTTATATTTTATAAATAAATAACAAATATTTATTATCAGATATTATTATTAAATATTTAATATTAATTGTTAATATTATTCATATTCTATATAAATTCTGATTAAAGTTATATTATTATTATTAGTATTATTATTATTATTAAAAAGCTACAAAATATTTAACAATATATTAAATATAAAATCTATGATAATATGAATTTTGTCATTCATACTAATTAATTATATACTAATTCTATATAAATTCTGATTAAATTTATAGTATTATTATAATTAATATTATTATTATTATATAATTATATTATTATATTTAATAATATAATTACATTATTATATTTAGAAATCTACAAAATAATTAATAACAAGAAATATAATGATAAGAATATATTTTTTCATATACATTAGTCAATATAACTTTTAAAGTTTTAATTATACTTATTTTTTGAAAATAAAACATCAAAGGTGTTATCAATCAAATATATTACAAATACAAATAATTATGTTATTACATATATTTTATCTTTACTGACAATTTCAATTGATTTTAAAAATTATTGAATGATATATCAATATATAATAAAATAATAATAATTGTTTGTATAAATTTATATATTCTGTATAAAATATGGCCACCATTTGTTTTGATTATGATTTATGAGGTCAAATTTAAAATAATCGTTTTGACAGTTGACACCTAGTATATATTATAAACTAATAAGAATAATGAAAATGTATTACTATGTATTACTATAAAATGTATATTATAAGATATATAAATTAGTCCTTATTATAATTTTTAATTATGTAGCAATACACGTAAAATATTTTAAATTTTATATCAGAATTCGTAATAAAAACAACTGGAGGCCATATTCGATATTCTCCATTTATATTATTTGGCATGTATATAATCGAAAAATATAATGATAATATATATGATTATTAAATCTAATTTTGAATATATTTTTGAATGATTGTAATATTTATAATATGATATATGCAAATAAACCTCTCTTTAAATGTAGATAATTTAAATATATAAATAAACAAATTCTTTATTTAAACTTTTTAATTTCTATAAATAATCTCTTACATTAATTAAATAATTTAATATATAATATTTATTATTTATTCATTTATATTATATATATACTATTAAAATAAATTATATACTATTTTGAATGATTCTTTCTGTTATATTTAAGAATATCCATTATAAAAGTAAAGATAATGTGGTATTTTTCAATATAAAATATAAAAAATCTAAATGAACTTTTTTAGTCATTTTCAAACATAACCCTCACATACACAGTGATATTATAGGATAAAGTAGTATCTATGCAGGATATTATTGTTCATCTCAGTAAATGAAACCTCAATTAGTTAAAATAATAGATTTTATTTTTCATTTTGTAAAGAATTACAAATGGCTAAGAACATACAATTAAAAACTATTAAAGCAAATAACAATTTACTGTTTATCATGGATACTTATTAGAACAATGCATTTTAAAAATGTAGAACAATATATGAAAGATATTTTGTGAATAAATTATAATGTCATGGTTTTAAAATTAAATATAGCTTGAATACAAAATTAGATTAATTAATATATATCATCGATTTATATAATAAATAATTACTTTAAATTAAGCCCAAGCTCTATATTGTTGTGGGGCTTATAACCTTATATCTCTTTACATGTAAAATATGGAATTGGTATTTTAGATATTTATATAGAACATAGCTATCTTCAATTGTATAATCATACTATTGATTATTTCAATAATTGTCTAAAATACCTACATTTTTTATAATGGTTTATTTTAAATATAGTGAGAAACATATATTTTAAATAAAGGATAAATTTAATAGACCAATATATATTCATTCAAACAATCCAAATAATATATTCTACTAGTGAGGCATTGAATCTAACTAGATTATTATATAACTTTTATAAATGCATTTTTATATAAATAATTAAAAATAAAATGTATATAAATTTATATATTAAACATATTATAAAATATATTACATGGATATGGATGCGCTATGCTATGTTATGTTACCCATTGAAGTATTGCATCTGGTGTTGCTGTTGAGGTGGAGGTTGCGATGATGACATATTGCCAGGAGGTGATAACTGTTGCGGAATGCCGGGTTGCGGGTGTTGGTGTTGAGGTGATTGTTGTTGTTGTTGATGTTGCTGTTGCTGGGGACTGAGTAATTCCGATACCGGAGTTTGTGTTCGTGGATTTATGAGATTCTGCATCATCGTCGCTGTAGAAATGATGAAACTGGTTAATAAATACATTATTTTAGAGTATTTGATTAAATATAAATATATTTATATAATAATGTTTATTTATTGAAAATAATTAATATTTAAATGTAAATGTAATTCAAATATGTACCTATTATAATTTATTTAATAATTAATTAATCAAATCGTAATATATATTTTGATAATTTAAAATATAATTTGTAAACATATATAATCAATAGAGAAATAATATTATTATATAATATAATATATTATTAATGATGAAATACAAGCTCTTACTAGATGTTGGAAATTGTGCCGCTTCCGATGGTTTCGTAGTATGGGGAGATGCCATCTGACGGTAACCCGATATTAGAGTAGCGCCACCTTGTGGTGATGTATGATGACTCACAGACGGTGTCCTATTGTGTATTGCTGCACAGAGAATGTATTTTAAATGAATTGAATATATGTAATACAATTGAATTGGTAAGAATATAATTGTTGATATGATTGGACAATTTATAATTAATTAAATGTAAACAATCATAACTTTTTTCTAAAAAATATTTATATTGAAAACAATATTTTAAAAAATAATACTATTTATGTAATCTGGTTTCTAAAGAAGTCATTTCTCTAATTCTATATAATTCATTTTATAATAAATTTACAATTATTTGTATATAAATATATAATTTATATTATAATATATATAATATAATATATATGTTATAATTCATAAAAATAATATTTTAAAATTATATATCCATGAATAAATTACATGATTCTTGATTATCTCTATATGTCAATATAACAATGAATTGAAAAATTGTTACTAATAAATTAAATCAATATAAAATATTAGATTTATTTTATATTTGAAGTTATTTATAAATTACATCATAATATTAAATAAAAATTAAATTAAAGAAATATATATAAATTATAAACTAAAGAATTTATTATAATTATAAGTAGTAAAATAAGAAAGACATATTATTGAGATAAATCAATGTAATTCAATAATGAAATAAAGTAATAATATTTAATATTATGATTATAAAATAATTCTTTAATAACATTTTATTTTATTACAGTAAAATACACTTGACTAAAGGCACAATTTGTAAACATTACTATATCATAGTTAAACCAAAGATTTTCCGAAGGAAAGATATAACACTTACGCGAAATCGTGTAATTCGAATTTGTATACAAAATACCCTGGTGCCACCTATAGCGGGTTACTTTTAGGAACTATGCGTTGTTTATAATGTAAATTCGTATTTAACTATACACTTTTAAAATGTTAAATAATATGATTTAAATTAATATTTATATGATGAAAACTAAGTGTTCATTACTAATATATAACAAACAAATATGATATGTATGTTTTAAATGCTATAAGTATATATTTAGTGAGTAAAAGCTAATTTATATTGCATGTAATTTAATAGAGCAATGAAAACATTGTTGTATGCAAACAGAGCCGAACCTAAATCTATTTCAGTGATTTCGATACTACTGCTAGCAGCGGTTGGGGCTATAACTAAATTACGTTACATGCATAGGGAGTGTTATATCTTTGCTTCGCAAAATCTTTGGTTAAACTATAGAGAGTTAATAACATCGGAATATATAGTAAATAATTATATTTTAATATAGAGTATGAACCTCAACATTTATATCACGTATAAAACATGCATGTTTATATTGTATAATAAATTATTTTATATACAAAGTATAATCAAGTATATATTAGGCTTTTAATAATGTAATAATATAATATCACCCCGTATAGTTGAACGATACGAATGCTTGCCTTTATTTGACTGCAATCGTAAAATACATATTTAATTCTAATTAATAATATACATTTATGAATCGAATTTAAACGATATAGATATTCGGGTATAACGAGGGATACGGTAACACGATGTACAAACCCATCTGAGGCTGCTGCTGCTGCTGCGGCTGCTGGGGTTGTTGCTGGGGATACGGAGAGTAGCGATTCAAAGAAGCCGAACTAGATTGACTGCCCACCGGTGACACCTGGCTAGCGAGAGGCATACTAGTGGCGCCACCGCGTTGACTACCCGTACAACTCCCGCCGCCTCCGCCGCTACTACTATTGTTATTAATGTTGATGTTGATGTTGATGCCGGCTCGTTCGAAATCGTAGTGAAGCCCGCCGGCCCCCGCACCCGAGTGAGTGATGCCGTCAAACTGTATAGGCGGCTCCACCAGTGCTACGTTACTGTTCGCGTACACCGTACCGTAGTCGTCGGCCGTCGGGGGCCAATTGGAATGGGCGCTCGAGAACATTGGTGCCACTACGATGTTGGTGGGAGGAGGTAGTACTCGCGGTTTATCCGTCAGTAGTTTACGATACATCGGGTCCAGGATGATGTCAGACTCCCTTTCTTTCTCCAGCGACACTGTCAATGATCGTTGATGATAACGTAACGTAATAATGGAATACTATGGATTGGAATACTATGGTAATTAGTATGAAAGATATTAGTAATGACGAGATATTTATCGTATAAACAATTTAATAATTAATGAATATTAATGTATGAATATACCTGAATTACTTAATTAAATACCTGCAATTTTCATATAATAAAATATCATAAGGGTTTCACACCAAAAAAATAGCCCAATTTGTTTTAAAATATTTACCTGATATAGCAAGTGAAAGATTTAATAGGTAATGTATATATATATATAGTCGACCTGCCTGATATCAATATAGCCACCACATGGCAACTGCCCAATTGTTATGTCCGTGGATATTGACTATAAAATAGGGCCGATATAGGGCTGGTTTTTAGGTGTGAAAGCAACTTAAATTATGAAGATGTATTGTGGTTTAAACGCAAATATCCTATATTCAATAAATAATCCTATAAATAATAAAACCAAGATTAGTTTAAAATATTAGAGTTGATTATCACTAGATTATCACTAGATAGATATATGTTAGGTCTGTTTAATAACTCTATATTGATCAGTCTATAGAGAACTAGTTACACTTAGAAAAGGAGTGTTACATATCACGTTTAACTCAATATAACCTTCGTTAGATGCATGCCCCCTTAGATAGCTAACTAGCAACACTTATGTAGCCTGAGATTAGCTACTAACTAGCTACTAACTCAAGGTCACCCTATATTATAAACTAACTCAAGGTCACCCTATATTAGAATCTGACTCAAGGTCACCCTATATTAGAACCTAACTCAAGGTCACCCTATATTAGAAACTAACTCAAGGTCACCCTACATTAGAAACTAACTCAAGGTCAGCCTATATTAGCTACCATACTAAGAACACCCCTAGAGATATAAATAGAGTTCTACTAACCAAATGTCACCCTATATTAGAAACTAACCCAAGGTCACCCTACATTAGAAACTAACTCAAGGTCAGCCTATATTAGCTACCATACTAAGAACACCCCTAGAGATATAAATAGAGTTCTACTAACCCAAGGTCACCCTATATTAGAAACTAACCCAAGGTCACCCTACATTAGCTACTAACCCAAGGTCACCCTATATTAGCTACCATAGAGTTATAAATAAAGTTCTACTAACCAAGAGATACACATTTAAGCTGGGTATCAGTCTTCGAGGAGTTGAAGTCGAATATGAATGCGTTGTTGGAGGTTTGTTTAGCACTGGTTGGTGTCTCTAAACCTGAGTGTGGGGAGAGGTAATGGTTACTGTATGGGTTATCGAGGGCTGCGTGATGATATTAGATCTTATGAGAAACTTATAGAGAAATGAAATATTGATAATTTATACAGTTCAACTTTAAGTTTATATACCGGATTTAAAAAAATTATTTCTCTAACAAAAAATTTTAATTTCCATATTTAATTTCTAACTTTCAAACGTATTTATTCAATTTCTAGTCTCGCATCAATGTTTGATTTTGATGAATTAGTATTAAAATTACTATACTATTTATAAACATTTGAAGATTTAATTTCTATTAAAAGAGTTATAAAAATAGATATAATTTTTTTAAATTAGGTTTAATTGTTTTAAACATACTAAATATATTATGTAATATTAAAATCAGTCATGCACGACTGAGATGAATGAAGTAAAGCTATTATTATATAATAACTAGTACACATAGGTGCAATGAAACCTTATTTATAATATAAGTTGTAATTTAGTAACTTATATAGTTATTGATTAGAGACTTTAGTGATTTAGATTAAAGTATGTGCCTTGCAATCATAATAATGACAATATATACATATATTTAATAGAAGTGATACATTATACATAAGAATATTACTTTAATAAAATTTCTTATAAGGAACTAAGTGCTCAATTGTCATGAATATTATGCAATATACGACTATTATTTGCATGCATAAAAACAATAAGAGCTATTACGGTATACAGATATGAAATAGCCACGAATGCTGACCTCGTACTGTATACTTGCATGTGTGTTATACGCGAGATAATTGTGATGGGGATGTGTTCATATTAGGCAATTCTTACGCCGCATAATGTACTTAAAGTTATCAATATATATTACACGATGTAACCTGCAATGTCATCGAGGAAGGTCGTATCGCTTTCAAGGTCGTTAGCTATCCGAGGAGAGAATATCGGAGATACGCAATCTTCTGCAGACGAAGTTGATCGAGTATTATCTGCATGTGTGTGTATATATATAGGTATGTGTGAGGGTGTGTGTATAGGTGTGTGTGAGGGTGTGTATAGGTGTATTTACAGGTTGGTATGATTTAACTGTATAGGTAATGGCTATTGGTATTATAATTATAATATATTTGTATTAATATATATATATATATATTTTCTTACATATAGATTTTCTCTAATATATTTTTTTATAAATACATATTTTCACCACTACAAGTAAATATTTTGAAAGGGAACACTGGTTTTATATTTCAACATTACCATACTATAATGCAGATTAATTTGATATATTATTTTGTTGGTGGATATGTACATTTTCATAATAAAAATCAATACAAATAAAATATTTCCATTTCAGGACTGCAAACTGTGCTTATCTAGTAATACGCCATCCGTATATGTGTGTGTGTGAAGTTAACTCTTTAAAACCCAGGTGCCTCGGACCGTCTTGACTCAAAAAGCCGAGGCGTCTCGGACCATCGCGTAATTTATTAGCACGTATAATTAAATAATTCAGCATTCAATTTATATAAATTAAAATGAATAAATATTTGCTAATATGTTTTCTTTATTATAGGTTTTAAAAAAGTTATCTTTATATTTTAGTTTTTGAGAATTTTCAAATACTATAACAGTATATATTGTTTATTTTTTAAATAAATAATAATATTTAAAAAAGTAATTATAAATTATAAATACAAATTCCATATCATCAATATCATGTATTAACTGGTTATTATCATTATAATAATAACAAAATTACAATGTTTATTTTAAATATAATGTAAATATTATTAAAACAAATGGTTCTTAAAATAAAAAGAATTTATATCAACAACAAAATTATAATTATAGATAACATATATGTAAATAATAATAATTAATTATATTATAATAATGTAATGAAATAACATTGTTTTATAATGTTGTCTGCATTATATGAATAAAACTAGCGTAGTTATTATTACATTAACCGAACTATAGGTCGCAATGCTATATATAATGCTATAACAAGGCTCTAATATTTATATTCCATTTTATTCTTCAGATTAATATAATATATTATATACTTATCAAAATAAATCTAACTTGTACTAGATAAATTACAATATATGAGTACACTTTAAACATGCGTATATTTTGTTAAATACATAACCAATGGTCTTTAGTGCTTTAGTATAATTTAAAATGATTGGGTTTTAAAGGGTTAAGCGGATAAATCCCAATGAATAATTTGGTTTGAATCAGAAAAATAAACAAACTTTGTAATGTGTAATATTGATTGATGATATGTTATATAGAAAATATGAAAAAATTATCTATGAAATCAGTTTATAAAAATAGCATAACAATAATATTGTATAGCATGTCATTATAAAATAAATTATTTATTTAGAAATCTATGTTACAAACTAATATAAATTATTATATAATATTCTATATCTAATTTATTTAGAAATCTATGTTACAAACTAATATAAATTGTTATATAATATGTTATATCTAATTTATAAATTTTATAAAAATAACATTTATATATAGATAAGAAAATATAAAACTATTACTTTATAATATTGATTTTATATTAGCTGAATGTAGTACTTTATAATTTATTTATTGAATTTATTTAATATTGACTTTATTTTATATTAATGCATTTTACTTTGAATACATATTGTTGCTATGTTTGTTTATATAAATGAGTATTAAGATAAAATTATTAAAACTATCTAATTTCCTTTGATATATATAAATAATATATGTATGAACAATTCCAGAGAGCCATTATTCAAAAATATAATTATTATGTATTGGATTTAATATTGGTAAAAAAAAAATGATGTCCATTGTTATGATACATGTAAAATATATGTGTTATTGTATCTAGGAATATAGATATTTCATTTTATATAACAAACACAAATTTTAAATTCAATATTTAGTTTATTAGAATTTCTAATTTAGAAACTAAAATAGTGTTTCTAATTTACAAACACTTAATATAAATAGGCAATGCATTCCCAATCTCTATACATGTAATTTAACAAAATGGCCGCCCATGGCGATATCCCTCAATTTTTTAGATTAAACGTGTACAATGGTTTATTGATGTCAGGAGTTGAGTGTGATACGGATGTTCAGGAGAGGCTACTAACCACTTTCATTCTTAACGAGGCGAGGGCTGCCGGTGGGTTGACCTTTAACCTCAGGACTGGGCTCGGCAGACGAACACGGAGGACTGCTCTCCTCGGAACTGCCGCTGTCCACAGACTTGCGCATCTCGTGCAGGAACTTCTTCTTAGGGATACGACAGGTGGGCATCTTTAGCGGTATTAGCGCCGGAGACATGCGATGCTGACCACTGTTGCTGTTCACTCGTGGCATCGGTATACCTGTAGGTGTGTGAGGGTGTGGATGTGTGTGTGTGAGGGTGTGTGTGTGCGGGTGTGTGTGTGGGTGGGGGTGTCGGGATAGGAAAATTCCATAAATAATTATTTTATTTTTAATTGTATATGAAAAACAATCTAATAAAATACATCTACTGATTTATAATAAATGAATAGGAATATGATATAATTGATTATGAACAAATCTGATTTTTGGGTGGGCACAAACATAAAAGTGGGGGACAATATCCAACAAAGACCTCTTAAAAAGGCACTAATGTATGTTACGGTTTAGATATTGATGTGTGCGCGAGTGTGTAGATGTGCATGTATATGTGTATGTGCATGTGTATGTGGGTGTGTGTGTATGTGTGTTTTCTTGTATCTCTCACATAAATTAGAATAATAAGTTGGGTTTGAATTGACTTGAGAATAATTTATTGAGTTCATAAAGCAAATACAATTCAGCATGTTCAATTCTCAAACCAGAGATTATCTCACAGTCTATACTCACAAAGAGGGTATTCTCCAAATATATATATATACATATATATAAATATGAAATAGGTGTGAAGTTTATGTAACACACCGATGTCGGAGCTGCATTAACTGGTTGCCATGGAGAACACGCTGCACTAACTGGTTGCCAGGGCTGAGGTTTCCGATGCAGACTTCATATCGATGCTGCTGCACTGCTGCTGCTGCACGGCCAGTCACTGCTGCATTACCTGAGCAATAGTAGTGCATGGACATTAGTAATGGTGTTCATATAAGAAGAGGAGAATGATAATCTATGAACGATGACAGTGTTGCTTTCTTTCAATAGTATATGTGTTTGTGTGTGTGTGTATGTGTGTAAAGTATAATTTATGTAGTCATAAAAATCCAATTTTAAATAAATTGTTTGGAAGTTAGATATAAAGTTATGGTGACATCCATAATAGAAATAAATTGTTAGGAAATGTGTTAGTGTGCAAAAGTATTTGTATGAGTGTGTGTGTGTGTGTGTGTGTCTGTGTGTGTGTGTGTGTGTGTTTGTGTGTGTAATAGTATATATGTGCTGGTGTGTGCTGGTGTATGTGTATGTATAGGTGTGTATGTGTATGTGTGTTTGCAGTAGTAGTAGTAGTAGTAGTATAAGTGATAATACATGAGATTGGGGGAGTTATTAATATTGTATGTGTGTATATATGTATGTATGTATGTGTGTGTGTGTGTGTGTGTGTGTGTGTGTGTGTGTGTGTGTGTGTGTGAGAGAGGAGGAGTTAGTTAATATCTAGGCATGATGTGAATATAATTTATACCAATGGTTCATCATCAATAAATCTATATAATACATAGTATTAATCAATATATAACAATTACATAATAACTATTACATCATGTAACTATTACATCATAAGAATCTATTACAATTCAGCATCATTTATAATGCATACTTATTTATATAATTATATAATAAATAACAATATAATACATCATTACTCTACAATATACACTGTGTATATACACTGTGTATATACACTGTGTATATACACTGTGTACATTTACAACACATGTGTATATAGAAAATGATTTCGGATGATACAGATAATTGATGTTTTTGAATAATTGAGATATACAAAAAACAGATACAATCAAAAATGTGTACCTGTACATGTCATATATGATCACTGATGGTTATCAATGATGATAGTTCTTTGTCTTTGTTATTTTGTGTGTATACATAGTCATAGAGTTATATTTAAAATAGGTAGACTATAAATCTATGGTATACGTATATCATATTGTATATATATATATATACAAATATTGCATAATTATATGTTATATTATACAAAAAATTAATAGTAATAATTGCTATACTATCATTATGTGTATACAGTATGGGCTCGATTACATCATATTAAAAAAGTTGGCATAGGACAGCTAGCGTAGATAATGACGCAATAGCTATCGGTCGGATATTACGTAATAACTAGTGTTCAATGCCGCGTTTACTTACGACTAGCAACGTTCATTGTAAACACGAACATAGGAGCTATACGGCTCGCTTAGCTCTCGATTGTATTACCGAGTGTGTGATTAGTGGGTGTTGGTGTGTGTGTGTGATGGGTTTACTGGGTCAAAGTGCGCGCACACGCCCTCTATTACGTCATAGTGGTGGCGTGCGGCATGCATACACACGTATTACGTAACACCTATACTAGATACATTGTTTATAACCATTGTGACCGGATGTATATTTCGAGAGAGAGAGATAGAGATAGAGAGTGTGTGTATAATTGCAGCCTATCACTCGTGACATTACGGGTTTTAATCATAATAAAGCTATCACGTGGGATAAGGGGAGACATACAGACAGACAGAGAGATAGATGATTAGGACGAAGGGTTTATTACTATTGCTTCCGCAGTTTTATTAATGAAAAGTAAGGACGCGTTTGTCCTTGACGCTAATCATTTGAAATTTGAGAAATTGTAATATTGTGTTTTAGTTTATTGTTTTATTATGATTTATTAAACGTATTGCATTACATAACATACTAGTCAACACGTGTATATAGTAGATGATAACTATAGTAGATCATAACAATAATATGTATTAATAGTACAAGATATCCCTTAATGTAATATACATATACATGCATTGTATATAATGTATTTGTATGTATATGACTATTCACAATTATCTAGTGTCAATCAATTCAAGATTCACTCTTTTTAAATATGTCAAGAAATTAAATAGTATTATTTTACAGCAAGCACAACCAATAATATCAAAATAGGCCTTACCACAACAAAACTGCTAGGCTTATGTTCACCGTGAACATAGGTGGCGCTAGTGATAGCCTGCACAATACATGTACAATACTGTTAGTATATAAGCAAGTAACACTTGTGTGCTGTATCAATGTTGTGGAAGCAGTCCGGTTCAGGGTATTATGAAGGTAGAGAGTGCTATGTATTGTATAGTCACAGTTCAGCCATGTTCAGTAAATATATTGCATTAACTTTAGAATAAGTTGACCTCTAATTAATAATGCATACTTGCTTATCAGTATCTCAATGTCATACAGTGTGGTTCTAGGCACACAAGGTCATTGCTATAGAAGTATCACTAACATATAGTACACAGTGTGTGGTGAACACTGAAACCAACAGGTTTACAACACCCACACCCACACACACTGCACTAGTAGTAGTAGTAGGCTGTGCTGATGCTATCATCAATACCACTAAATCAATAGCCGCTTGTGTGTGACCCGGTGGTAAGCAAGAGTGGTACACCGGTAAATCAATAGAGAGATGTGACCCCTACTACCACTACTACATGTGACCAGGGTTACTGTGGCTACTAGGTGGTAACTGTGGGTAACTAGTGTTCAAGTGAAGGCAATCATACGCTTGTTATAGTGATAGGTAGCCAAAAGTGTACACAAGTATAGTGTAAACTATTTGTATAAAGAAGTTCAATATTTAATATGAGTTTCACATTTACAAACTATGCGAATACTGATTGTAGACTATGTGTATTTAGTATGGAAATCAGATATTATTGATTGTATTACATAGGAGTGAAATCAACATTTAGATTTAAATTTATCTGGTATTAGTTTTTTTAATATACATTTTTTTAATAATAATAGAGATTTTATATTTGTTCCAATAGAATGGGATATACTACCAATAACTTTGAAATAAATTACTCTGGTTTTACATAATTAAATTAAATTCATGAATATTTAATTAAGAAAAATGAAGTATGAAATAATCTATTTGAATTAGATAATCAATAAATAATCAATTTGAAAAGTAATCAATTTAAGTAATATATATATTCATCAATTTACACATATTGTATAATATATATTATATTATTTTATGTATTAGAATAATATATTTATATTTATGATAGAAATTATTTATTCATATTATTATACATTTTAGTATGAAATTAGAATTAAAAATAGGAATATATGTGACACATTATTCAAAAACTGGGAAAACCCAAAACACCACCAAATAAACACAAAGGTAGGGTTTTTCCTGATCTTGGTTACGATTATAATATATTTAAACGTTATGCTTATGCTTGCATGTATTTGCTATAATAATAAATCAATAGAAATTATAGTCAAATATAGTTTAAAATGAAATTCGGATGTGAAATGTTTATTTCATTGATTTTGAAATAAATATACAGGAATTTAAATAAAATATCATACACTATATTACCTATCTAATAATGGAGGGTAAATATGGGTGTATCATCAGCGATGAGTCATATCTATAAATAGCCAACCATTAATGTATGATCCATTATTCTAAACTTAATGAGATTGAATAGAAATGAATAGAAATTAAAATTATTAATAAAGAAATGAATAATAAATATTTATAAAAATAATAAATATCACCACTGTGACCTTATAATGCCAGATTAGCATATGGTATAGTAAACAAACACACACACATATATATATATATATATATATATATATATATATATATATATATATCTAGAAGCTAAATAATAAAGAATCATAATTTATATATGGTATAATAGTTAACTATAAAAAGGAAGCCATTTGTCCTTCCACAGAAATACTACCTATAGGAATACTGTAGTCACAATACTTTCAACAGAATGCACTACTACTACTACTACTACTACTACTACTACTACTACTACTACTACTACTACTACTACTACTACTACTACTACTACTACTACTACTACTACTACTACTACTACTACTACTACTACTACTACTACTACTACTACTACTACTACTACTACTACTACTACTACTACTACTACTACTACTACTACTACTACTACTACTACTACTACTACTACTACTACTACTACTACTACTACTACTACTACTACTACTACTACTACTACTACTACTACTACTACTACTACTACTACTACTACTACTACTACTACTACTACTACTACTACTACTACTACTACTACTACTACTACTACTACTACTACTACTACTACTACTACTACTACTACTACTACTACTACTACTACTACTACTACTACTACTACTACTACTACTACTACTACTACTACTACTACTACTACTACTACTACTACTACTACAGCCTAACTGTAATACAACTTACAACTGGATAATTAAAAATTTTTAATTTATTTATGTTGCCAGATTATATAATGTAATATATTAAAATATATTAAAAATAATTGTACTAATATATATATATATTATTATATATTAAATATATATATATATATATATATATATATATATATTTATATTTAAATAATAGATATTGAATATATTTATACTTAAAATTATGTAAATTTCATTCATATATATATATATATAAACAAACAAGCAACATTGACATGCATGTTTATAAATATACTAAGTTATGAAGTGATTCATTGCTAATATTGGAAATGACATCAATTAAAGACACTGCTTTATTACATAATAATAATAATAATAATATCATTAAAATAACACAAGTGTGTATAATATATTTATATATACTAGAATTCATAATAATACAATGAGTCATCTTAATTATTTATATATTCATTATATTAATTAAGATATTTTAATTTCTTATTTTTGAATTGATCAGCAAATAACTACCATTATTAAGTATAAACTTTATGTGACATATAATATGATATATTAATTACATTAATGTCTATAAATCTATAATACAAAGTATAAATTTCCAGTTTTTGGTTTTCTCAAACTCTGCCAAGATAAGGTCAAATAAATGAATCAAAATATGTTGAGAAATATTCTCTAAATCGATCCACATATATATATATATATATATATATATATATATATATATATATATGGGATGACATTCTAGGGATGTTTTACAGAAAGGCAAATGTAGATTATTATATATGACTACTCATATATTAGTAATCACACATATATAACATATACTCTACGATATATCAAGGTCATAACACTACCTCCAACACAAAAAAGGAAGCACTCTGTTCTATAAATAAACAAAGTGGCATCTCTGCAGGTCTGGAGGGGGAGGTAAACACTTATGTCAGGGTCATGTCCTCGGTTATACGAACATAAAAACCACAACATCGCTTTAACAATCGTTACTGTGTAACACACGCGCACACACACACGCGCACACACACTCGCGCGCGTATATAGACACACGGTGGTGTAGATATCGGTGCGGTCAGTTTTATCGGTGCGGTCAGTTTTATCAGCGCGAATTGACCATTTCGATGTTGCTACTAGCTATTGGTGGTGATACCTCGTGTAGTGACCGGTGTGGTTTTGCTATAGTGGCCGTAGTGGCTGTGATACCTTGACCTCACCGCCATATATTAATTATAAAAGTAATAAAGTCGTATATCATATGACGGTCCGATGTGTGCGCGCTAACAATTTACATAGTCTCGCTTATACGTATATATATATTCTCATTATTTTATATTGATTATGATATCTATTTGAATAAGAAATACATGATAATTTATAAATATATATATATATAATATATAATTCGTAAACAAAACAATTATACTTGAACCATACACTAATAAATTATCTCTGTATTATACAGGCTGTATATACATGTTCTTACCTATATACCTTTATATACTTAATACATGAGTTCTCATATATAACATGTATTACGTAATATAATTAAGTTGCGTAATTGGATAGAGGTCATATCAGCGGCAAGGTCGCAACATAACACGTGGTAAATTTTCTTAGAGAGCTAATATGATAGAAAGTGATATCTGGTCGTGGTGGAGCTGATGATGATGATGATAATGATGATGATGATGGTGTTGATGATGATGATGATGATGATGATGATGGTGGTAGTAGTAGTAGTAGTAGTAGTAGTAGTAGTAGTAGTAGTAGTAATAGTAGTAGTAGTAGTAGTAGTAGTAGTAGTAGTATAATATTGTTATCAGTAGAGTATAGGTCAGTTGAGGTAAAATAGAGAGAGAAAAATCGATTTCTCGCGAGATTGCGTACGTTCTCGGGTATAGGTCGCCGTCTCGAGATACGGCGAGAGTATACGCGATACAATAACGCACGCCCCCCTACGCAATGGTCGGTGCGGCGCTACACTAGATATCACTAGAGTATCTTTCTATCAGCGTTATTACATCATCTACACCGCATTACATCATCATCGTCGTCTTACTAATAGTGTGGAGATGACGTCATTGAATACAATGTGTATACGTTATGGCGTGCGTTGTGACCATGTTACGTAACATCTGACAGCAATATCTTACGTAATACCACCACAGTGTGTGTGTGTATAAAACACGAGATATAACCCCTATATCGCCTATAGGGTAAACACTGCAGTAGTAATATTAGGTATATATAGGCCTATAGGATGTGTTTGTATTATTATACTTAACCTATATATACATATACATATATATATATATATATATATATATATATATATATATATATATCAGGTTTATACATTTAATATAAGCAAAGACCGATGAGCTTTGGATACTTGTATATAATATATAGAAGTGTGTAGAAGTATGTGTACACACAAACACACACGTCATATAATGTATGGCGTACATTCGAGATTGTACGAAAGAAATTATATTTAGACAAGTATATACAATGCATTCGGGCATTTCCCACATTACATGACTTTATATAATATTTGTATATTTATATAATAATATTAATATTTGATATTTAGATATTTTATTTATATTTAGTATCATATTTATTATTGTTATGGATTTTTAGATATTTTCTCTTATATTATTATATAATATACACTATATTGCGTCATATGCACTTTATGACTCGATCATGACTATATTTAAACAGTATACTTATTTTAAGTTTATACTAAATAATATCAAGGATATAATAGATAATAGATTATATATTATATATATTTACTATAGTAAATAGTACATATAAATCATGTTTAAGTGACGTTTGATTAGATTAACATTATAATACAACAAATGTACAAATAATTAATAAATATTATTTATTCACACCTATACAACGAATACTTATTAATATGCATTAATATAGAATATATATATATATATATATATATATATATATATATATATATATATATATGCTATATTGTACTACCTACGTAATGAAGTGAGGGTGGGTATCACCAGTAATCCACGTATTATGATATGGTGACGGTTGTATTGAGTGACACTTCTGTCCACTAGTATGTCCCTATCCACTAAGCCCCTCCCCCCTAGGTTAGTTAGCTTATACGTAATTCCTCATTGTTGTGGTATAGTTGATGGAGGATATATATATTTATATATATATATATATATAGAATACATATGCGTATCGTGAGTATAGTAGTACCAGGTAGTATACATATACTATACTATAGTTTAGGGTATACTATAGTAGTACTACTACTATAGTAGTGAGAGAACGTTACTACCACTACTACTACCACGTGTACAGGTGGTGCATTAGGTGTACAATGCGCGTTACTAGTAATAGGTGTGTAGGGCTGTTCTCGGTGATTACTATACGAACGAGGATCACGGATAACGGATGTTGATAGCGAGGACATGCTGACACCAAAGTCCTTGCTGATATAATATCTAGTAGGTGACATGACATGGTAACCAAAGTCCTTGGTATAACATATATAGTGCTTGTTATAGCTCCACCTATCGGTACTATATTATTGAATTACGTAACACCGACACATGCATGATTGACAGGTGTACGTACGACCATGTTGCACCCAATTCACCCTACACAGAGAGAGAGAGTCTGCAGCAGAACGAACGGCTTTAAGATAATAAATAATAATACTAAATAATCATACTAATAATAATAATGATGATACGATTATTAATAACAATACCAAGACTGCACTAAACACGCATGTGTGTGTATGTTTCGCAGACGACTAATTGGCAGACGCTTATGCAATAAATAACACGTGTGTGTGTGTGTGTGTGTGTGTGTGTATGTGTGTGGGTAAGCGGAAACACACGACTGTAGATTAGTAGTGATGATGAGGAGGAGGAGGAGGAGGAGAGAAGGTGATGACAGTGGTGTCAGGTTATATATCACGTAATACCTGCCTGCCTGCCTCTCTAGCTGTATTCATCCCTTTGTTCTCGATGTAATTAAACAATAGAGGTCGTGGTGCACATATACTACCTATAGAACACGTGTGTACTACATGTTCTACGTATACATCTCGATGCTGCGGTGTGGAGAGGCTGCAGACGAATAACGAAGATGAGGATGGCGATATATTATCATATATTATATATATGATATATATATATATATATATATATATATATATATATATATATATATATATATACGATATGATTATGATATACATCTATACCTATCAATATATACCCGATGCTAGAAATAATTAACACAAGGACATTATGTCCTCGGGTCGCTCTCTCTCTCTCAACATTACATAGTAGAGAACGGGACTCACGAGGAGGATAAACTTTCTCACTCTAATTCAGTGATATACGCTCGATTAATATATAATTAATATATATATATAATATATATATTATATATATATATATATATATATATATATATATATACATCTATATATACTTGGTATATGTGGTATAGGTGGATTCATTGAAGTAGATAGTACACGAACACTAGTGAACAGCGAGTGAGAACGAGTGTATACATTTTTTATAAGTAGGGCGGAGTTATATAGTGCATACCTGGACCGGCGGAGGGGCCTACGTGACTTCTCCGTAGGGCTCCTACTACTACTACTGCTACTGCTACTACTACTGTTGCTAAAGTAAGGCAGGCATGCAGGGATGATATCGGTCACGTGTGAAGGTGACACGTGATCACGTGGTAGGATGAGGAGGAGGACGGGGGGGAGGATGTGTCACTACGGTATATCATAGTTAACGTATGTAGGTTATGTTATTGTCAAACGGGACATTGTGCAATATACACAAGTACATAGACCTATATATAGACCTATATATACACAACAATTCATTATTAGTAATCCCTATATATAGCCCTACATAGCTCTATATGAACAATACGCATGTCACAATTCGAACATGTATTACACTGATATATACTCGGTGTCCTTTAGGTATACGTACTATAGTATACTATAGTTACTAGTATAGTATACGGTACTAGTATACTATAGTTACTAGTATAGTATACGTTACTAGTATAGTATAGTACGGTATACTATAATACGGTATAATATAGTATCATATAGGTACGTTACTAGTATAGGATTACAGCAAGCAGATAGGCAGCACACACACACAGTTATACATTGTATATACTATAACTAGCACACACACACTAGCACACACACAGCTATATAGAGACGAGGGGGTGGGGCTAGTTTGTTTACATAACACCGTGAGTGTGTTGCTTAACTGGGCCAATAAACTAGTGTTATGTAATCCACGTGTTACGTAAGACTATTACTATTGTTAGAAGTAATATCGGTAGTGGTGGGGTAGATAGTATACTATATCTATAGAGATCGTATGAGCCAGCTTGACTAACTACTCTAATAGTAGAAGTATATCACAACAGAGAGATGTAGTATGTATATATGTGTGAAAGAGATAGAGATAGAGAGGGAGAGAGAGAGAGAAAGAGAGAAGGAGAGAGAGATTTAAATTAACATTATTTACAATCTTCATTTTAAACACACCTGATAAACTAGAAACAAACACTTTCATTGTACCCATAGATCTAGGAGATCTATAGGCTAGAGATCTATAGGCTCTATATAGCTGGGGTGATGATGTAGCTCTATGCCTGTACTCTACGCAGTGGGAACGTGACCTTGAGAACATTCACTGACATTGATTATCTCAATAACTGACACATACATTATTCAAATGTATATACATTGTTTGTATCAATAATTGTTCATAACTATATATTAATGGCAATAACAATGGCAATAACAATGACAACTATCTTTAATTTATGAGTTTAGGGTTTTATTAAGGTTTTTAATGGGTTTTTTTGAGTTTATTATAATACAATTAATTTCATAAATAATTAAGAGATATATGATTATTTATTAATACTAGATAATGTTAACATGATTGAAAACTAGAATTTAAAAAAAGGTTTTAATACAATATTTTAAATCATAATAAATAGTATATTCAAATAAGTAGTATATTGCTATATTGTATACAAATATTTATAGATTATACAAATATGTATAAATACATTTATTTATGTAAATATATTTATATATATATATATATATATATATATATATATAATATATTATTATTTGTATTGCATATATTGCATTTTATTTATATCTATTAATGTAGTAGTATTATTAGTATACAGGTACTAAATATTTATTTCTCTCAATATCACAAGGTCAGTGAAGGATAATTATACAAAATTAAAAAAAATATATAATTTTTATTTCAAATTTGAAATAAAAATTAATTGTGTTATGTATACATATATAATATTGTAAATATAGTATAAATATATATATATATATATATATATATATTTATACCTATTTGGTATATTATATAATATTTACATATAACATTCAATAAAATATTAATTATATGTTGATACTTTTCAATTGTATAAAATCCTTAAACAAGTGTGTATGTGTTTATTTGTGTGTGTGTGTGTGTGTGTGTGTGTGTGTGTGTGTGTGTAAATATATATATATAATTAATATATTATTGAATGTTATATGTAAATAATATATATCATACCAAATAGGTATAACATAACATTAATACATCTTAAATTAACAACACTTCTTAATTAATAAATAATACATCTACAGTATTATAAGATCTATACACACATGTATATATGACTTACTTATATATCACCTATATACATTACATACACATACTGTTATGAATCATATCATATGACTAATGGGCCAATGTACATTATGTTGTGTATAAAGTTGTATAATTGATAGTATGTTGTATAATTATGTATATAATACACGTTTTTTTTACACAAGTTATGCTTAATATAGATATACAAATTTCATATAGATTTTTTATGTATTATTTTATAATGTATAAGTATTTGCTTTTCATGATAAATTGGTTTTGTGAATATATGATAAATGTGATGTTTGTATATTTAAATAAAACTGTGCATATCATTAACTTGTAAAACAAGCTTAATACTGATTGTTGTACATTTATATGATGATAATTATTAAATTAAGATCTTTACTACAATATAATATTAGTATAATATAATAGTTTTAATTGATGAATTTTCGAAAATGAATAATTAAATAATTGAATGATCCTAAAGCAATGTTAAATAATATAATTAATGTTGTTGGCAAATGTTATAATACTCATTGTTATATACTTATTACCAGGCCATTATAGTGCATTTACTAGGGCTTCAAACATACTTATCTTTAATCATCAACAAATGAATGGAACACATCAGAATAGGCAGATGATAAGTTATCAATAGTGAATATCTACAGAACTCTAATTAATATTTAATAATTATGCATTATTAGCTAAACTGACTGCATGATAGCATTGATACTATACATTAGGTTCTGAATATAGTTAGGAAACTATTTATAAATTGAAATAATAGATTTATTAATAATAGACTATTATTAATATTAAAAAATACAGTCTGCTCACTATTTCTGAAATAGTAACTTTTTATATGCAGAAATAGGTATTTGTCATTGGTATATTTATTTATATTTCATTAACTTCAAAGTTACTAAATATATTTATCATTTATAAATAAAAATGAATTGGTTTTTTTAAATTGTGATTTGGTTATAAATATATTGTTGAAAATACAAAATTATTTTTAAATGCAGTTAGTTAGTTGTAAGTTATTTACTATATCTTTTATGTTGACATTCTAAATAATATAATACATCTTTCTATACATTATGATTTCAATATAATCATAATGAAATTAATTAAAATATTGATTTTTCATTGATTTTTGTATATTTAAATATTTACTACTGGACCATAATATTACCTTTATGATAAAAACAAGTTTAAAATAAAAGTTTTCAACAATATACATATAATGATGATGTCCTGTCCTTTCAGTTAGTTCTACTTAGTACATAACTTTCAACTAACAAATTCATTGTTACATCATTCATTGTACCATAGAGGGAACAACTACACAGGGGTCAATTTGTATTTAATATAGAAAATGTGTGTAAGTAACAGTTTATATTAAATGTTTCAGTTAGTATGTATGTGTGTGAATGTGTGTGTGTATGTGTGTGTGTGTGTGTTCATAAGACAGCTGTTTTAATCACATTGTAGAGTAGATTAGAGACAATCTTGATTATGAAGGGATGGTATTAATTATACATGTGTGAGAGGGTATATGTGTGTGTGTATCTGATATATAGTGGTATATGGTACTGATGATGATGGCGATGGTGATGATGATAGTGATGGTGATGGTGATGATGATGATGATGATGATGATGATGGTGGTGGTGAATATAATGAATACACTAGTGAGATACATATTTGATTAAATAGGGTATAGTGAATGTGATAATAGTAACATTATTGCAATATAGCAAGTTATATTATAGTTAATGGCAATGCTTTAACACATACAGGTATATTTGCAGTTACAATATTGATAGAGATGGCAGTGAAAGCTTGCAATGTGAGATAGTGCATGAACATTTGGTATCTCTACTTAATGTAACAGTGGCAGTGAATATCATCAGCATGTGTGTGTGTATGTGTGTGTGAGTGTATGTGTGAGTGTATGTGTGTGTGTGTGTGTGTGTGTGTGTGTGTGTGTGTGAATGTGTGTGTGTGTGTGTGTGTAATAGTACAAGGTAATAGACATACATATAACATGTTGTAGAGATACACATGATATAGATATGAACAGTTCAATAGGTTTACAGGTATTATTGGTGGTACTAATACAGCAACAATAGTGTCCAGTGCAATGTGGAGTCCAGTGCAATGTGGAGTCCAGTTTAATGTGGAGTCCAGTTTAATGTGGTGTCTAGTTCAATGTGGAGTCAAGTGCAATGTGGAGTCCAGTTTAATGTGGAGTCCAGTTTAATGTGGTGTCCAGTGCAATGTGGAGTCAAGTGCAATGTGGAGTCCAGTTTAATGTGGAGTCCAGTTTAATGTGGAGTCCAGTTTAATGTGGAGTCCAGTGCAATGTAGGATCCAGTGACATACAGGAAGTTAGTTCAGTGGGAGAGATATTGCAATATAATATACTATATATGTATGTAATAATGAAGAGTTAACATGTTTGTGTAAGAGAGTGTAGGTGTTAGAGTGTGGGTATGTATGGGTGTGTGGGTATGTATGGGTATGTGTGTGTGTTGGTGAGTTAACTAATTAATATGTAAATAATATATTACAGTTGGTAAGGTTACTAGAATGTCAAAATTAATTATTAGAGAAATAAACAAACATAGTGGATCATACTGTATATAACAGTGTAATTTACATCACTAGTATGAATACAATATAGGAAGATATGCAACGAAGCAGTTATGATATTGATAGCTGTACAGTGTACAGTGATCAGTGTACAGTGTACACTGATCATAGAAATGGTTTACTGACTAAACCTTATTTATACCCGACGTTAACCAAGGTTATTGAGTTTAATTTTTTTTGAAATTTAGCATTACATAATTTCAAGTATTTTTCTGTTAAATAATTGCTTGGTTGACTAATGTCAATAAATAATCATATATCAATAAAATTCATTCATTTTAAATATTTGATGAAATTCAATTTTATTATTTTATGATCTAACCAAACAAAAAATATAAATCCTTTAGTTTAAATTCTAGAATGTTACAAACCTTGATTGTAGTAGTAGTAGTAGTAGTAGTAGTAGTAGTAGTAGTAGTAGTAGTAGTAGTAGTAGTAGTAGTAGTAGTAGTAGTAGTAGTAGTAGTAGTAGTAGTAGTAGTAGTAGTAGTAGTAGTAGTAGTAGTAGTAGTAGTAGTAGTAGTAGGAGTAGTAGTAGTAGTAGTAGTAGTAGTAGTAGTAGTAGTAGTATTAGTTGAGGGAATAGCATAGTTTAAATGTTTTATAAATCATATATAATATATCTGATAACAAATTACAAATACTCAATTCAATTTATTTGTATATACATGTGATTAATGATAAATATATCTGAAATATGTTTGTATGTAATACTACACATGTCATACTCACATGTGAATACACATATTAGTATTATATGGACATACTTTGATATATACTTTATATAATTAAATAACACATAATTATTACACTGTACATAACTGATTATAACATAGCTTTAGGGAGAAGCTGAATTAATCAACTAGATTATAGGTATTAACAAACATACTATATAACAGGGCTATAGATAGCACTTTATGTAGTAGCCAGGGTTGGGGTCAAATACACTTTATCAAATACAAATACAAATACATCACTGAATAATTATTCAAATACAAATACATAAAACCATTATATTTAAATACAAATAAAAATACATATTTTACCCAATCCCTGGTACTAGCTTAGTACTACTAGACTGGATGATACGCGCACACACACACACACACACACACACACACACACACACACACACACGCGCGCACACTTAATAGTAACACTATAAACTGTTGGGTGTCACTAGTAAAGATGTGTATTACATAGGGTGTTTATAGGGTGACAATGAAGTTAGGGGATGATGAACTGGAGATGGGGGTGTAGGAGAGAGAGGGGTAACTACATGTGACCCCCTAGTGCAGGTTAACTAATAAGGTGTAAGACATTACCCCATGATTACACTTACATGAGGTAAGCGTTAAGAGGTTTATAATAACTAGCTGAGTTTAGAGGTGTTATAATAGTATTTCAACTGATTTAATGGTTTAAATATTTATTTAATGTATAATTTTATTTTAATCTATATTCAATGTGACTTTAATTGAAGTTGTTGTCTTTAAATACATTAAATTCACATATATCACATGGTAAATGTAGGTATAAATAAGCTTTCATTGTTAGTAATTCATTTGGCTAGATCTAATGATATGTAATAAAACACTGCATTGCTGAATGAGGTCACAGGTATATTATGCAATAGTATGATATTGGGTAATATTGTGTAATATGCATTGTACTAGTATACATATGCTAGTGTGCCTATTCACAATGTGTTAATAATGTGCAATCTTAGATATTCTTACTGATTATCACACAGTACCAGTGTATGTATACGTGTATACATACATACACACACATACACACACATACACACACATATACATATATGTTCGTAATGATTATTCATCAACTTTCAATTAGTGGCAGCACTTCATCTATTAGGTCAACTATTTATTATTTATTTAGTATGCATGTGTGATGTACATATAATGTAATATGAACACACACACACACACACACACCCACACACACACATACACACCCACACATATACACACACATATATGTATATTGTTTACAACCAAGGCTACTTAGGTCTACTAGAGAATTTCGCCATAACACATATAACTATAACAAAAAGAGATTTGGAGGTAGATCTTTCAAATGTATGTCCCTTATAAATCAGCATATGGAATATCCAAAACCACTGCAACTTTAAACTAGATTACAAATATATTTACTATGCAGGCAGCACTGAATGCTATATATCATTAGGTTTATTTTATATATATATATATATATATATATATACTCATTAATAGCAACTTGTTGCTGATTATTTTTACATTATCTATACACTTATGAGATAAGTTTTATATATTAGAGTTTAAATAACTATTATATATTTAAATAAACTATTACAATTACAATTTCACATACACACACACACACACATACAGTTACATAGTAACCTCTCAATATATGTGATACCATGCTACATAGTGTATACGTGAATGTTTAAGATTTAGATACATGACAAGCAGGGGTAGAGAGAGAGAGACACATAGTTACATATATGTGTTGTTGGTGGTGGTGGTAGGTTACCGAACACACGCACGCACACAACGCACGCGTACATCACTCCTGTACACAACAGACACATTTGTTATACACTTAATTAGTGTGATGCTTAATCTGTGAAGAAATCAACCCTTCCTCACCCTATATTAGCTCACACACACACATATGTAAAGGGAAGATACGACCGACATCGGTGTGTGTGTGTGTGTGCGGCGTATGGGTGGGATGAAGAGGATGGGGATGGTTAGGGGAGGGGGGACTTCCCGAGATGGTAGAGGGTGTACGCTGTACATACTGCTGGGCAGCATATCATTATGCTACTAAGCGATGTGGTCAGTGTTATACTGAACTAGTACTTTGGCTTACAATAGTATGTGTATATCAGTATACATTTATAATACCATGGTATTATTTATGCATATATACCTATCAATCATACACACGTGTGTATATATATATATATATATATATATATATATATATATATATATATATATATATATATATATATATATATATATATATATATATATATTTATATATATATGTATATATATATATTGATGTAGCATGTATATATATATATTGATGTTAGTTATAGTAATCATTATTTGGACTTTGGAAATGTGCCAGCTTTACAAGCATGTCATTACTACTGACGGTATATAATATACAGTGTATATTGTAGCGTTGTGTGTGTGTGTGTGTGTGTGTGTGTGTGTGTGTGTGCGTGTGTGTGTGTGTGTGCGTGTGTGTGTGTGTAGTGGGGTGATGGAGGTAGTAATCACCTGGCATACTCGTGGTATCTCCACATGTATGTATGTATATATATATATGTATATATATATATATATATATATAACTACATATAGTTACATATGTATGTGGGCACATTAAGAAATATTAAATGAATGAAATAAAGAATGCAAAACTACTTTTCAATTAAAATAACGTACCCTTTACTGTGGGATATACAACCTAATTAGAGAGTGTAACATATGTTGTAAGTTCACAATATGTGAAATATATCTCACTTACACTATTAATACTAATGATATTGTAATATGGTGATTATTACTACTATATACTGTTCATATATTTATAATAGTATATCGGTATCATTATCATTATTATTATAATCATCATCAGCATTATTATTATTATTATTATTATTATCATCATCATTATCAGTATCATTATCAGTATCATTATCAGTATCATTATTATTATCATCATTATCATCACCATCATCATCATGATCATCATCACCATCATCATTATCATTTTTATTATTACTCTCACTATAATTAAAGGTATAACTTATTATAAATATTTATTAATTTTAAATGTATATATTAAATTACAATAAACAAAAGTAAATATAGTATAGTAATATGTTATTTACTTTACTTTCATCCCATCCAGGAACTTATATGAAGTTTTCACTTATAACCATATGGCGCTCTATAGAGCATATAGAACATTATAATGTCAGTTCGAAGCCGCTCTTGCGTTAAGGCATCCATGGTTTTAACGAGAGCCGATCATTTATTTATACACAATTATATAAGATAACTTTAAATATTATGTTAAGACATATTTGTGTAGTCCGGACGAGGCTTGAACCAGTGTCCTACTGCGTGTATATCTGACGCCTTAGTCTACTGAGCCCCACAGTCAGTATATATATATATATATATATTAATATTTAATAATAGTTAATTAAAAAATAACATATAAAACGCGCGCGCGCACACACACGTATGCTGGTGATACCGCCTGTGGGCCTACAGCGAGGATGATCATGCGTGCGGATACAGGTAGCTCTGAACTCGCGCACACCCGGGTTGACTACTATTGCGTAATAGTCAGCGTTACATAACAGGCACTAACGTAACGTGTCGTAGTAGCGTTGCTGATGGTGTTGGTGGTAACTGAGGTTGTGGTTGTGGTGGTGGTGGTGGTGGCGGCTGGGTCTAGATATTGACATCGATAGCCCGGCTGCTAAAGGGGGTGGTGGCGGCGGCTATTGGCTCTTCCCGACGCCAGAGGGCGATAGTAACGTGGCCGAGTGACCGGTAGGGTTTTAGGGTCGACTGGACGGTGGTTGTAACAGCGCTGTACACGAGATAACTGGGCGCGCGTACATTTGTGTCGTTCTGGCCGCTATAGTTTCACTATTGTTAGACGAGAGAGTGAGAGAGAGAGAGAGAGAGATGTGATATACTAGAAAGATAGAGAGAACGAATACACATACACACGAGTTTAATCAACAAACGAAGAGAAAAATGCGAAATTCTGAGGACGCGAGATTCTGCGTTACCCGACGATAGGGCGGGCGGTCGGGCGCGCCGTTATGGGCACGTGGTGCGTGCGTCGGCGTTAGCTAGCTTGACCTTAGCCTCGCTTGACCGTAATACTCTGACGGTGCGCTGCGGTGTTGGCTAGTAGTGGTCAATCAAGCTCGGCAGGTCATCGCCGTAAACATACAACGTATACATATATTCGTGTGCGCGTGTGCGTATATGAGTGTGTGTGTGTGCGAGTTTTGTAATCCACGCACCACTCGATGGTCGTGGTGGTAATATATTAACCGCGGACCTACAAAATAAACTAATGTTTACTAAATATACAACGCATTAAATACAGGCTGTCACCGTGTATATCTATAGATGTGTGTGTGTGTGTGTGTGTGTGTGTGTGTGTGTGTGAGTGTGTGTGTGTGTGTGTGAGTGTGTGTGTGTGTTTATGTGTGTGAGCGCATGACAAATGTATACATAGGATCATGGACCATGATTCATGGTATGTATTATATAATATTTATATATATATATATATATGTATTGTATAGATGAATTATAACATATACTTATAGTTTCTATGTAATACAAGTAGTATACACATATTTACTATAGGACGTATCACAAAGGTGTATGTTGCCTGTGCAAGGGACCACTATAGATTGTTGTTAATATAGATATTTTCCGTAAAAAATCCATAGATTTCATTTTACCAAGGACTTTATCTTATTATTTGAAGTTTAGTTCAATAATAATAATTATTATTATAGCATCCTATATTATAAATAATGTTATTAGTAAGGTTAGTGTAGTATTTTAAGTTTTGTTCAGAAATAATAAGTATTATAGCAGTCTATATTATAACTAATGTTATTATAGGGGTTATAATGGTATTTGACTGAATGTGTATTGCAATGCTATGTTAACATCATATACTATAATCATATACTTTCTATTACGTAATGTATTACAGGTTAATCAATATATAAGTAGCTAAGTAAGGAATCGATATACAGATAGAGAGTATCAACATATGAAATCAATGAAACATAAGATAAGGTTACCAATAAACACCGGATTTATAGGTAGCTATAGTTATAATTAATAACTATAATTATAGTTATAAAAGCTAGTAGGATAAAATATTATATATGTTGTGTGTATTGTACAAGTGTTATGTGTGTATATTATTTCAAGGATGCTAGATAAATACACATACACACACATACATGTGGGTAGATGTATAATAGCCTACATATTAGCCTACATTATTTTAATAATTTCAACATATAAACACCCACTCAAATATAAGTAGAAGGATGTTCTCATTTATAAAAACACTAATACAGATTGAACTCTATATGTTATATATATATGTCATGTTTATGATATTTAATATATGCCATATATCATATATTAAGTATTGTTCAATATAAACAATATGTAAATCATCAAACAAATGAAATATTAAATTTCAAAAGAATTATCATCTAATAATTATATGTATTGATATATCATATTGTTACTATTAAAACCATAGTATTACTAGCAGTATTATCAGATAGTAATAGACTATTGGATAGTTATAGGGTTATAGATAGTAGTAGATTAGTCTTCAAAGTATATGTATTATAGTTTTAGGTTTGCATAGATATTATCTATTAAGGGTGCAAGCTGACAAAGTTGTTAAATTAGGTATAATATTTTTATTTTTTTTTATTACGTATTATCCATGTTCAGTATCTTATTAATCACATTGTAAAATATTTGTAATTATTTTTGAGTATCTATATCAATATAAAGAGTTTTACGAGATAAATCGAATTAAAAATCGTATGAAATTGACAAGACTATGTATTTAAACAAAATTTGGAATGTCATTTTCTCAATTTTTTACTTTTTGCACTTAGTAAACATACTTAAATGCCTACTAATTATTTAATTATTAATATTATTATCTGAAAATGTTACTGTATATATATTACATGTAATACTATATTAATATTGACAGGATATTGTATTATACTTTATATTTTTTAAATAAATTATAATAAACTTAACATTTTAAATACAAAAATATAAAAAATAAATCATCTTTTTTTTAACATCATTTTAAATAAAATATATTTATAAAAAGTCAATACTTTTATGTAGTAGAATAATATCTATTGAATAAAAAAAATTATTTAAGTATCTTTATTAGTTTAATATCCTTAGGAATTTAGCAAGAGCTAGAATTAACATGGTAAACCCCAACGGGAGCTTGCACCTTTAACTAGTAGAACAATATATTTAATAATATTTCACTTGAAATAGAATACATTGGTATAACAACATTAAAATATCAACATACTAACCTAATATATACTTCTAGTAATATGTATTAGGACATAAAGAGAATATAAATAATTAATCAATATTACATATTTTTAGAAATGTCCATCCTCAAATTATTATTTATTATATTTTATATATATATCAATAATTTGATATTAATTATGACATTTATCTAGTTAAATAACGGTAATGATAACGGTAATGATAAGAGTAATGATAAGGCTAATGCTAAGGGTAATGATAAGGCTAATGATATGATAAACAATGTAAATGATGATGATAATGATTGTAATGTTGATGATTTATTAATAGTAATGTTAATTATAAAGTTATACAAACAATATAAACCACTATATTAAACTGTTGTACACAAATTACATTTAATTGCGTATCTAAAACAGAATAAAAGTTATTATAACTACTTTATTATTTTTCATTATTTCACTATATATAACTTTATATATATGTATATAACAATTGCTGATATTGTAAAATGATAAATAGTTTATTAAAACATATGTTAAATAATGCTAAATACATACACAATACTTTTATATAATACATAATATTTAACATAAAGCATGCAATTATCACTATGAAAGAAACTTTAATCTATATCAAACAATAATACAATATCATGTTCCTTATATTGAGAATCTAATGTATATATTAATGTTGAAGTATATTTATTAATATTATATAATATATAGTACTTATATATATATATATATATATCTCACACACACACACACACACACACACACACACACACACACACACACACACACACCTTATTACAACACTTATACACACTAAAACACACACACTTACACATATACAGTGTATATTATACACACAAACACACACAAGTACCTCTATAAGTAATAGTAGTAGTGCAGAGTTGTGTTTGTGTATGTTTGTGTATATGTGTGTGTGTACTTATGTATCTACTGTTAATATCACACACAACTACTGGATGGAGATCAAAAAGGATGTTGGAGTTGAGGGTTAAAGGTTACATTTGAAATACTAGTTAATAGTATATACATATATTTTGTATAGATATTTGTGGGTTATTTGGTTTAATTTTGTCCTGTTTGGTTTTTTTTAGCTGCATTACAACCCAAAATGAGCATATACAAATTTATTTTGCATTTAAAATTTAACCTTTTCACCTCAACTCTTCCTTTTTGATCTTAATCCCTACTGGATGACAAATGTATGTATGTATGTATATGCCCATATAGATACTTTATTAATTCACACAACAAAATACACACATATACTACACACACCAACATTGTATAACAGATGTGTGTGTGTGTGTGTGTGTGAGCTAAACTATGGGTGTGACCATTAACAATAGCCATCAGATCTCTCTCTCTCTCTCTCTCTCTCTGGGTGGGTGTAGTTATTAGCCAACACACACACTCACTCACACACACACACATGAACAATGGCACCTGGGCCCACAATAGACTTATGGTGGACACACCAACAGCACTGTGAATGACAATATGGGGCCAACTGTGTGTGTATGTGTGTGTGTGTGTGTGTGTGAGTGTGTGTGTGTGAGTGTTGGCTGATATATAATATTACCTTTTTCACTGGTCACAAGCTTTACTTATATCACACACACACATATATATATATAATATGAATATTAATATTATTTTATTATACATAAAACATAGGAAAAAGATAATGGTAATGTATATGTGTAGAGATTTACTTTGATAATGTATTAGTTAACTAGCATCTTGGTTAGTGTTAGAAATGTGTATAATGTGATTTAAATTATGTGTTCTAATCATGGAGGCAAGGAAAACTGATGAGTTATCTAAACAAATAGGTATTATGACAATTCATAGATATGAATATCTGAAATAATTTCAATTATTTAAACATTTCTAGAGATTTCCACCAATGGTAGCAACTATATTCTGGTATTAATATCAATGATAGGTGTTATAATTATACTCATTGAATGTGTCATACCATCACGTTGCTTACCAATACGTTCAGTTGTTGTGATACTTAAATATAGTAGATTGGATGTAACACATACTAATAGTAGTGCACATATACACAATGAAAGCAATTTAATATACTCTTTTTATCTCAAACACATAATATAATTACATATGTATATAAGTAGATAGGAGTGGAACAATAAGGACATAATAGGGTTTGGTACTAAAATAGACAACTTAGTATTAAAACTACTGTAGTTATGTAGTAATTAGACAACTCTTAATTTACTCTAGAATTAGATGAACATACTTTTAAATTAACAATGTAAATAAATGCAATTTAATATAATAATAATAATAATAATAATAATAATATTTATTAGAATTAATTAATTATTTATTTTAATAATAATTTTTGTTATTCTGTTAATTATAATAATATTTATATGTTTTCTTCTAAAGGGCTTCAAAATAATATACCTATTTTCTGTTGTTGTTGCCTATTAATTTATTATTATAGATATATATATGTATTGTTTTTTTTTGTTATTGTTTTTGTTATTTTTTATTTTATGGAGTCCTTTCATCCCATCCAGGAACTTAGATGAACTAATCCATGGTTTTAACGAGAGCCGATCATTTAATTATACACTATTATATAAAAATCTTATAATAAGATCACTTGTAAATATTATTTTAAGACCTATTTTAATAGTCCAGACGAGGCTTGAACACGCATCCTACTATCCCCATATATATATACTGCATAATAAATATGATTGAAAACTAGATGCATTGGAGCAGATAAATCTAAACAGTGATAACCACTGCATGTATTGTTATGGCATTGAGAGAATATCTTTACTGGGTTCAAGGGTCAACGTGCAATCAATTCTATTGGTTACTAATGTAATTAGGTTAGGGGGGATGTTAGGTTAGAGTGAGTAGTTTGTTAAGCAAAGGAATACAAATAGGGATACGTATCATTATTACTGGGTGAGTTAAAGCAGCAGTTATTGTTATTGTTATATTGGTTGAGTCATTTCATTCTATATAGTAACTTAGATGAAGTTTTCATTGACACTGCATATTAATACTTATTCGTTTGATGCCTTATATTCATTATTGTCTTATATATTCAGTCAATTGATCCAAAAATAGGGGCACCTGAACGATTTTGTATGTAGGGGGGACCAAAAAATAAAAATAAATTTGGTGGTAAAAGTAGGGCGGACCAATACATAGGAGGTCCTCCTAGATTTTAAAGTGGGGGGGACATATCCCCCCTGTCCCCCTGTTGCAGCGCCCCTACCCACAAATAGAGTTATTTAAGTACCGCGAAGGGGAGGGGAGTTAGTCGATTCGCACGATGCGGATATATAGATATAACGATGTAAAGAGATGTTACTGAATACGGAACAACTCCACATGAAATCCAGGCGTCGGTTATCATCGAGGTCAAAGGTGAAACACGTATAATAATACAGCGGGCTATTATTTATATTCACACATTGATGTGTAAATGCATCAATAGTAACTAGTCATAGCAATATGCTATCATGGTCAATGTAATTATACTGAACCCGTATACATATACATTACAATTATTCTATGATGAAGCATCTAGTTATGTATTATCTACAGTATATTATGTAATACTCTGCAATAATGTAATAGACATCTATACTGAATCAGGTGTATATCATTAATATACCTCAATGATTAACTATATACATTGATGTTATATACATGATCGATACCTTATATATTAAATGATTGCTAATATATACATCCTACATCGTATACTTCACATAGTGAAATAATTAATATCATTAACTATGCATAAAAGATCTTTTCATCATCATGAATATATATATAGTTGTAGCACTAATAATATATTGATATTAGTTATATATATTAAATGTTTATAAAATTATATAATCACAATTTAAATATGTTGTTTATTAATAATGATGTAGGGCAATAGCTTAGTATATAAATATGTGTACTATAAACTTATTAATTTAAAAGTATGTATTATTATAATAATTACATAATATGACTTTTATTATACAATTTTTTTATAATTGTAAGATCTAATTATAAAAATCTTATATAATATTACATTTTAGAGTAAATTATGTTAGAAAACTTACTTCGTGTTGATTTAATTGTGTAATCTTACTAATGATTATAATAAAATATGATAAATTCTTCAAATGTATATAATATTTTTTTAAACTCAATATCTAAAAATTTAAATGATTAACTTTCTTATTATGTACTAAAGGCGCCATATTTGTACGACTAATAGTTTATTCTATAGATGCGCACCGGCTTTCGGAGTGGATATGTGCGATACATTATAAACTTGGTGATGTGAACCAGCGATGAGTCATAGCTAAGGTGTGTGTATTTGTTAAATCAGCATAGTACGTTTTACACTTTTATCACATACACATACAGTTTATGTGTGTGATACATATATACATACACACATACATTATGTTACATACAAAATATAAACCAAATGTTGGTGTTTACACTCCGAAAACTACATTGCATAAACTATTAGTTATATATTTGGCGCCTCTAGTGCATACGTTACGTTAAGTTAATCATAATTTAAAAAATCATAAAATCATATATATGAATAACTATTAACTATATATTATATAAATAACTATTTTAATTATATATTAATATATATTATAGCATATAATATAGCATTATATTTTGTATACGATCTATGTTGAAATTAATTTTATTATTATAAGTTACTAACTTAATTTAATATGTTATTAAGTTAATAACTTATTAACTTAATAATTTAGTATCATAAACATATAAAAATTATTATATTAATAATCATTATTATGAGTATATAATCAAAGATTTTCCGAAGGAAAGATATAACACTTACGCGAAATCGTGTAATTAGAATTTGTATACAAAATACTCTAGTGCCACCTATATCAGGTTACTTTTAGGAACTATGTGTTGTTTATAATGTAAATTTGTATCAAACTATACACTTTTAAAATGTTAAATAATATGCTTTAAATTAGTATTTATATGATGAAAACCAAGTTTTCATTACTAAAATATAACAAACAAATATGATATGTATGTTTTAAATGATATAAGTTTATATTTGGTGAGTAAAAGCTAATTTATATTGCATGTAATTTAGTAGAGCAATGAAAACATTATTGTATGAAAACAGAGCCGAACCTAAATATATGTCAGTGATTCGATACTACTGCTAGCATCGGCATTGGGTATTAGTAATACTCAGTATTATACTGTATTATTAAATTATGTTGCATGCATAGTGAGTGTTATATCTTGCTTCGCAAAATCTTTGATATAAGTATTAAACTTAAACTAAGTAACTTAGTTTATATAATATAAGTAATTACTATAATTAATAATTAAATTATTATTATAATAATTATAATAATTATAATAATTATTTTATACAATTTCAAATTGAATTTGAAATTGTATTATCAAAATTCAATTCTTCTAATTTGTATATTTATCAAAGATATATATATATTATTAGTATATTTTTTAGAAAAAAATTATGTTTTAGAATATATTTATCAAATAATTGTAATTCGTGAGTTTGAATTTCTATTAAAAATATATGCTGTTTGCACGTGTTGAGCATGAACATTTCGGGTTAACATTTTATTTAGTATCAAGAAACAAATACACATATAATACAAACGTTATTATATAATAAAATGAGATAAATATTAAAACATATGAATAGTAATTTAACATTTTATCACTAATTTAATTTGTAATAAAAACCTGTTATTAATATTAAATAAATTATAGCTGCGTATATACGACATACGTTATATGCATATTAGTTTTAAACAATACATTATGCTTTATTTTAACTTTATTATTGTATACTAATAATTAATAGATATAGATTATGATTATTCAACCATAAGAATGCATAGTTAAAAAGGTTAAAATTATGCTTAATTTTTGTAAACAAATTGTCAATTACATGTTGATTGACATCAAAGATTATTCGATGGAATTTGTTTTGAAAAATCGTTACTAAACCGAATTATAGATGGCGCTCTATATTGTTGACATATTCAATTTTACAATTTATAATTTATATGTTTTTGTCTAACATATAATTATTCATACTTTTTAAAATACCATAAATATACATATAGCGCTATCTTATACTATGGATTTATTTGAAGATTTACCTGAACCAAGTTACTTAATAAAAAAGCATTTTCATTAAAATATTTAATAGTTTTCTTTAGTTACTAAATTTATAAATTGAATTTAAAATAAACAAATTATATATATCATATATTATAAGATATTATAATGTATTATTATGTTATTTTTAATAATTAATCGAGTAATTATTATTATCATAATGTTTATTAATATATATAAAAATAACAATATATATTATATCATTATTACTTGATGAAATACGATTTTATAATTACGATTTATATTTCTAGAATATCTAGTAGACAACAATTATTATAATTACAATATTGTTACACTTTAAATTATTGTATTGTTATTTTATCGATTACAAATATTTTAATATCGTATATATTAATGAATAATAGAGTATTCAATGATTACATTATTATTTTTGTAATAATTGTATGTTAGTACATAGTAAACATTGGTATGTCTATTTTTAATTTGAATTAAACTAAGTGCCTAGAAATATATTTATAATAAAATACTTGTAATTATTTAAATTTTTAAATAGCAATATTTCATAGGAGTGTATAAGGGGGTTACAATTAATATAAAAATAAATATATTATTCTACTCAATATTTTATATATATATATATATATTATTAACTTATTTACTCATTTATTTAAATTTCAATAACATATTATTTATTTTAAAAAATTGTATCTTTACATTAAGTCAAAATTAATAAAGGTAGTTTCTAAAAAAATATAAAAAATCTTATAATTATGATTTTATTATGTAGTATTATTTAACTTTATAATTGTATATTATCTATTACATATAAAATATATAAATAATATATTTTTTAACTTATATATAAAATATTATGTTTAATAATATAGATAATATTAAATTAATTATATAGACAAAAATATGTTTTTACCATGGCAAAAACTGTTTTTACCGGACAGGTTATTACCATAGATGGTAACAACCTATGGAACACTGGTTATTAATAACCAGTGTTCCATAGGTTGTTACCATCTATGGTAATAACCTGACTAATAAATTACTAGTAATAAGTTACTACTAATAACTAATCAATATTTATTAAATAACTGTTATTACATAGTTAGTAACTATGATAGTCACTTAGTACTATGAATCATAGTTATCATCTACGATAGTAAATTAAGTTACTATGGAAAATTGTAAATAAGATCTTATATATATATATCTTGAATCGGACACATATCCTTAACCCACCCTGGGCACCCCATAGTTTATTAATTAACTAACAGTATGCTATAATAAGCTGTATAAGTTATACAGTATAACTAATTAATAATAAGATAACCATAATTTTTCATATATCAAAATATATCTACATATATGTAGTGATATTATATCAGTATTTACTATGCCATGTATACATATTATACATAAGCCACATATCATAAGGAGTTTATATGTCTTAAACGTGAATTCTAATATATGCGTTATTTATATATGCAAGTCACTAGAATTAAGTTTAAAATCTACACACATATTAAAAGCTTTTATACTGTAGTACTAGTATAATAGTAGTTAATTAGATACAGTCTGTATATGATATACATATATATCTAGTCAGAAGTAATTTTAGCAAAATGTAATCCATATTTCGCTAGTACTATACTTACTTTTACTTACTTTTACTTTTATCAGTTTAAGGACTACTGCTGTGCGTGAGCATTCGGTCGTCCGTAGGGGGGATTGTTATTGTGTTGGAGGAAAATCTCGGGAGAATAAATGGGTCTTGAGGTGGCGTTTGAAGGTGGGTGAGGAGATGATAGTGCGCAAGTGGTTGGGAAGGGAATTTCAGTGGTAAGGGGCAGAAAGGGAGAAGGAGCGAATATGGGAAGAGTGGAGATTGTATAGGTGGGGTGTGGCTAGGATAAAGGTGTTGGAGGAACGGGTATGGAGTGTGGTAGTGGGCATGTAGAGGTGTAGTAGTGAGGCAAGGTTGTCAGGGGAGTTATGGTGGATGGCTTGTGTATAGTTAGGGAAAGTTTGTATTGTATTCTGTAAAGGACTGGGAGCCAGTGTAGTTGTTTAAGGAGAGGGGTAATGGAGTCGGAGGAAAGTCGGGGAAGTAGGTAGACACAACGAACTACAGCGTTTTGAAGTCGTTGTAGTTTGTTGAGTTTGTAGGTGGGGAGGTTGAAGAGTAGGGAATTGCAATAATCGAAGAGTGGGCTAATATATGAGGAGGCGATGGTAATGGCGATGGGGAGGGGAATAGAACGTCGGATTAGTCTGAGGCAATGTAGGTGATAGTGGATGGATTTATGCATGTGTGCGATATGTAGGTCAAGGGAGAGTGTTGTGTCAATGTGGAGTCCAAGATTACGGATGTGTTTGGAATAAGGTGTTGGGGAATTATCAATTGTAATGGGAGGTGGATCAGGTAGGGAGGAGGAGCGTAATGGTAGGTGGAGGAAAATTGCTTCGGTTTTGTTAGGGTTAAGTTTGAGAGAGTTAGAGGTGAGCCAATCATGAATAGACTTAATGCAGGAGGAGAGTCGGTTAGGGGCATATTGCTAGTTTAATAGATAGATATACTATCTAAACATTTCATCAGTCTGATATCTATTCCTTTAGTCAAATAGCTATGATCATAGTATATTTATACTTACAAATACTTAAAGTAGGTACCTATTATAACATTTATATATCTAGTTGAACAGCTATGCTGTAGTTAGTCTAGTACATATGATCAGCCTATGTCTAACAACTGTCGTGTACGCAGTCAACGCAAGCGGTGATGCCCGAATTAAGCGTAAACACGATAATAATATCGAAGACGACGAGGAGGTTATCGGTTCCCCCAAGAAAAAGCCAGTCGTAGGTCAGTATCAATATCGGTAACAATCTGCTGTATCATCTGTTATCTGTGTAATTATGTAATTATTACTCAGTATATGCAATGTATATATATATATATATATGTGTATGGCATGTGTAAACCATCATTCTTATTGTCATTTATTATTTATCATTAAATTATTGTTTCATGTCATTTTGTGTTTCAACACTCAATAAACTATATATCTATCTCTATATATATATTGTGTTTATAATAAATAAATATTATATACATATATATATATAGAAAACTCTATAAAATGAATATTTATATTGAGAGTAAACTAGCCACCTCTCCTACGTATCACATTTAACACCCCCTCTCGTCTCAGCCCCGCAGATCTCGGCGTCCCTGTCGTACAAAGGTCACTTCTCGGAGAGGCAAGGCGAGAGGAAGGACATGCAAGACCGGCACAACATCATCGACTCCTACCACGAAATCAACGACACTCGCGTCAGGTATTATCACGAGTGTACGAACACATTAGAGGCCGGCCTAATGAGGGGGGAAGTAGTAGTAGTAGTAGTAGTATACTTTATACACAACAGTCTAATTTAAATAAATTGTACGGAATCGAGATTTAAAGTAATGGCGACGTTCGTAATAAAAAATAACACAGATAAATAGTTTGTAAATGTGTTAGTATATTAAAGTGCAGTTCGTAACGTAAGTTGGTAGGGGATGTTTCAGCTATTGCACGTTCGGTACAGAGCTATGACGATATCTCTCTATTTCTCTCTTTTTAAGTGAAAATGAGCCAGAGAAGTCTTAACGAATCATAATTGAAATAATATCAATGTCTGAAATATTTACTTCTATGTGAAATAACTTATGATCTATAATTATTACTCCTACGCAATACACATTTTCTTTTCTCAATAAATATCATTTTCTATATCAAAATAATACCCCTTTATAATAAATAACACTATTTCCATATACATATTTCTATATAAATAAATATAACATCATCTTCTTAAATAATTCCTTTTGAATTAATATGGCACTTTAATTTATTGAAATATAGAGTTGCAATATTTTCTCATCGCATATAGCAAGGAAGCTACTTTAGTTGTATCATATTAACTGAAACAACACCCCATCTCTTGCCACATATGTCTCATGCATTCGATATCTCTCATCTGCTGTGTCTATAAATAGACACATGGTTACCATGGTTACTGTGATTAATGTGTGTCATCTTTATTACCACTCTATACTTTTTTATCCACCACAATTGGTTTAACAATGAAACAATATTGTTATTGTTACCTAATATTCATTATCTATCTATGTCAAACTCGCAGTGTATACTAGTGTAACCGTGCATATTTGTTAGTAAAACATTTAAAATAAATAATCTTATCAAGAAATAATAAATCAACCAGATTTGTATAGCGAATTCACTCGATGTTGATGATCATTCTCACTGCATCCCACTATTCTCATCATAACTCTCTACAAGACGACTATAGCATATTCATATTGTCTATGTGTTACAATGCATGTTTTTGTGTATACGCTTGTTTATATAAATTATCTTATTTTATTTTATAAAGTAATAATGTTGAGTAGAATAAATATATAAATATAATATATCTATATAATATATACATTGTATACATGTATACTATACACAAACATATATATATATATATATATATATATATATATATATGTAGAATATGTGTATATATGTACAATGATTACTTATATCTTATATACATATAATAAATGACTCGTATGTAGACATAATCTACTGCTATTAATCATCATCATCATCATCATCATCATCATCATCATCATGTGGTATATGTGTATTAATTACTAGTAGGACATAATTGCTAGCTAGAACACACACACACACACACTCTCGTACCGTGGAAATACCGATGTCACTGATTGCATCACCGCTATGACCTAACACCGCAGTTATTACGCAATCTTCGACGGACACGGAGGTGACAGGGCGGCTTCCTACGTCAGCGACACCCTGCACAAGAATCTGTCGCCCCTTCTCCCTAAAAGTAGGTTTTAGTATGGTGCCCGAACAAATCCCTACAAATAGGTTTTAAAATTGTCACTTCTTTCGCATTAGAGTAAGTTTAAACATTGCCTCCTCCCCTACTAATAAATAAAAGGTTTTAAAATAACACTTCTATAACCTTATAATATGTTTTAATACTAGCAGTCCCGTCTAGAATTAGGTTTAAGGGGATTCACGGTCTATAAAATAAAAGTTTATAACACAAATAGATTTGTACATGTATAATATATGATATGTCAACATATGAGAGGTCAAAACATACATAAAGCATCACAAGCGTAATGTTAACGCTACCTATTTCTAATAAAATAATGATTATAACACTGTGTTTCTATATTTATAATTTATCAATTTGAATTATTAAAAATCAGTGATATCAATAATATATTTATTTCATGTCAACTAGCGACACCTGTTGGTTTTATTGTATAAATATGATTGTCCGTTGGCTTTATTCTAGAATAATACCATAGTTTCATTAATAAATAATATAATTAATTTTTAACATCACTTATCTCAGAATATTTATTTTTCTTATGAAATGTACTATTTGTCACTTAATAATTAACTAAACTAAGTTAAATTCTCACAGTATGATTAATATCATATGTATATTGTATATACAGGAAATATTTGTGATTGAAATAGAGTTGATAATAAAATTTAAAAAATAAATATTTAATTTCTATCAAATTTATTACTTTTTTTAAATTCTAATATTTTTAAAACTAATATTCTCATCATTTAAAAATTCTTTAGAATAATTAACATAATATATCTTAATGTTATGAAATTTAAATTATTTGAATATCTTAATTATTTTATGAGATTTTGATTTAAAAAAAACTCCTATCTATTTACATTGAAATTTAAAGATCGTGAATTGAAACACTGAAATCGAGGGTTGGGGTCAAATAATCAATTAAATACAAATAAAAATACATTTTTCTTAAAGACTCAAATACAAATACATATACATTTTATCAAATACAAATACAAATACAAATATTAACACATTAAATATTAAATCATAAAATAATAATCCCTATACCTATACCAGATTGCATAATAATTAACTGAAATCTATTAAAAATATATTTACTTTCTAAAGAAAATCAATATAATAAAATCTGTAAATAATAGACTGGTTGATTGGGTTGCTCATAAGATATAATTTATAACACCTATACATCTTATATAGAATATAAATTCATAAATTTACTTATATTTGAAAATTATTGTTTGAATATATAATTTGTATTTAATAATAAATCTCATCTTTAATATAATATTAATATAAATGGTACAAAACAAATTTTACATTCATAAATCAATTGTTTAAATATATATTTTATTAAATTATTAAACATTTTAAAAGTATATTTGAAACTGTATTTGATCAAATACACCAAATACGACAATCAAATACAAATACAAATACATCGCTGAATAATCATATATTCAATTCAAATATAAATACAAATACAAATACCACAAATCAGCGTATTTAAATACATATACATATTTGACCCCCCCCCCCTGCTGACATCACACACACTAACATTACATTTAAACACTGACACACATATCCCCTAAAGTAGACATACACACTGAAACCTCTACCACAACAGTATAAACCTTAACATTAGTACACATAAGTGTGCACCTAATAGGTAGTCATGTTAATGTCAAGTGTTCACATATATACTTGTGTGTGTGTTTCTATAAATAACAATAAAAACAATATTTGTAGTTAGTATATGCATAACTGTCTAGTTAGTAGATAGAGCAAATATTATTATAATATGTAACAGTTATGTGAAAGCAAATATTTCGATTTTGTACACAAAACACGAACTGTGCCACCTACATAGGTTGCATTTTCGGATAAATTCGTTGTTTATAATGTAAATTCGTATCAAACTATACATTTTAAAATGTAAAATAGTATGTTTTACATTATTATATATATGATGAAAACTAAGTGTTCAATACTAATATATAACAAAGCAATATGATATGTTGGTTTTAAATTCTATACATATCTATGAAGTGAGTAAAAGATAATTTATATTGCATGTAATTGAATAGAACAATGACAAAAGTTGTTGCATAAAACTGTGTCATACATAAATCTGTTTTAGTGATTTTGATACTATTAATTGCAGTGCATAGATAGAGAGTGTTATAAATTTTCTTCACAAGATCTTTGCATACAATACATTGTATTCTCATTAATGAATAAGCTAACTGTACTGATACTGCCATCAGTTATTCTTGATACCTTCAGTTACCAGATGTATGGCTACATATGGATACGAAAGACTTTCATAAATAAATAAAAAATAATTGTTTACATGAAAATGTAAACAATTATTTCATTAGCTATCATTGTTAATGGAATATTTATTTATATAAATAATATTGTCTAGATTATAAATCTTGTTTTTTATTTTCAATTTCAAATGTGTCAAAAATAACCTTAACTTAATATAATTTGATACTATTTTAAAGTTTGCAATACAATTTTGGATAAATGTTTTTTTCTAATATTATTATAATTATTGTAATAATAATAATTCTTATAGGATCTATTTTAATAGATTGATATGCTATAATATTCTATATAATATATAGTATATTCCGAGTAATCATTATTATCATCATCAATGAAATCCTGTTCATAATAATTGCTTCATTGTTAGTCTAGTATTACATAATCATGTCATAACTCCACTATTACATAACCCCACTATTACATAACCCCACTGTTACATAACCCCACTGTTACATAACCCCACTATTACATAACCCCACTATTACATAACCCCACTGTTACACAACCCCACTATTACATAACCCCACTGTTACATAACCCCACTATTACATAACCCCACTATTACATAACCCCAATGTTACACAACCCCACTATTACATAACCCCACTATTACATAACCCCACTATTACATAACCCCACTATTACATAACCCCACTATTACATAACCCCACTATTACATAACTCCACTATTACATAACACCACTATTACATAACCCCACTGTTACATAACCCCACTGTTACATAACCCCACTATTACATAACCCCACTATTACATAACCCCACTGTTACACAACCCCACTATTACATAACCCCACTGTTACATAACCCCACTATTACATAACCCCACTATTACATAACCCCACTGTTACACAACCCCACTATTACATAACCCCACTATTACATAACCCCACTATTACATAACCCCACTATTACATAACCCCACTATTACATAACCCCACTATTACATAACCCCACTATTACATAACCCCACTATTACATAACCCCACTATTACATAACCCCACTATTACACAACCCCACTGTTACATAACCCCACTATTACATAACCCCACTATTACATAACCCCACTATTACATAACCCCAATATTACATAACCCCACTATTACACAACCCCACTGTTACATAACCCCACTATTACATAACCCCACTATTACATAACCCCACTATTACATAACCCCACTATTACATAACCCCACTGTTACATAACCCCACTATTACACAACCCCACTATTACATAACCCCACTACTACATAACCCCACTATTACACAACCCCACTATTACATAACCCCACTACTACATAACCCCACTATTACATAACCCCACTATTACATAACCCCACTATTACATAACCCCACTGTTACACAACCCCACTATTACATAACCCCACTGTTACATAACCCCACTATTACATAACCCCACTATTACATAACCCCACTGTTACACAACCCCACTATTACATAACCCTACTATTACATAACCCCACTATTACATAACCCCACTATTACATAACCCCACTATTACATAACCCCACTATTACATAACCCCACTATTACATAACCCCACTATTACATAACCACACTATTACATAACCCCACTATTACATAACCCCACTATTACATAACCCCACTATTACACAACCCCACTATTACATAACCCCACTATTACATAACCCCACTATTACATAACCCCACTATTACATAACCCCACTATTACATAACCCCACTATTACATAACCCCACTATTACATAACCCCACTGTTACATAACCCCACTATTACATAACCCCACTATTACATAACCCCACTATTACATAACCCCAATATTACATAACCCCACTATTACACAACCCCACTGTTACATAACCCCACTATTACATAACCCCACTATTACATAACCCCAATATTACATAACCCCACTATTACACAACCCCACTGTTACATAACCCCACTATTACATAACCCCACTATTACATAACCCCACTATTACATAACCCCACTATTACATAACCCCACTATTACATAACCCCACTATTACATAACCCCACTGTTACATAACCCCACTATTACACAACCCCACTATTACATAACCCCACTACTACATAACCCCACTATTACATAACCCCACTATTACATAACCCCACTATTACATAACCCCACTATTACACAACCCCACTATTACATAACCCCACTATTACATAACCCCACTATTACACAACCCCACTATTACATAACCCCACTATTACATAACCCCACTGTTACACAACCCCACTATTACATAACCCCACTATTGCATAACCCCACTATTGCATAACCCCACTATTACATAACCCCACTACTGTTACATAACCCCACTATTACATAACCCCACTATTACATAACCCCACTGTTACATAACCCCACTATTACATAACCCCACTATTACATAACCCCACTATTACATAACCCCACTACTACATAACCCCACTGTTACATAACCCCACTGTTACATAACCCCACTGTTACATAACCCCACTGTTGCATAACCCCACTATTACATAACTCCACTATTACATAACCCCACTATTACATAACCCCACTATTACACAACCCCACTACTACATAACCCCACTATTACATAACCCCACTACTACATAACCCCACTATTACATAACCCCACTGTTACATAACCCCACTATTACATAACCCCACTATTACATAACCCCACTGTTACATAACCCCACTATTACATAACCCCACTACTACATAACCCCACTGTTACATAACCCCACTGTTACATAACTCCACTATTACATAACCCCACTACTGTTACATAACCCCACTGTTACATAACCTCACTATTACGCAGCGATGAGCAAACGTTTACAATTCGACAACGAACTCAAGAAATCTCTGGTCGAGTGCTTCAAGAAAACTGACAAAGAATTCCTGACGAAAGCTAAGAAAGGGTTAATACATTACCTAGGTAGATGTGATAAACACACATTGTTATAGAGTTTATACTATGTGGAAGTTGTGTTCACAAATGCCATAGCTATATTCCCATTGAGGATGATATCTTTCCAAATGTACTAAATCATTTAAATGTTATTTATATTATATTTATATTTGTATTACATATAATGTAGGATATCATTTTTGGAATTTATTCCATTACAAATTTACTAATTTAAAAATTGCCAAACAATAAATATACCCAGTTTTTATTTGACTAAAATTATTAAATTATATACAAAATATATGTTATAACTAGAGTAGCTCATTCTTAATTTGGTGTTACTAATATATATATATATATATATATATATATATATATATATATATGTATACGTATTGTAATTAATGCTTATTTTATTGATATTAAATAAGTTATTTATATAATTAATTAATTTTATATTTTATTAAAATTTATTATAATGTATATAATTGTGCATTATAATATTTAGTTTATATATATATATATATAAATGTTACATTACTATACATTGCAGTCTGTAATAAATACAACCTTCACTGTATATGAAATATATGATTATTATAAACTAGATCATTGTGTTATATAATATAATTATTGATTATTAGATTACAAGATTATATCATCAAAGTTAGTTACCAATAAATTCAAATATTTATTTTATATATAAACCTTTACACTCAAAATATAGCACTATATCTAGCCATAATAATCTGATATAGGTTAACATAAATACCTATCAGTTTCTGTGAACATATCTAAGTAGTACACAATTAAAATATAAATATAAATAATGAAAAATATATATTATACTGCAATATATCTCGATACTTTATTTTACATATACATGAAAGTAATGCTAATCAACATATCCTCAATTGAAGAGTATTCAATTAACAATATTATAATTTGTTTCAAAATTTGAATATTTACTGGATTTCAATTACATGAAGAAAATCTCATATCTTTGTTGATTGATAATTTATTTAAGCAAATACATAGTCGTAATATATAATCGAAAGTATAAAGTATAAATATTTCCTAACGATAATATATGTTATAGAAATAAACAAAGAATAATACGAAATTAAAAAATTAAAGAAATTAAAATTGTTTACAGTTAGCATAAAATGTATGAAAAATAATTTAAAATAGAAATAAATGATAGTGTAAAAATAATCGAATATAGAAATAAAATACATTATTTTGTAAGTGGAATCGAAATATTAAATTTCTACTTTAACTTTATAGAATTCTTCTTATCTTTGTACCGAATCCACCTCTATTTTCTTAATGCCAATATTTGGTCGGTTCATTAATTATATTGTAGTTAATATATTAAATAAATAATGTCAATAAATTAATATATTTATAATACATTTACTAACTGTTTATTAATTTTGTGTAATCTATATAATATAAATACATATAATTTATTATAAATTTTTAGTATTATGTTTGAAAATATTATTTTATCGGAAGATTTATAAATTATTTATATTAATTCAAAAAATAAAATATAATGCATTATATTATTATATGTAGTTCTATTTTTATATATAAAATATTGATATATACTATCCATTTAATTATTAATATATATTTTATATGAGCTATATATATATTAATAAATTAATATTTTTTGAAATCTAGTTATTATTTTAATTTCAAAAAATATTATGTTATTGCGAAAAATTATATACTAATTAGTTAAGAATTATATTTAATATTGATAATCATGACCTTGTATGACCTTGTATAATATTGTAGTTTGTTTTTAAATTATAGTGGTGTATATTCATGTAATTATAATAATAATCGAAACATTTTTAGCAAATATTGCATTAGTATGATATTTATTTATAATATATATATATATAAACTATCTATGAAACTCTGCAGGCTAAATTCCCATCTCGACCCATAAAATGTCTTCAAACATATTATTTATAAGTACTCTTATACAATTGTGTATAACAAATGATCGGCTCTCGAAAGGATAAAACCTTGGACTAACCTGGTATATTATAAGTATTTGGTTATAGGTGAAAATCTCATCTAAGTTCCTGGATGGGACTATAACACTCCTTAAAATAACAAAAATAACAAATATATATTTTAAAACATTATTATTACCACATTACCATTACGACCTATATTAATAATCAATCCCCCCACCCCTATAGTAAATCACACAACATTATGCTCTACACCCCTCGCCATATTAACACCCCCCACCCACCTCTATAGTAAACCACACACCATTATGCTCTACACCCTCACCGTATTAACAACCCCCCACCTCCCACCCCTATAGAAAACCACATCACCATTATACTCTACACCCCTTACCGTATTAACACCCCCCCTTACCGTATTAACAACCCCCCCACCCCCACCCCTATAGTAAACCAGTATGGAAGGACGGCTCCACTGCGGTAGTAGTGCTAGCCCTCAATAACACCCTGTACGTGTTCAACCTCGGAGACAGCAAGGTAGGGGGCGTGGGTGTAGTAGTAGTAGTAGTAGTAGTACAGTATGTGAGTGTGTAGGTTAGGTTAGGTTAGGTCCTTACAGTCATATCTTACGTGTGTATGTAATCTAGTGTAGTACAGTGTGTCAGTGTGTGTGTTGTTGTTGGCGGCAGGATGGCGTCCATGTGCGAATGTCAGAACAGTTCTTGGGTTTGAAACCAAGACTGATAGATGGGGTGCCGCACCCCCCCCCCCCCCCCCCCCCGAACACACGTATACGTTTCACGGCCGTCGCCGGGCACTCCTGAATCCAGTGCTCGAGTGCTTCAGGATCCGCTTCGCAATGAGGGGTGTGTGTTTGTGTGTGTTTGTGTGTAGGTTAGGTTATGTCCTTACAGTCATATCTTACGTATTCTGTGTGTATGTATTCTAGTGGAGGCGTGATTATGTCGGCATTAAATTGTGTTCATGATTTATATAAGCATTTAATATTTATTATTTATTATAATATTTAATTATTATTATTAACATAATCGTGTTCAAATATCTTTGTAATAAAAAATATATTATTCATTCAAATAAATAAGTTTTTATCGTAATTAATGCGCCTAGGTTCAAAACAAATTTATTATTTAAGAATAAATTTAAATAGATTACGATTAATTATATATATGTTAAGATTAGGACAAGATTCATTGTTGCAGCTCAAATACCAGAATCAATACTATTGGTATTTTATATCAACATTATGATTATTAGGTTCTAAGTTAAATAATAATGGAAATGCGTAACAGTAGTTTATCAAGAGTTCAGTTTACACATTTAGCATCTTTATATTTACTAACTATATTTACAATATATTTCTTGAGATAATTACGCAAAAGAATCTCTGCACAATTATATCTCTCTCTAAATCTCAATCTCTCTCTATATATCTTTATATCTCTATCTCTCTTTATCTCTTTATATCTATCTCTATTTATCACTCTCCATCTCTATATCTCTCTTTATCTCTACCTCTCTCTATCTCTCCCCTAGTTAATGTCACGTTACTACAGGCAGTGCTGTGTCGCATCGATGAGAAAACAAAGAAGTCAATGTCAATACCACTGACAGTGGATCACAACCCCACGCTGTACGACGAAAGGAAACGAATACAGAAATGTGGCGGAAAAGTGATGTTAGCCAAACGATCGTAGAGTTACGCTCTGTATAGAGTTACGTTGTATCGTTACTTAGTTTTATAATATATTAGTTATATTTTTATATATTTATTGTATTATAATTTACTATAAATAAAACTGTATAAATGATCATGGATTATAGTATAAAAATATATATATATATATACATATATATATATATATATATATATATATATATATATATATATATATATATATATATATATATATATATATTTATATTAAATATAAATGTTAAGGGCATCCTAGTGTCATCAAAAACACGCCCACATTTACATATAAATAGATAGGAAAACACTATTTTCACTATAAACATTGCATTTATAATTTGGTTGATTGCCAACATTTGTGTTGCTATATATTAAGATTATATAAATATCTATAGATTACCGTTTTTTTAATATAATTATATGTTTCTATATAAAATGATATGTTGAATATTAGTAATAATTAAAAATTATATATTTGTAAAATAAATACACATAAATAAATATCTATTTACAAATAAAAAAAATGGACACTATGTCATGATATATAATCTTTATATATTAGAAATATTAGGGGGAAATATTTAATATTGAAGCGTGAGGAAGATTTTGAACACAGTTATATAGACACAATTAATTATTCTGAATAAAATAAATTTGAAAATTACTAATTTATTTATAAAGAATGTTATTGTGTATATTATACTTAGTTTATAAATCATATGCTAATTATATATCTAAGTATATGTATATATATATATATATATATATATATATATATATATATATATATATATATATATATATATATATATATACATCTATATACTCTATATTAGTTATATATTGTTTTATACATATTATATGTATATATATATATATTATACAAATTATAATAATAGTAGTAAATTAATAGTTAGTGTACATTTTATATAGTTTTTGATCATACTATTTTGGTAGCTCTATGCTTTTTTTTTCAATAACTTCTAATGAATATAAATATCTGAAAATGTTAGGAACATTAATATAACATTTGTCCGAATTGTAATTAGTAATAATACAAAATGTGAATTTAATTTTTAACAATTATATTAAGCATTATAAGTAAGTAAAAATATGTTTTAAATTTCAACCATGCAATATTTGAATGGATGGAGTTATATATAATGATAAATTATAAAAGAAATGTAAAATTTACGAAGAATAGAAATCTACATTTTTTTAAACGATACCCATGTCATTAATTTTAAATATAAAATATATATTCATTAAATATTTAATATTTTCATTAGTTATTAAATTAATTTTATAAATCATTAGAATGTCGTATTTAAATGTATTATTTTAATTATTTTTGTATTTTTGTATTAATACATTTAATGTTTTCAAATAATATAATCTCTTTAATATTTCTTTTATATATAAATGTGATAAATTCAATTCAATTACAAATAAACTTATTAAATATGCAAATAAACATATTGTATAATACCAAAATAAATATTGTAATAATATATATTTAAATATATATATATATATATATATATATATATATATATATATATATATATATATATATATATATATATATATATATATATAGTAAGCACAGTAAGTTTTTACCAATTATGGTAATAACTTGTTTGGTAAAAACAGGTTTTGCCATGGTAAAAACCTATCTTGTATATATAATTTATAATATATATTATTTATAGATTTTTTATGTGATAGATAATATAATTATAATTTAAACAATACTACATTAAAATCATAATTATAAAATTTTATATTATTTAGTTTTAATTTATTTAGTTTATTTAGTTTGTTTAGTTTAACTACCTTTATTAATTTTGACTTTATTTAAAAATAAATTTTTTAAAATTAATAATGATATTGAATTTAAATAAATGAGTAAATAAGTCAATAATTTATATATATATATATATATATATATATATATAAAACATATATATATAAAACACTGAATAGAATAATATATTTATTTTTATATTAGTAAAATGTAATATTGTAAAAAAAAATATATATATAAAACAATAGAACTAATAATATTTTCATTGAGAAATTATTGTATTAATTGTTTGATTTTATACCATAGATATTGTTAATTATATATATATATAAATATTAAATACTGAATAACTTATTTATTTTTAAATAGATAAAAATAGTTAAATAAAATATAGTTCTAAATTATTTCTAAAATATAATATAAATCTATGTCTCAGAGAAACTAAAAAGTGGTTTTTAAAAAATAACACAAAATATATGTAATTTGTAATAAATTTGCAGGAACCCTTAAAGCATTCATTTTTTTTTACTAAGAAATGAATTTAAATTCAATTAATTGGTGGAAAGCTCACAAAAATCGATGAAGAATTTAAGTATATATCATTGATGACACCGAATTGAGAATATTTACAATATTTGAATTAATAATATCAAAATTACTTAGTTGTTTATACCTTGTTTTTTTCATATATAACTATAAGAGATCCATGTATATTATAATGTATTACTTTTTATATTCAAATTAATAATAAATATTATCATTTATTTTTCTATATATTAATGAAGCAGTATTATTTTGAATTTCAATAACAATTTCTTTTAAATATATTATATTGGTAGGGTACTAGATTTTACAATGTGTGAAGTTATTACTCGTTTATACCGTATATTAACATGGTAAGATATGTTTTTGACATTTTTGCCCGGTAAAACAGGTTTTTTTCCGAAAATAATGGAACTCTATAATGAATTATATAAATATATATGTATTTTTATGTATATATATATATATATATATATATAATAGTTGACTACAATAATGTATTTTATATTAATAAATACACTATTATTTGAAAATATTTATACTTTATACTTGGTATTATATATTTTAACTTAATGATCTTAAATTCATTTTATCTTATTAAATTATCTTAATTTCAATCATCTCCTCCTCCTCCACCTCCTCCTCCTCCTCCTCCTCTGACCTGATTCTCTGTTGTAGAGATGGCCGAGTAATGGGTATTCTGGAGGTGTCGAGAGCATTCGGAGACGGAGCCCTTAAGAAGCACGGGGTCACCTGTATACCCGAGATGAAACGATGTCAACTCACCAGTGGAGACAGGTTAATCACCCTCATCACCATTGTTAACTCCTCATCACCATTGTTAACCCCTTCAAACCATCATCATATCCTTTTCATCCTAATTATATTTTACCTTTCTTTGATATGCAATATAAATATAAGTCTACATGTAAGAAAAAATATTATCAACATTTTGTTTTATTTTATATATTTAAATATATAATGTTATCTTTACATTATATACCTAACTTTTATATTTACATAAAAATAATGCTTTAATGATCATTTTCTAAATACATAATTATTATTTGTACATATTAATTTATGTTATTATATAATTAAATATTTATGTTAATTTTATGATTTTAAAAAAAGAATAAAAATATGTATTTATCTATTTAAATGATCAGTATTCAATGGTTACATTACGTTTACAACAACATCATATGATCAATATAGAAGTAAGTGGCTTTCACATCAACAAATACATATCGATATCGGCTACTTCTAATTATTCATTTTAAACCATCACTGACTAGATATCGAGCAAGTCAAATATTTAATAATTGATAATAGGTAATTTATATATACAAATGTATACGTATTTTATATATATACCTAATCAATATATGTATAATTATAGCCGTCCACAAGGATACTGCCAGATGTTTATGTTTGACAATATCGGGATCTATTTTTGGTATGAAAGCTGGTGGTTTTAGTCTGATTTTAATTAAACGATTTTATTTTAAATGATTTTAAATAGAAGTATAAAGTAATAGGCATTTCTTGCATATTGGGTATTAATTTATAAATAATTATAATTTCAATAAAGCCTATATTTTATTAGAACATTATTAGAACATTATGAATATAATACTATATACGCAGAATATAGACTATAAAATTACATTATTGAAAAATCATTATTTTGTACAATAAACCTTAATACTGTAAATAAATTAAAACCGTAAATACACAACATAATAACTCTTATAACTTATAACAACAAATAAACACAAAAAACTTATGTTTTATGGTTCAGAAAATGAAATACTCATTCATATAAACAATTATAATGTATATAATATATGTTGTATGTTGTTTATGAGGTTTATTATAATAATTATTGATTCTTTAATAATGTAATTGTATATTCTATATTAGAGTATTATATACGCAATTTTCCAAACAAATTCTAAAGGTATTCACTACAACTTTCCAGAATTATTATCTTGCTCCATAATGTTGCTGTTACCCTTCCCACTAAAAGATTATCTGGCACCAGATAGTATTCCTAGAAATTGTACGATAGGCTATTAAATCTACTAATCAAATTTGTTATTGTTAAATTTAAAATTATAATTACAAAATTATCAATGCATATAGTATTTTTTAAATATTTTTAAATATTTCAAATAAAATTTTAAAATATTATAAAAAAAATTTTAAAAACATATCAAAAAAATATTTCATAAAAATTTTAAAAATATTTAAAAATAAAATTAAAAAATTTTCAAAAAAAAATATTTCACAAAAATTTAACAAATATTTTAAACAAATTTCCAAAAAAATATTTTGCTGAAAAACTGGTGAACATTTTACTGACAACAAATCATTGTAATGGCAAAAAGTCAATGTTTCGGGTTTACCCGGTAAATACGGTATATAATATAATATTTATATTCAAATTTCATTATCTCGAGAGTCTCGAGGTAATAAATTTTAGGATTTGATTGTCTCACTAGTAACTATATGCTATTCCACAAAAGTAGAGTTATGTTGCGAGGCGGTTGTCGCCTAAACTTTACATTACAAGTTTTATTAAAAAGTTAAAATGATATAGTTACTATAAAATATAGCCTAAATAAACAGAATGAATTCGTAGACTCAAGTATAATACAAATTAGTAGAATATTAATTAGTAGAATATTAATTAGTATAATATTAATTAGTATAATAATATTTTTAATAAATATATTTTATTTAAGATGATTTTATTTTATAAAAATATTAGTTTAGGAAATTATTTTATATAAAAACGAATGGCACCTTCCTGATTAAATATAAATATAATACTTTATATTTTATAAGTAATTTTATTATATTATAAAATATAATTTATAATCATTATTCAAAATAAATATTGTGGAAATTTCAATCATTCAAAACTTCTCTAAATTAATTGAAATGTATAGCAAAGAAACAATAATATATAATTTCATACTTTTTAGGATTTTTTATTCAATAGGTATATTATGCAATTTATCAATCTTTTAAGATTTTAATATTTTGTTCAATATCACGATAATGTATTATAAAAATTTGATATTTTTATTTTATAAAATATAAATTCTATATAGATTATAATAATATCTTTCAATATACTCAATTTTGTATATATTTTCTAAACAATAAATATCTTATGTAGATCATCATATTTTAATGTTCGAAAAAAAATAACAATAAACAAAATATTAAAAAAAAATAGTAAATGAAAAGAAAACATTTAAATAGTGGTATGGAGTTAGTCATTTTATTTATAAATAATTAACCCTTCTTAATACGCATTTCATTATAATATATTAACAAGCTATGTGTCACCATTTAAATATTACCACAATAATCAGATAAATCTATTATATCTGTTTTTTTTTCTAGAATGAATTTTTCATATTAAATTTATATGTTACATAAAATATATGTATAACTTTATTATCTACCGCTAATTCACCTAGCAGTAGCAAATAAAAATAGTGATACACATACATTACCACCACCACCACCACCACTACCACCACAACAACTATCACCACCACTACCGCAACCACCACTACCACAACTACCACCACCACCACTATACACAATACACTAATTTCACCATTGCCTTCTCTTTCCTCACAGATATTTACTAATGGCTTGTGATGGACTGTGGAAATCATTTGATAACAAAACTGCTATAGAGTTTGTGGATGCAATCATTAAAGTTTGTTATTTATCAATTATAATTATTCCTATAGGTGTAGGTATATGTATAGGTGTAGGTTTAAGTGTATAAATAGGTGTAATTAACGATATATATATATATATATATATTAATAACATCATTCATTATGGTTTATACATTTACGAGTTGACTATCTATACTAGGATACCAGTAAGTTATTGTGTACTGCGCTATGTGTTTAAGTACACAAGTATAGGTAGACATTGCCGTACACCTGTATAGTATAGCCCTACTTTAGTAGTGATAACAGAAGCAGCACCAGTTATCTCAGGGGATGTTAGATTATTAGCCTAGCCTACAGTAGCATACCTAAGTAGATTCACGATTATAGTCGATAGCATAGATGCTATCGACTATCTAGCAAACGTTTTTATTTCACGATTCTAATTATACACATTAATATTTATCTAATTCTATAAAAATATCTTAAAATCTAAATATAAATATTTCACAAATAATTAATGTAATTATATGAGCGTGTTATATAACTGTAAATATTAATAAATGTAATATTTTCATTACTACCTTACACATTATATTCATTCGAATTCATCTCCCCTACATACATAAACCCGTCGACCTCTAGGAATACACGGACGAGAGTAAAGGTGAAGGTCGTTCGCTGGACAGGAAGGCGATGTACTCGGCGGCCTGCAGTCGTCTGGCCGGAGAGGCGGTCAAGCGTTTGACCGGCGATAACGTAACCGTCCTCATCGTGGACATACACGAGCTAGAGGTCAAGGTCAATGATGTGGAGGCGGCGGCGGCGCAAGAGTGAAGAAGACGTACTCTTATTTATTTATTAGGTGAATTCATATAGGCTGTCCAATCTCCTATTTAACAGTATATATATGTTTATATATATATATGTATATGTGTATATACTGATATGTAAATATGTATAATTATATATACGTGTACATTATCTCGTGTACGAAGCATTGACAACGAATTCTATTTAGATAATTTCTCGTCCTCCATTATATACAGCCACAGTATCGAGTTTCTCTTGATTGTTAATTAAATGCGCGCGCACACACGTACACATATTAATTGTATTTATCGCATTTGTATACCTTGAAAAGGTAGCGCCCCCCGTATCAGTTTTAGGACACCCAGTGTTCGTGTATCCGACATGCTCAGCATACGATACATTGTTTTACAACGGAGTCCGTACTATTTGTTTGTATTCATATTCATCTCGTGTCTGAGGCATCCATTTTAAACTAACCGACTATTATTATCATCATCATTATTATATTACCGTTGAAAACCACCAATATTAATTAAAAACCTGGTAGTGTATTATATTTATTGTTATTATGAATGGATTCGAGTGCGATTTCATTTTTAATACGAATATAATATTTAATGTTCTTGTTTATTTTCATTATTGAATATGTATAATTATGTATTTCTAATATTTAACATTAAGATTGGTAAATTATGAGTATTAAATGTTTATCATATAAGGCCGTATATAATATATTTGGATAGGTTATACTATATATTATCATATGATATAGGCTTACTCTCTGATTAAGCCTAAGTTAGTGTTTACTTATGTCATTTGTTATAATATTTACTATAATCCTCATTACATAAATATGCCTATTTATATATATATATATATATGATGATGATGATTTTATTTAAACATAATTCAATAGTATAATTCTTATAGTATGACAATAATATATAAAAAACAATAAATAAATGTAATAATTAGTACAGACAAGTGTACAACGTGGCAAAAAATATATATATATATATATATAAATTGTAAAACAATATTGTTTAATTTCCGCATTTATTTTCTTTAGTGATAGATTTATAGATTTCGTATTTTAATATAATATAATTGTATACATTTCCAATTTGATATATTAATTATGAAATATATAATTTGTATTATTATTAAAGGGATGTCACACACCTAGTTTTGGTGAAAATAATTGTTTTATTTCATAATACTATTCTATGATATGTTTTTTAATATCTGTATACTAATTATTCGTGAAAACAGTCTAGAAATGAAATAAAAGTGGTTTATACATATTTGTTATATAATGTATTCATATATATTCAAATTCTGTTTTCTCTAAATAATGAATTCACACTAACAATGCATGTATAAAGACTATTATAACTGTATTATTAATTTTGTTTGTATTATACAAATAACATATGTTTATATAATCCCATAGAGATATCTTTCATAAATATTATTTTCTAATAATAATAAAAATAAAATTTATATAGAATATATAATAATTTAAAACACATATACAATAGGCTATATATTAGAAATATATGTCTATGCAGGTATACATGCATATATTATAAATAAAATACAACAAAAATAGATTGATTCAATGAATAGAATTATGTGTGCCAGACTATTAATAGACCATATGCTGCCTATCAATTTACATGGTAAACTGTGAAATGGCATCATGAATGGCTATCAATATGCACATTTCCTGCACAAAAGTATTATATTTAAAAATAATCTTCGAAAAAATAAGGGAATTATATTAATGAAAAATAATAAATTCTATTTAATTTTCATTGTAAAGTATTTATCAATAATAAAAGATATAAAACACTTAATTATTCGATATTATAAAAATAAGTTAGTATATACAGATTAGTATGCGAAGTAGCAACAAATAGTATACCATTGAGAAATCACCATCCTACGACTATCACAGTGCATGCCAGCATTATATTTATAATAAGAATTCATTAACCATAACATGGTTATTTATTAATTCACAGGTTACTGTGATACGGCTTATTAACCTACATACATTACCATTATGTAATGCTATTATTATCCTACAATTGTAAAAGATAATAGTAATTGAATGTATAATTACAATAGTGCAGATAGTGTAATATAGATAATAATGTATACATATAAGATAAGATCCTATAGGATCTGTAAAAAGAAAACTAAACTTAACTGAGAACTTAAATCGTGATTAAACTTATATTATATTTTATCATTAACATGTGAATAATAATATCAATACATTTTGAATTTCTTATTATTTATAAATTATAATTGAATATTTTATAATATACATTTATTTTTCAATACATATATATATATATATATAACAATTTCTATATTATCAAATAATTATATATATATATATATATCAATTAATTACATACTTGTATAACATTTGCAACTTATTACAGTACATTTACCTAGAATAATGTGCAAATAATAGTATTACAAGGCATCGTGGTGGACTTGGTATATATTTATTAAGAATATTATAATAAAAAAAGACTCAAGTTATGGACAAAATAAGAGTAAGACAAATGAAGTTATATAGGTTATACAGTTAATATGTACAACATATCTAATTAAACTTATACAAACCATTCACTGTACTTAGTTTACAAAATATAAGTATAATACACACGTTATGGTATACATATATATATATATATATATATATTAATAAACTATTTATAATATTAATGTTATGTAAAATATAACTTTAATAATAACAATGCACTTTTACTAATAATAGTTTATTAATTATTGGAAAAAGTAATGTAACAATATTGTAGAAGATTTAAAAAACTCGAAAAGTTAATTATTTTTAAAAGTGAAGTAATTCAAGATATAAGAGTTTAATATTAAAATATCTCAAGTCATCCATTAAAACGCTGTATTAATTGATGGACTAAAGAAGAAATAATAAATCATACAACTATAATTGTTGTGTTACTATAGTAGAATAATTCTCTTATATTTATAAATAGGTACATCAATCTGGTTTCAAAGATTTTTCCAGAGAAATATGTTGGTGGTTTCTCTCTAATATTATACAACCTCACAAATATATCTCCTCAATACTAGTTCTACCTCTTCCTCTTTTCCTCTCATTAGTATTGATGGTCACATCATAATTCTGTACTTAATCTTGGATTATTGCTTATATATTAGACCTACTCATATAGCGAATATTATGAAAACTATAGTTTATATATATATATATACTTTAATCTTGTTAAATTGTGCACATTAGGAAAAGGCTTAGCTTACTCCACCCAATACACGGCGTGCATCCACTCACAAGTATCCTCATTAAATCCTTGTTCCGTCAGTATTCATTATATTTCTCTTTGTCTTTACATTATACTATTATTTGATTGTAACCGTAACATTCGTGCATATTTTCTGAATTTTTCTTATCAATAGATAAGGTCATATCCCATAATTTTATTCAATTTAGATTTTTTTTTAAAATTCCCCAATATTATTACTCTTTTTAATTAACCATTATCCATTTTTACTTCATTACTATTATATAACTGCTCTTTAAACCTTACGATACTAATTAACTTCCTTATAATTAAATACATGTTTTATAAATTTATAATGAGAGTATACTCTCACCTCCAATTAGTTTAATCCGCATAAATTCCTCTTTTATCCAGTCTCATCATAAATTATTTAATTTAGTATCATTATGCTATGAGACTTATTTTGTATACTGTTATTTATCATTTTCTTCTTAGGTATACATGAAATATATCTATTGTCCAGTACACGTATGAGTTTCGATAGGGTTGGGGAGGGGGAAATACCCCAATGACCTTACCCTCCATGGATGGTAATGTGGGCACATTTATAATTTAAATTAGATACGCTACAATGTAAACATGATTCGGCAATTCTCTTTTATATCATAAAATGTATATATATATATATATATATATATTGCTTACTTGCTTAATTTCGAGGATGATCTTCATCGGCTACTCGAGCATCAGTATGAGTCAACTCCCGCAAGATATCTCTATCGAGCATGCTGGTTCTTATCTCTTCCTTCTCTAGGAGACCAGTGTCCTTTTTAACACATCAATATAGTTCAATCATCGGTGACCTCTGTTAGCTTTGCCTTGTGTGGGTTCCCATAAAATGAGCGGGTGTGTTGATAGTTCCGAATGCCATATACAGTGATCAGCCATTCTCATCCTTCTGGATTTTATTTTAGATGAAACAAGAGGTAGTTTACCATACACATTTTTATTTGTGGAGTGTTCTTGCCAAGATATATTTAGGGCTTTACGAAGCATTCGCGTGTATTCACCTATGTGCCATCCAGTGATTTCGGCTGTTGAACAGTCAGTGTCCATATGGTCATAATACTCAGATCCATAGGTTAATACACTTTCTACGGTTGCTACAAAGATTCTTCTTTTAAGTGGTACGTTTATCTTAGACTTTCATATAATGTGCATGCTATGTAATGCGTTCCATGCTAGAGCATTTCTCACTTTAATGTCCTTTTCTGACGAGCTGATCCAAGAACCAAGGTATTTGAAGTATTTTTTGACTTGTAATATTTGACAATCAGCTGTTTTTAAGACTATTGATTCTGGTGTGTTAAAGGCCATTACTTTGGTATTTTTTGCATTCAGACTCTAATCTTAGAAGTAACTCCCTGGATTGACTTACAGTGTTAGATAATAAGGCTATATCATCAGCAAAATCTAAATATGTTAAAACAGTTGGATGCAATCTTCGACTTCTGCGATGGACAATAGTAAATCATAATTCCACTTAATGTCCGTTGATTGATTTTCTCATTGCATAATCTAGTAAAATAATAAATAGATAAGTTGGTAATGTATCCCCTTGTTAACTCCTGATACTATGTTGAACTCTTCAGATACACTATCTGGTGAGTATACTTTGTCTCTAGTATTAGCATAGCTCCCATTTATTACATCGACAAGCTTATCATGTATTCCATATGATCTAAGTACTTTAGCCACCTTGCCTCTATGTATAGAGTCAAATGCCTTCTTGAAGTCAATAAATGTAAAGATAGCTGGTAAATTCTTATCCTTAATTACCTCCAGAATCCTTCTTATTGCTAGTATCTGGCAGACTGTTGTTCTCTTCTGTCTAAATCCATTATGATTGTAAAAAAAAGTAGAGGATCTTGTACCGGACGTATTCGATTGAGTATCATACGATTGTAAGGTTTGAGAAGTGAGGCTAATTCCACGGTAGTTGTTAGCTTTGGTGAGATCTCCCGATTTAGGTACAGGTACTATGTTAGAAATGTTACATAGGTCAGGATGTTCAGTGAACAGTGTTCACTATTTATATATGACTTGTTTATGATATCAAGCACAATTTCATCAATTGGAACACATTTGAGTACTTCTGTCATTATACCATCTTCCCCAACGCTTTTTTCAAATTTTATTGATATTTTCACTCTCTTATATTCATCAAGTGTAAATATGTCATATTTTATATGTAAGTTTTCAAAAACTGCATGTATTTCTTCGTTTTCATTTGTCACTTCAGGTGAGTTCCCGAGAAGTTTTCTGAAGTGTTCATACCATTGAACAACTCTATCCTCTGAATTATTACTATTTAACTTTCTTTTCCAACTCTTCGTCATTAATTACTTTATACATTTGGAATATCTCTATACATTTCTTTTGTTTGTATAGAGTTCGATTACTTTGACATTATTTCTTAATAAGTTCTTTATGTGCTGAAGTTATGGCTTCCCGAGCATTAATAATTCGTGGATCTTGAGAATTCAATTTCATTTTAAGTTTCGGAACTTTCCTCATGAATCCTACCGCTGTCACCTTAATTGCTTCCACCAACCGTTCATACCTTTCTGACATTGTTTCTTCATCTAGTCCCTGGATGTTAAACTTATTCCGTACTTCAACTGCCACCTCTCTTGTAGTTTATCTTGGTCCCTTAAATCGCTCCAAACATACTTGGGTTTAAGTTTCGCAATCTGCTTTGATTCTCTGAGACTTAGTGTTACATTCGCTACTACGATTATGTGGTCTGACCCAAAGATATGAAAGTGTTATATGCCTCACAATTTCTTATGTTTTTCCTCCATTTCTTTCTCACTAATATATAGTCTAGTTGGTGTTTCGTCATGTGTGGTGACATCCAGGTCCATAACTTTCCTCTTTTCTTTTTAAATTGTGAGTTAGCTGCTACTAGCTGGTATTTTTCCATCATTTCTATGAGCCGACTTCCATTATTATTTGTTGATGTGTTGTAAGTGTATTGCACATTTTCTGGTCCCATCCTTGCATTCATATCACTTAATATGAGCAATCAGTTGTGGGATGGTACTTTTTCAATAGTTGTTCGAAGTTGCTCATAGAAAGTATGCTTGATTACTTAATCTTCATATTCATATGGTTCATATGTAACGATAGTAGTTAATACCGGATTACTTTGAAAGTTAGCTATCATAATTCTATTCGTAACTCGTTTTTTGTTTATAAGACTTTTACTTGCTTCTTTGCTAATGATGATACCCACGCCACCATTAGCTGATTATACTTGATTTCTCCATGCTGATACGGTGTATAGATCGTATCCATGGTCAACATCGTACCTGTTAATTTCTTGTTCCCTATATACTTAGTGTACTTTTATATGTTCTTATATAGGATCTTATATAGTATCTTATCTACCGCATATATATATATATATATATATATTATACTTTCGAATATTCGCTGTCATCTATTCTGTTTTTTTGTGTAGTACCTTATCAACTTCTCTGATATCCAGAGTTTGTACATTGAAAGTTGCTATTTTTATATTTTTCTACACTGTAATAATTTCGCCTTAGCATCTCGGCACGTCTCAATCTCACCCCTCCCCGTTGGGTTTAAAGGTGCGACGTCATTACATCATTGTGGATGTGCGTTGTTTGCGCTAGCTGGTCTCCTGCGGACTCCCGCCGCGGGAAGTATAGGATTTGTTGTTGTTGTTGTGTTTATAATTTTGCTATTCATTGCTAGTGGGTACAGGTGCACCCTAACAAGGGTCGCAACTCCTCTCGTCAGGTTTATGGTGAGTTTTCCTTCTCATTCATCCGTATAATATATATATATATATATATATATATATATATATATATATTGACAACATTATCAAATTAGAACTAATATTTATAAAGCTATACAACATTATCTAAAAGTGCCACATTGCCAATATTTCACCTACTCTCATTATTTAACTTTTTGTAAAGACTGACCTACATCGTACTTTCTGATATTAATACATTTCCTCCATTATGAATGATATTCGTTATTAACCCTAATAGACATATTCATGTTTTATTTGTTACCATATCACACATATATAGGGGAAAGTAACCTAATACGGACACTTTAACAATAAATGGTCTCAACATTTGATGACTCAATTGTTGTATTCAAAAATTACAATATATTAATGTTTTATGATTATAGATATTATTGTGATTTTAAAGTTTTATTTAATCTTGTTATTCAATAGATAGCGGGGGTGTCCGTATTCGGTACCCATGTCCGAATACGGACACCATATATACAACTAGATAAACTATATATTATTGATGAACCAATCAGATAAATTAAAATGATATTATTTATAATTAGTTTTATGAATAATTTAATAAAATTTAATGAACCAATTAGATAAATTACAATTAAATTATTTATAATTAGTATTATGAATAATTTAATATAGTTTAATTAGTAATTAATTTATTAATTTTTATTATTTTATTAATTAATAATACAAGATAGGTTTAATAATATTATAACGCACGCGATTTTGATGAAAATCAGAATAGTTGACAAGCTGCGCGCTGATTGCTTATAGTGTGTCCGTATTAAGACATCTAGAGTGTCCGTATTAGGGACTTATATGAGATCTAGATATATGCTTATAACTTAATTAATATTTGATAACAAATATAGAAATTATGTATATAATGTTTAGAATGCTTTAGTTTTTAATAATATATTGTTATTTTTTATATCTATACATTTGTATATTCTTGAGAAGGTTTTATGTAGACATTTTTTTTTCATAAATTTAAAAACGTAATAAAAAAATTAGTTTATTGGATATATCAGCAATATTGTGTATAATTAAAAAATACCTTTTTAGACTAATTATATAATTATGAATATTTTTTCATTAACATTTATTTGTAGGATTTATGGTTTCTGAGATAACGAGAGTGTCCGTATTCGTTTACTTTCCCCTAATAAAGTAATAGTTTACACTCATATTATTAAGATTAAATTAAGTGTATTCATTGAAATGTATTTACTCCAAATTTATTATACATACCCATGGGTAAACTAAATTACCTTAAGGTAATATTACTTATATATCACATGTGATATATGCAATTACTATAGTATACTAATATTGTACCTATCAATTAGTGATATATTAATCCTACAATAGTAGGATTTATCATATAGGTATATCATATATGTATCAGTATATTGTCAGGTTATTACTTGTCTATATAATATAGATTACTAGATACCATAACATTACCTATACTTAGAGATAAACGATATTATGCTTATCAATTAAAACTTATACTCTCACTAATTCATCTTATAGTATAATTCTATTAAATTCATAATTATTATTGTAAGCATATGTTCCTTCTATTATATTAATAATTCTATTACAAATGTATATTCCTTCTAATATTATATTCATAATTATTATTACAAGTATATGTTCCTTTTATTAAATTCATAATTAGTATTACAAGTATATATTCATTTTATTAAATTCACAATTATTATTACAAATATATGTTCCTTTTATTAAATTCATAATTATTATTGTAAGTATATGTTCCTTCTATTATATTCATAATTATTATTACAACTAAATGTTATTTATCTTAAATCTGTGAATAAACTCGCTTCTCCTGAGATATTTTATGTAATATGTTGTAAATCTTCAATATAGAACATCACAATAACAGTATCGGTTCTCGTATTCCGTATATGTAAATATAGTTATCAGAAGTTCAGTACCGTTTATCTATCACAAATATACGCATATACACATACACACATATACCTATATATATATATATACCTATATATATCACTTTGTTTACATAGCAACCAATATATAGTTGTGTTAATAACTGCTTAGCTTTTAAATATCTTTTAATTGTATTATTATTATAAAGATAAGTACGTATTCATTTATTTTTTATATTATCTATTATATTAATATATATTAATATTAATATCCAACTTATTTGAAATACATAATAGTTGTCTTTAAATTATAATCATATCTTATTTAGATATAATTATATTTAGTATTTGTTTACATTTTATTATAACAAAATAAAAATCCTAACAAATAAATAATAATCACAAAGATAATAGAATTATAAATTCGATAAATTAATTAAATTCAAATATATATTACATACTGTTTATGTATATTCATACTTAGCTACATTATTTACTATTTATAAAATTAATTAACTAGTAGTTTATAATAATATTATAACTGATATTCTCCCGTGGATCTCCCTTGGGAATTTGCTTTTGGTAGTCGGATCTACCAACCTTCATTTGAGGTTAGCTACCAACTTACACCTAGATAGTCTACTGCTGTATTTACTTACATACAGATCCATCAATTCTACCTCGGACGATACACTGCCTTACATCTCAGACAATCGGACCATCATTGCCCGGCTGCCACCAAGCATACCAGGAGCCTACTAAAGTCAACCGGTGCTTGTCAAGTCAACTCGTCATATAGCAAAACGGACTGAATACCAAACTTCTTCAAAAATATCCCTGTTACGACCAGTTTTTATACATTTATTATTATATTTATTATTATCTATTTCATTCAATTTAATCCCACAATCTCAAGTATACCATGTCCTCAAATTGTTCACATTGTAACCTTCCCGCATGCGAATATTATCTCAAATGTAAAACATGTCCATCTATTTTACATTATAATTGTTTATACCCCGCAGCTATTATTTCTAAATCCTGGTTTCATTCTAAAAACCCCCCTCCCGCTTATGCTATTGCTATATTTAATTCACCTAACTTCATCTTCTCATGTTCCTCATGCCTAGCCTTAAATAAGTTTCCTTCGACTAATCATACAACTACTCCACCCATTACTATGCCATATTCACCTTCTACTTTAACTGACAAATCTATACATAATACTTGTTCCAAGGTAACGCCAAATATAACATCTGATATATATTCTTCTACTACGACTATTAATATCCATCCCAAGCATAATGCTAATACCCAGCCCAATGATAATACGTCTAGAAACATTCCAAAGCTAATGGACTTAAAATTTTTCTCAAATCACACACCAACCCCTATATTATCTAGTTCAACTTCCTCAAAGTCTTCATCCATACGCTCCATAGATAATTCCCTCATACTAGTACTTGAACACCTTCTTCCTTATGAAGTTAACTATAATTTCATAGTATCATTAATTGACTATATAAAACTTCCACATTCTTATATTACTTCTGCCTCATTTCTTACCAGTACTGCTATATTACGTTTCACTAATATTTCTGCTCGTGATATATGTTTCTCCTCCCTTCTAAAAATCTCACCACATAGTAATTTTAAGCATATATTTATTCGTCATTATTTACCTGACTCTACTAGACTTCTTGGTAAGGTACTATATCATGCCCTAAAACAAAAACTCACGCCCATTTTGTATAAAGTATTTTTTAATAATCGTTCCCAAACATTTGAACTTAGGGATAAAAAAAATCCTCTTTCATATCCCCCTTTTCTCATCCCTGAATCTGATCTAACAAAATGGTTTGATTCTTTTGATCACTATAAGAAATCATTTATAAATAATTCTTCCTCTCAAGCCTGACTATCCTCTAATATAGCCTTGATCAATATTCGCTCCTTGAGATCAAATATATCCCTTCTGTTCCCATACCTTAAATTACAAAAATTTATTATAATCGCATTAACTGAGACCTGGATTTCTAATAATGACTCTGATATATTTGCCTCCATCTTGGACTTTGGATATACACTCTATCTCGCTCCACGACAAATGGGCCGTGGTGGTGGGGTAGGATTTATGATACGTAATGATTTTTACCTATCTCCATCCATTTCATTCCCCCCCTTTTCATATAGTGATTGTATTTCGCTGACCCTCAAGCTTCCTAACTTAACTCTACATCTTACCGTTATCTATCATCCCCCAAAACCTGAAACCAGTTTATTCTTTGATGAATTTCATGATTTTATCCATAAACTTCCTTCATCTTCATCCTATCTACCAATAGTTCTTGGTGACTTAAACTATCACTATAATTCTCCCATCTATCCCCATGGTGACTTTAAACTCCTAACTGAGTCTCTTTCCTTGTGCCAACATATATCATTTCCTACCCATTCTAGTGGCAATACACTTGATATGATATTTACACCCCTATCCAGTCCTCTTCTTAGATGTATAAACCCTAACTCCTTTCAAAAAATTGAACTACTAACTGATCATTTTATTATTGAATTCTCTATAAATCTAAAATTCACAAATATTAAAAGAAAACGTATTACATATAGAGATTTTAAGTCTATCGACCTACCAAGATTTGTAAACAATATCAAAACTGAGATCTCTTCTTCAACTTCCCTCTGTCCGGTACTCCTAAACTCCACTCTCCTAAATATTATCAATATACATGCACCTACAAAAACTACATTAATTACCGACCGCCCTTTTTCTCCCTGGTTCTCCCACGAACTTTTCATCTTCAAGAAGAGTGTTCGAAAATTTGAGAAGAAATTTCTTAAAAATCCTTCTACTGAAACTAAATTAGCACTATCACTAGCTAGAAAAAATTACAAATCTACTATATCTCGTTCGAAATCTATCTATTATAACAAAAAGATAGCAATGATATCCTCCAATCCTCGCAAATTATTTAAAATAGCAAATAAAATTCTCTCTCCTCCAGATGAAAAAATCCTCCCCATTTTACCTAACACGTCAAATTTTCAACTGTGTTCTCTTTTTGAAAAATTCTTTAACCATAAAATTGCAAGCATTAATAATATTATTTGCGCATCTACTCAACCCATACTCAATCCTACCATATATATTACCCATCATATTGACTCATTAAGTACATTCACTATTCCTTCACTGTATGAAGTAAATGACATACTCATGAAATCTCACTGTACCTCCCCCACTGATCCCCTACCTTTATCATTATATCACAAACTTTCACCCTTATTTTCTCCTATTTTCTTGGATATTATTGCGAACTCACTAAACTCTGGCCAAGTTTCACCCTGTCTCAAGACTGCCATAATATCCCCTATTCTAAAAAAACAAAACTTAGACCCAAACTCATTTAGCAATTATCGCCCGATCTCCCACCTACCCTTATTAAGTAAAATATTAGAAAGAATTGTTTCCAAACAACTCATAGCCCATGTAAATAAAAATAATCTTTTCGACCCGTTTCAAAGCGCTTTTCGTAAGGGTCATTCAACCGAAACAGCTCTCCTACGTATTACTGACACTATATTATCTACCTTAAATAGCAACACGTGTTGCCAGCTAATCCTACTTGATCTATCATCTGCTTTTGATACCCTGGACCATAACATATTAATCTCGCGACTTACTTTAATGGGTATATCTGGCTTAGCATTAAAATGGTTTACTTCATATCTCACTAACAGGAATATCTCTATTATGATTGACAAATCTTACTCGCCTCTTTCTCCTCTTAACCACGGTATTCCCCAAGGATCTGTTCTAGGTCCATCCCTCTTTTCTATTTATATCCGCCCTATTGCTGATCTAATTAAGAAATTTCCAAATATCCACTACCATATTTTTGCTGATGATATCCAACTGTTTACCTTTTTCCCTATAAATTCTCATAATACCATTAACTCTGAATTAATCGAGTGTGCTAACTCCATAAGATTATGGCTCCTCTCCAATAAACTACTAATTAATTCCTCTAAGACTACTGTACTTAACATATCTACTTCTGAAACTTCCTTTCCAAACTTTACTCTAAATAACATGATTATTTCTCCTTCTCATTCCTCCAAAAACCTAGGATTAGTATTTGATGACAAATTATCATTTAAGAATCACATATCATCCATTACAAAATCATCCAACTTTCATCTCTTCAGAATTAAAAAAATACGGACATCACTTTCCAGAAACCTTACTAAAACTCTAATTAATGCTCTTGTACTTTCACGTATTGACTACTGTTCTTCCCTACTGAATTTACTTCCTGCTAAAGCTACTGCTCCACTTAATCGGATTATCCGTTCCTCAATACGTACTACTTACTGTTTAACTCGACTGGATCACTCTACTACAACATCTCATCAATCATCTCGTATGTGGCTACCCTTCTCCCTCAGGTGTAAATTACGTATACTATCTATAATCCATAAATCAATATATTCTTTTACCCCTAGCTATATCTCTGATCTAATTAAAAAACGTACTATATTATCTTCTCTTCGTTACCAAAATGCTCCTCTACTTATCTCCCAGAACTCTAGTAAAACTTCCCTAAATTCTAGAGCTTTTAAAAATTCCGGTCCAACCCTATGGAATTCCCTCCCTCCTACCATTCGTTCTATTAGATCCCACAAAAGATTTATAAATCTTACTTCTTCTTTTCTCTCTACCCATAATCATTAAATCATCCAACTTATTATTTGTATCCGTGTTATATTAAATTTATATCATTATTAAATCGTTATTGTATTATTATTATCTTATTATTATATAACACTATACTATATCAATGCAGTCTGTAGTATATACAACTACACCATATCAATGCAGACTGTAGTATATAATAGTCCTTTATATTGTTTATTATTGTTTTTCCGTTGTATATTGAATGTATATTATTATCAAATTATTATCGTATTACTATTATTTTATTATTATTTTCTTCCCGCACGAGCGAAGGGGTCTACATGACCCTATTTTAGTGCTAATAAACTCAATATATCATCATATATATATATATATATATATATACACATAGATATAACAAATAAAATATCAATTTTAAATGGTATACCATGACTATGTAATGTTAACTTTATGACGAGAATTCTTACGTTATATGAGGGTAACGTTCCTACGTGTTATATAATACATGTTACATGTATTAACAATACGCCTATTGTGCATAATAGGCGTATTGTTTACATCTCGCTATATCTCGATTGATATCTCTAGTTATCTCGCTCTATAGATATTTTATTTGTAGTGTAATTTGAATTGTTTATGTGATCAATATGAAGTATTTGTTTATCTTGTCCCTAGTTATTATGTAATTATTTATTTATCTCTTAATACCCATATACATATACATCATTCCAAATTTCTTAATTATTATACTATGAAAATATTCAAATTAATTATGTTTACATTTAATATTGAATGAGTACGATTTTAAAAGATATCAACCCATTCTTATCAATCTTACATCGCTATGAGATACCGAAGTATTATAAGTACAATACGTGTGTATAATAACCTTTCAGTATCATGATTTACAACTCTAATTGAAATACGGCAAATTAGAATCGCGTATACGCGCATCTAGGTAATGCTAAATAGTATCTATATCATAATTAATAGAGCGTGAACGCTTTTTACGAACGATTAAATACGTGCATTTCGCCGAGGTGCAATAACCGAGCTATTCATAGAAGACCGGCGGTGTATTTATAGTCGGGCGTTAAGATAGCGTTTCGAGTAATACGACCGTCGCTCTATCGCGGAGCTATGATTTATAACCGAGGTGTCGGTGTATCACGATAACGTGGCACCGGAATAGATATGACGTCATATATGTCGTAGTATCGATTGTTTATTTCAATATCGTGTGTTATCGTTAGACTATATATTGTATTACATTAATAATCAACAAATGGGTAGATTACAATCGTTTATTAATATCACTACGAGAGTAAAGTTAAACGGATGCATTCTGGGTAGTGGCGGTGGAGTTGTGTGGTTCCGGTTGTGCCGTGGCCACACGCTGTGTCACCGATTAGAAGCAGAGGTTCCTGGAAATAGAGAGAGGGGGGTTAGAATTAATGAAATTAACGAAATTAAAAAATTAAATAAATGAATATTTTGTACAGTTAACGTGAATGTAATCATTGTATTATCATCACTCTTGTTGTCGTTGTTGATTTGTTTGTTATGTAATTAACTATACTGTCGACGATATACATTTGAAATATTTTCTAACGATAATAAAAGTCAGAGGATATAAGTTATTGAAATAAATACAGAAGAATACGAAATTAAAAAACAACTAAGATTTAACATAATGTATAGTTACTAATGTTAAGTTTAATTACCATACATGTTCTTAATATATCAACAGTAATTATGTAACGAGTATCGAATTATATAATCACTAACATAATATTAAGAGCACTACTTCTAACATTTATAGATATCTATAATTATTGCAAATATTACTCGAGTCGGATCAAGCCACCTTAACGACTACCGGTTCGTAGCGGTTACGGGCGCGCTACTAACTCGGGAACTTCGATGCACTCCATACCGTCGACGGAGCAAAGTTCGCACTGTACGCACTTTCCGTGGATCATACGACGTTGACCCATCATGTCGTCGGAGGTTACGGTCAAAGCGGGGGATCCGTGTCCGGCGATGAAAGAACAGCTGAATACTCCGGCTGTAGGGGTAGGGCGGGGGCGGTGGTTACGCCATTGTTACGTAATCGTTACGTCATCGTCTAGCAATTACGTCATTACGTAATATGTATGCGTGCGTATATATATGTTAATAATTATCTTAATCGTAAAATTAAAAAATTCTAATATTAATATTATTATTGCGAGAAAAGTAATTATTGTTCTTATAAATTATATATATATATATATATATATATATATATATATCGGTAAATGTTACGCAATAATTATCAGCGCGCGTTTACCGAAGCGTGACTAACTGAATTCGTCTTGTACGGCTTGGATGTAATGCCTCTTGCGTCCGATGGGGTTAACTCCTCCGGGTCCGGAAGCTCCGTAGGGGCTGTTAGGACCGCCGGGTCCTCCCATGCGGTGCATACGACCTTCACCCAGACGGATCTGGTCGTGTTGCTGGACATCGGGGAATGGTCCGTGCCCGGAGGCGACGGCAACCAGGCAACAAAGAAGGGCGAAGTTCAGGCAAGCGTTCATGTCGATACGTGAGGAGCGAATGGCGATGGTTTGACGGCTGCTCCGCGTTATATAGACGCACGCCACGGCGAGTGGGGCCACGTGACGCGGTTAGGGGCGGGGCTTATTGGCGATCGGTTCGGCAGCCGGAGTAGAAGCGACGACGTGGCGCTGATTTACGACGCGAAACTATTTTCAGATCGCGTCGGACACGATCGAACTTTTTAGGTTTCTATTTTCGGTACTCGTTATATTCTAGTATCGTTCGAGATAAACAAGTTCGCTGTATACGAATACTATAGAGTTGTACACGAGAGAGAGAGAGAGAGAGATAGAAAGATAGTTTCGATTTATTTATACATTTACGAATACGAAATGTACTATTAGTACGATTTGTGAATTATGATAGATAACGAATCTGTTCTATGTTTTCGTCGACTTTATTTGTAAATATAATTATAAATTCAGAGATTTATTTCATATATGTGATTTAATAAGCCGCTAAATAGTACGGTACTATTAAATACACAGAGTATAATGTGTATATACTACTTATATGAATATTATATATAATAGCTGAATAAAATATATTAATATCTATAGAAATTAACCTACTTATTTTCGAAATAAATATATTTTCAAATACTAATAGCTTTCATAAAATGTTATTACATCATATATTATGTATACATATTATATAATTAGGCCCAGAACATATTTATATCGTATACCCATATATACGTATACCCATATATTGTATTCGATTAGAATATGAATAGTTAAGTGATCTAAGTTATGTTATCTATACTACTGTATTGTTAAGTGTAGTGTGCTTTAGTAATCATCGATGTTAACAGAAGTTTACATTATTTCAGCATATCATTCGTAACCGTACAGTTAGATACGCGTGTTAAACTATAAGCCATATTTTAAAAACGAGTTTCTTCGTAACATTCTATAACTATATACAGTCGATAAAGTATTCGTATGTTCTTATACATGATTTAATATACACACACACACACACACATATATATATATATATATATATATATAAATTAAAAAAAGAATGGGTATAATTTAAAAAATAAATATAAAAAGAAAATTAATATTTTTTTTTGTAAATTATGCATAAATATTAATTAAATAAAGTGAATTCATAATATAATAAGTTGTATAATCTGTAATTTTCATTATTTCACAAACCAAATACTTTCATATTATTCTACAACAAGTTCTATACATTAAAATAAATTAATTTTATACATAATATAACCATATATGGTTAATTAATTAATAGTAAATTTGTCAATAATTAAAAATTATGGAATTTTATTGTTTATTTTTACTATATTATTATTTATGACCTATATATTTCTCCTATTGCTAAGGTTTTTCTAAAATAAATGTGTCTGGATATCAAGAAATTATATATCATTTATATGCAGATTATATCATAATTGTGTCACATGAAAATAACTCTAGAATAAATAAGTGTTGACATATTGAAATTATTAAATAAAAATAAAAATACTCACTTTTAATACAATCTACATTATTATACATTTTACATAACTATTCGAAGTTGTAACAATACACTATTTGATCTATAGGATACATTTTGTTTGAACAATGATGTATTAACTGCACAGAAGTGACATACTTAACTGGTGATAACGATGAACAATGATGTATACTAGTACTAATAACATAAAAAACGCAGATGTCACTCAGCTTATTCTGCCATGTAACGTAAGAAAATCACCGCCATTAAAAGCTGTCTATGTTTACTTGCAAATTATGTAATAATCGATGAACTTCACAATAGTATACTGCCGTATATTATTATTATTTTATTTTAACACCGTTTAAATATAATATATATATTGCCATTAGTGCTATAATATACTCTTTATACAGAGAGAAATTATGACAATTAATAAAGTTCAGTGGTCGCTGAATAAATAAGTTTTTAGCTTTAAAACTAAGCGTAGTAATTATTTCACGAATATCAAAGGGAAGAATCGTTCCATTCATTTGGACCTGCGATACGAAAATCTCTCCAGTGTTCACGATGACTGAAGCTTAACTTGGGTCTCTTCCAGTTGATGTACATTAGATGTTTCTTAAGCTTCGCTCTCGTATATGTGGCTGTATTAGTTCAGCTAAATATGAATACCAACGATGATGGTAGTCGAGAAGAGGTAGTACTCATAGCTTGTATTTTACAGGCGAATATAATGTGAGCCAACGAAGTTTCTTCATCAGAATAGTAATACATATGTATAATACAATATACTATACTATTCTATACCGTAGACTAACACATCTATACAATATAATCAATAACTTAAACGTGTTGTTAAAGGCACTACTAGTTTTTACTAATTTTAATCAAACGTAAATACGTAAAATGATCAACATCTATATAGATATTCTAGATAATAGATACTATAGTATACTAGATAATATACTATAGTATAGTATATATATAGTATCTATATTAATGTCTTCTCTACAAATACTACCTACATATTAAAAATAGACTCAAAATAATACATATAGTATTTTAAAACAATATTCCATCTTGCAAATCGATATATATATATATATAAGTATATATACGTATACGACATCTTAGTAATTAAAATTTAAATCTATAGATTTAAATCTATAATTTGTGATGTCGATATATCGAAACTATAAATTAAATTCAAAAATAGGACAGATATTTTCGATATTCATCTCTACTAATCTGCAAGTATCTTCCATAGATATTATATAAAAGATCGAAATTATCAATAAAAGTAAACAATACAAAATACATAACTAATCCATCTAGATAAGACATTAAAAAATATAATTATAATTATAAATTCATGATATTTTGTTAAATATTTGTTAACAATTTTAATAAATGTACTCGTTATTTATTTGTGATAATCTACAGAGTTTAGTAACTAAAGCTAACATTTATCGTCTCATATTTATCATTTATAACTATTAACTAAACTCGTGTAAATGATACCATAAAAAGAATAATTACGTATAATGTTATTATTGATTACACTTTATTGAATTAGTTATATGTAAATTATAAAAAATAATGATATATGTATTATTATTATTATTATTTAGTGAATAGATAAGTGACTATAATATCTGTGGATAAAATGCTTCTAAACTTTACTACTTACCTTCAAATTTCAGAATTTTAATTAATATCAGATCTATCAATAGTGCATTTATTTATTAACATATAAAAGTATTTACATACATAGTTAGGATATTTCTATTTACTATTATCTCGACAGTTTAGAAATGAAATAATATACTAATAGGTTACTTCTACATGATTATGATCTAGTTACTGTAATTAGTAATCTGAATAACAGTACTAATAGATGGAAACAATAAATAGGTTACATATAATAAAATGGTATTAATGGTTATAATTTGTTAAAAAGTGAGTTTAAAACAGAATAATGGAGGTTATACAATATGAGTACAATCTTCTATAGTAACCATGGTTGGGGAATGTTATAACTTAAATTCATGGATTACTTTTCATATAAAGGTAATATCGAATATATACTCAATTGATTTGTATGATAAGAACGAACATTCCGTCCTATTTGATTAAGACGTTAGGATTAAGTCGACATGCTAATTATCCGAACTAACCTTCTACACATTGTGTTCATGTAACTAGGTTGTCGTTTGTTATTATTTTATCTCGAAGTATGTGGAATCCAATAATTGTAGTTCAATAATGTCAATACATTCACATACCTAACGTTAAATCACTATGGCGAGATATAACCAGACGGCCATAATTATTTCAAAATTCACTCCAACCCAATTTGGATTATATTCATTAATTATGTGCTATCTGAAATATAATAATGAGATAAGTATATATAGGACACATCCCCTATGAAATCTCAAAAACCTTTAACCTTATAATCTGTATCAATTTCAAAGAAGAATTAATATTATTTTTCTCGATAAAACGTTTTAATTTCGTATTTTTTTTTATTTCAATAAAGTATTCTATCTTTATACAATATTTATACTTTATACTTTCGACTGTATATTTACTTAAATAAAGTATCAACCTATCAATAAACGAGGATTTAAGCCTGTGTAGAGCTAAGAGATGTGTAGCTTATAGTAGCTTATACCTACTTTGTTGTACACGAGCTAATTAGGTGTACTTATAAATCCCACAATTACAGCAGATATCTTCATTATTACATACATTACGAGTCACCAATGTGTAAAAATGATGTAATTGATGATGATTTTTAAATCCTTTAAACCCTTAATCCCCTTTGTAAATAATATACATTCGATAATGACATTTAATTAATATTTATTAATGGAATACAAAATAATATTTTGACAAAAAAAGAATGGTTAGACAGTATTTCACGACAAATTTATAATAAAATATAATACATAATTAACCAATATAATAAGTTACATATATTCATTAATACTAACATATTATATTCGAACTAAAGTACACTTATTGTGTACATAATATGTGTGCAAGTATCAACTATTTAGAAAATAAGTATTGAGTTATGATTTGAAAATTGTATTTATTTTATGATTATCATATAGGAACTATACCTTTTACAAGTATGAATGTATTAGTTATAGTGTAATACGTATATATGATAAATAAACCACTATACAAAATAAGTTTTACTTGTTTTAAATATGTTCTCTTTAAATTATTATTAAGATAATTATGTCAGAGAGTTTCAATCAGAAAAGTATTCTTCATTCCATTTATAATATTGCATTTCAATATTGAACATATGTTGCCTTTATTGTAGTATAATTTATTCGATATTATAATAGCAGTAGGTATTAACCTACTTATGGTTTTACATTACTTTTTAAATATATATATTAATAAGTAGGGTTGATTTAAATAAAATATCACTTTATACAGGATTATGTTTGAACGAGTTGAATGCATAACCTAATTATATATTTAATTGAATTGAATATGGTTTATTGAGTAGAAATAAAATATAATGCAGTATATACAATTTCTGTTCAAAGGATAGTAGCAGAGATTATCATGTAATCTATACTCATAACGAAGGTACCCTCCAATAATATAATAATACAATAATATGACAACGATAAAATTAAGAATAGTAAAACGTGAAAGAAAAAAAGAAATAAAATAATTTAAAATTATATGTACAACAAATATGAAATATAATATAATGACTTGGGTGTGTTTTACAAAATATAATTATTGTTATAATAACAATTTAATTAAGACTACAATTGAACAATACTACTTTAATCGTTACAACGTTTTGTAATTAAATAGTTACAGTGTACTTTAAATTGACTTACTATTTTTGAATGTTCTAATATAAGTACCATTCAAATATATATATATATATTATTTGAATTTATTTACGTAATTATATGACACATTTTAAAATATTTATAATTATTAATTTATTATATAGGTTGATATATCGATATATTATAACATTATATAATTTTTGTTTAAGTAAGTAATTATATTTTGTGAATAACACTTTGATTAACAATACTATATTTAATTATTAATTATAAGTAATCTATCAGGCAAATCAGATATTTTATGTTTTTTAAATATTATATAAAATAATTAATTTCATAATATACAAAATAATACAGGTTGTTATAATTGAAGGTGGTGGATTTAAGTTACAGTTCAACCTCTAGCACACATTTAACTATACGTATTTAAATATTATAATATAATTTCAGTTAGCAGAATTATACGTATTATGCTATCTTGAGATAATTACAAACGTAATGCAACTATGATTTAGAGTTTTCAAAGTTATGATTTATAATTGTTGAATTATTATTAGTACGAATATTAGAAAAACGATATTATACCACTTTAACTATTTATATTTTTGACTTATTGAAAATAATATTTTCCATATTTCATTATATAAAGACTATTATTTTTTTGAGACTATAAATATTCACTATATATTTTACTTATACATATCGGGTAAACTTTATTTGGTTTTATAATTATAAGTTTCAAATAATACAACTTTATATTTTACTTTATCATTTTAATATATTATATAATCGTATAATACTATAGTATTAGTAAATAATAATAACTATTTATTCATTTTATATTAATAATGATATGAATTAAGATCAATTTATTATCAAATACTTATTATGTATTCGTCAAAATGTGATTCTTATATAATAAAAAGTATTTTTACATTTTAAATATAGAAATAACAATAGTTTAATTCCGAGACAAACGTAAATAAACGTTATCTTATCGATTATTATATAATACCTCCACTATATTGTTAATAGTTAAACGTTTGCTATACATTTCCCTCTAGTAATTGTACGCCGTATATACAATATTATTATTCGAGAGAATGCTCACTGTTTATGGTTAATAATTAATAGTTTCCATGGCTCGCGTGCAATAAACACTATTTCTGTAAACACCAATTCGCGAAGTTATCGAAGCAGTCTATTTATAGACACAGGCGCGATGACTAATCGCCAGTGCGATCCGTCGATAGAAGAACTGAGGTGGCCATAAAAAATCTAAACGAGCGACTCCGTCAGCACGATACAGGACTGAATTAACTCGAATGGTCGTGTCGTAATTCAAGATCTAAAAACGTAACGCACTCAAGCGCGACGCTCCCTGACTATATATACGCTCTGCGTCGACCGAATAGAGCATCATCTTTACTCGGAGATCATCAACTCACATAGCAGATATGTTGAAGTTATTAGTATGCTTATTGTTCGCTGGCGTTTTGGCCCAAGAGGCTATATTCTCGGAAAGCGGTGGTTAGTAGCAGCGATACACGCTCCCTTTCGTATTACAATCCTCTAGTCTCAACTAAATCCATTGCACTTAATTTATAATAACTTAACATCGATTATACTTCACATTTTACTTCGTTATATCGATTAACATTCGATTTTAACTATTAATATCAATAAAGTAGTAGCTATATCTACTATAGAACTATAATTTAAATTTAATCTAGACTTTATATTTTCTGCCAATATCATTAATAACATTAAGGACTACAATAATATATAATTCTAGCGCTTAATTGTTATATAATTATTAATTACATCATCTACCAATGTTTTTATAATATTATGAGATCATTCTTATATTAAACCTATTATAATATATTAATTACATCATCTACCAATAATATTATATAATTATTAATTACATCATCTACCTACTCAGAATTACAATACCCGAACTTTAAAAACCCGGAAGCTCTCTCTGACACTTTCTTTGACGATGACCTCGCCGATGAAGCTGAAGAGATGAAAGATTGCAAACACCACACTACCAGAAGGTTAGCGAGCATAATTATGACGCAATCGCGTAATATTACGTAATATTAACGTACTGAGTAATAGTATAGTATAATGTAAACGTTTATTCTGATTTAATCGTAATGTACGAAGTGAATTTGTAATACCAATCATATCATATTAAATAAACTACTACATATGTAAATAGATATTTAAATCTAATTTCGTAAAATTCTATTTATAATTGTATAACTAACGTTACCCCATTCCCTCCACAGCCACGAAACAAGTAAGTCAACGAGGAAGCGTGTAATTCTCGCTAACGGATCAATAGTTAATCGTGTAAACTAGAAACATTAAACTAACCTAACTTAATTCCCTAGTCTAACCAATGTTCTATAACTAAGTCGCAATACCATTTAATTTTCGCTAACATATAAATAGTAAATAGTACAACTAATATATCTATAAATATACTAACATCTCAACTAGTATCTCTTATAATCTTAATACTAATTGAAATAAATTAGGTTTCTAATTAATCTCACTTCGAAATATTCATATATATATATATCCAATAGATACATATCTAATATCTAAATAAAGATGTATAATAAATACATGCATTCATATCAGTAGATAGTATCTACCAAATACACGCCTAACCTACTAACTCCGACCAACTTTATAATATTTACTATTAAGCTCCGCCCACATTAAGCTCCACCCACATTAAGCCGCGCCCCTAACGATTACGTAACTCCGCACAGCTACCAAACGCGATGAGGTCACCACCCGTGACAACTACGAGACCACCACTAGATCCACCGGTACCGGCGGTAACTTCTGCGTGTCCTCTACTTGTATCAAGACCGGTTAGCATACCTTATACCACAGTAATATATTACCAGAGTATAATAATATCGATAGAGTATTAATATATGTAGATTATTATCATCTAGTATAATATATTTATATATCTATATATATATATATATATATATATATATGTATATATATATATATATATATATATATATATATATATATATATATATATATATATATATATATATATATATATCTCATTTTAATTTATATAAATCTAAGAAAAATCATAGAATAGAAATTTAAATTGCGATACAATTTCATTCCAGTATTTTTCTATAGAATTTAAATCTATATTTTCACTCATCAAATGATATATATATATATATATATATATATATATATATTAAAACTATAAGTAACTTTCATAACAAATATTCCGCACATCGCCTATCAATCGTAGCCTACCACTAGCTGACATATATATATATATATATAATTTATATATTGGACACAATTATAACCAATCGCCATTCTAATAATTCCAACCCGTCCACCAGCCTCCGACCTCATCCAATCGATGAACACCACCGTGGATCCCTGCGAAGATTTCTACGAGTACGCTTGCGGAAGCTGGGGAGTAAACAACGTCGTACCATACTGGAAGGGAGAGTACGGAACCTTCTGGCGTTTAGGAGATGATGTTTTCTACCAAGTCATGGGTAAGTTTATAGCCGTATTCGTAGCGTTTAAACTATATTATAATATCTATTAGTAAATAGTATAGTCTACCGATGTCTGGTACATTATAGATAGCTAGATGGGTTCATAATTACTTCTGTAAATATAACGGGTGATAACAAAAGTACTATTTTGAAGGGGAAACAAGTATATTAATATTATAAATAGAAAACCATTACAATTCGTCTAATATATATAATTATTATTTTCTATTTGGTTAAACGGTTATAATTTATTACGAAGAACAATCTAAATATTATTAGTATACACGGTATACTATTGTAGTATACGGTAGTCTGGTACAGGTGAAAACTAACCACTACTATTCCACCTCTAGATCTGATGAAATTACCCATCAAGAGCTCAGAATCCAAAGCCGTACAGAAAGTCAAAAATGCTTTCGCCGCTTGCATGAACGAAGGTTAGCATTGTAGATTAGCCGTAGCCTCATATCAACAACCCCTGTGGATTCTAATCGTTATATCGATAGTTATATAATTTGTTACTCCTCAGCATAATTACCCATCGAAAACTAGCAATAATACAGCATTACGTGAAAGTAATAATGACAACTATAAAAATCAATATTAGTTTTTATTACAAACGTAATCGAATTATCGATAAGATTCAATCCGATTCAATACGATGCAACCTAAATGTACCACTTTTCAACCCTGCTCACCGCTCACCGATCCCTCCCTCCCCCATCTCACCTAACCCATACTTCCATCCCCACCAGAATTGATCGATACCCTCGAAGGAAAGCCAATCCTCGACCTTCTCCACAAAATGGGAGGTATGCCAGTACTCGGACGTTGGGACGAACGTCGTTTCGACTACATCGACCTGATGGCCAAGATGAACGTACAAGGTTTCGATGTTCTCTTCGGACACGGTGTATGGAAAGGATACCACGACAACAAACGCTACTACTTCCAAGTCGACCAGGCCCCTCTTAACTTCAAACGCGAATACCTTTTGGACCCTAAATTCGACTCTTTCTTAACCCTGTACCGTAACTTCGCCGTCGACTTCATGAGAGCTCTCGGCTCCACCGCCACCGACATCAAGAAGCAGATGGACGATATGATCGATTTCGAAATCGCATTAGCTAAGGTAAGAAAAGATAATTATAATTATACAATCGTTTTGAATCTATTCAATAAACTATTATCTATCTATCTATCTACTTAACAATGTTTGATATTGTATTAGCTAATATTACCCTATATATATTATATATATATATATATATATATATACATTTAAATCTTTATTAATATATCTAAAATCGATTATATTGATATATTTTAATATTGACCAACCTTCGTAGATATATTTATTGTAGTTTTTACATCGACCATAAATGATAATCGTAATAATGATATGTTATGTCGTAAGCAGATATTTATACTTTATACTTTCGATTAAATACTTTCGACTATATATTTACTTACGTAAATTAGCGATCAATCAACTACACGGCACTAACCACTACCACTTGTACAGTTGAACGCCCCAGTATCTCAACGTCAAGACTGGCCTAACCTCTACCACAAGATGACCCTGGATCACTTCAGCAGCTACATCACCAACGTTAGTAGGCCTCGGCAACACTAACGTTATTACGTCATACTAGTAATACATCACGCTATTACATCATACTATTATGACATCACTCTATTACGCGTACGACTCTCTATCTAGATAAGCTCGTGGCTTCTATATCTCGTCAGGGGTTTACCAAATCTGAATAATATACTATATTTATATAGTATTTAGTTTATTATTTGTACACAACACTTAAAGTTTCGAGTACTTTATATTCCTCCCAAACTTTCACACACAACTAAATCGTTCGCTAATCAATAACATACAATATAACATCGTCGTAGTATGGTATTAAACTTAAGTAGTCTAAAGTACAAACCACAGTATTATAACCACCTCTTTACGCACGCAGAAAATTGACATGAAACGTTACATCAACCTCCAATTGGCTGCCGTCGGCAAACCCGGACTCGAGGGTAAGGACTACATCATCTCATGGGCTACACCTTCCTTCTTCCAAGGACTCGCCAGTCTCATCGAACGTACCCCCAAGAAGTTAGTAACCTCATCGATATTAGGAGTTACGCGAAACAATGACATCACGTCGTTATATTTATTTAGTTAAACATTAGTAAACGACAATTGATTTTAATATAGTTTAATCGTCCTATTAATAAAGGATAACTATTTCGTTCGTTAACTCTTAATATAGGATAGTTAACCATTACTATAGTTCGCTACACTACATCAATATAGTTCATCGCGAACTATTACGTAACCCGTTTACTAACCCTCTTCTCCACCCCTCTGCCAGGACCGTCGCCAACTTCATGATGTACAACATGGTTTACTTCACATCTGGTTTCCTGTCGCCCAAGAAATTCGGAGGTATCATCGACCGATTCGTCAGACCTATCTGGGGAGCCAGCGGTAACTACATGCGTGACTCTACCTGCTCATGGGCTACCAGCCAGAACATGGGATGGGCCGCCGGTCGTCTGTTCGTCGATGGTTAGTACTATAGTATACTATAGTTTAGTATATATATACTATAGTTAGTACTATATATTGCCGACGTCAGCATTTCTATAGACCATCAACTCTTTAGACACCGTATACACTAGCCTAAAACAATAGAGCGTAGACTTACTATTATTAAACGTAACATATATACCACTGTATTATACTTTAACTTTAGACTATATACGATATAACATAGACTATACGTCACGGAGATCTACTTCCAATTCGATTGTTATATAATTTTAATTCCGGTAATATAACTCGTATACATTATAGATAATTCTAAATATAGAGTATATCGATCTTTTCTAATATATAGCTCTCTATAGATTAGCTATCGCCGTATATCATTCTATCGCGCTATAGCGTGAATCCCATGATGGTTGACCTAATTATTCGATTACCACCCGCCAGCTTTCTTCGACAAGGGTGCCAAGGATGCCGCCAGTGTTATGATTGAACATCTCCGTGATACCCTCATCGGTATGTTCGGTAAACTTAAGTGGATGGATGCCGCTTCCCGTCAAACTGCCGTCGAAAAAGTTACTATTACGCCATACTCTATTGCGTCATCGCTCTATTGCGTCACGCTTCGAATCTACTGAAAACGTAGTTATTTATTAAATTCATTAACTTCATCCATATACTGACCGTCGCTCGTGAGCTGCAAAGTTTGCAGTCCGCCCAACTACTGTAACGTATTAATAATCACTACAGTATCGATAGTACTAAACACTACTACTACTACTACTACTACACGCATACTATCCGTGACGTCACCTGATCGCGTAACGATTACATCACCTAATGACGTAACTATCTCCCACAGGCGAAGGCTATCCACAAGATGATCGGGTACCCCGACGAGATCATGGACAACGTACAATTGGACCGCATCTACGAATTGGTTAATACACACTTCACCTAACGTATAGTTATTTACAAACATATTGTTTATATATATATATATATATCGTATTAAATTATAGAAAGTTATCTGACGTCAAAACAACACTAAATTAAAATCAATCATCACACCTATTGTAATCTCACGATAGTTAAGTTTAACGTAGAGGTGAATATTAACCGTCCTTTCGCACACCCGTTTAGATCGAAGCCAGAGATAACGAATACTTCAACAACTACTTGAGCGTCTGGTCTTCAGGAGCTAAGGGAGCTCTCAAGTCTTGCGGAGAACTCGTAGACATCCACGGGTCAGTACCACCACCGCCGCTAATGATGATTAAGCGCATGAGTCATTCATAATCCGAAATCGATTTTAGCGAATTAGTGTTCGCGAATTAGAATCGCGGAAACTCTAGATTACGCACATTTTAAATTAAACTTTAAACCTACGATATATACATTAATAATAGCTATAAACCTTACTTTAATACGTCGCTATGTCTGCCTACAGATACGCCAGCTGGATCGTAATGCCAACTGTTGTGAACGCCTTCTACTCCCCCACCGCTAACTCCATCTGTTAGTATTCGAGATAGATAGCCGGGTATTAGCCGACTGTAAAGCCGAGTTAAATCGAGCGCGATAATCGTTAACTCGAACCGAGTAAACCCGAGTTAGGGTACGGAGCGCAGATAATTCGTTTACGTGTAAAAGATAAAATCGACTACTTTTCAACGATCAATTCACTAATGCACATATATTATACATATATTATACATATATTAACCAATTACCCATCTCACACACACAGCTTTCCCTGCCGCTATCTTACAGCCTCCATTCTACCACAAGGACCACCCTAAATACCTGAACTACGCCGGTATCGGTTACGTCATGGGTCACGAGTTCACTCACGGATTCGATAACTCAGGTAACCGATATTACGTCACATCATTAGTCATCGCTTGTATTTTACGTAGTGATATTACTATTTAACCTAAATTATTAACTTCGTAAATATATATCTAGATAACTTGTCGGTAATATCGTAACTTGCTAGATTCTGATTATTAGAGCCGATATTATTCATTCTACTTTAGAAGTATCCGTATCGTAGATCACTGATAATAATGTATCGTCGCGGCTCACCTTAACACACCGTGACTCACCACTTTAGGAAAGGAATTCGATCTTAACGGAAACCACAGACAATGGTGGCCCAAGGATGTCATTGCCCGTTACACACAGAAAGCCCAGTGCTTCGTAGAACAGGTAACCGATAGTAACCTTTAGTAACTATTACGTCATAGTAGTATTACGGTACGATCA